>CM053789.1:30711237-31116237 GCA_028749045.1 Cupressus sempervirens | reverse complement strand
CTTTCAAGTTCAAATTTGCAGTAGCTCAAAACTCTTATTCAACGAATAGTACAATGAGAAATTAGGGAGCTCATCATCAACTTGCACCAAAAAATCTAAAATAATAAAATTACTAAAGCTAGTTAGGCAGAATATTGTCCCATAGACTATTCTTAACTCCTAGACATTATAAAAAAATCTTAAACACAAACAATTAATAAATGTGTGAGTGGTGGAATGTACATTTGTACATATATTCAAATGAAGGTGTGAGGAGCGTGGGATACGATGCCCACCATGAAATACATTCAGCTTCGATATGGTTGGGTAACCGATTTCGTGCCTCTACCCTTCATCTGGGTTTGGTAACACAATCTCTTCACATCTCTGTTAAGATTTTCTACAAAAAGTTCGAGGCAATTTTCTTTTGCTTTCTGGACTTAAAAGACATGTTGCGGAAAACCTCTTTCTTTGTACGTGTTGGCTCTTGTCTATGTAGTTTGTAAGCATAGGAGGTAAGCGCTGAACCCTCTAATGATCTATTTAATACACCCTGCCCTTCATCTTTCATTACATATACTGCAACCAAAAATCTTATTTTCCCTCCATTTCTATATTTTGTGAACTTTCAAACTAGAAGTAATGGCGTCTTCTTCATCATCAAACAAAAAATAAAGGGTGTTAATGTTTTCTCTCAATTCATACCTTCTGTCAAAAGAATGAGGGTTTCTAAATCTTCCAGATTGTTTGGTGTTTTCATCAGCCATAGAGTTCCGGATGTAAAACAAATATTGGCTACTCAGCTATGTAACTCCCTTGAGGAACGTGGCATATGGGCATTTCTTGATTCTGAGCAGGAGCTTGGAGACTCATGTCCTTCAACCATTGAGGCAGTGATTAGAAATACTTCAATGCATATAGCTATCTTTTCTCCAAGATATGTAGAGTAACCTTGGTATCTGGCTGAGCTTGTTCTTATGTTACAAGTAATGCCAAGATTATCCCCATGTTTTACCAAGTGGTGCCGTGGGAACTCTGGTACATTGAAAAAGGAAGATACGTTGGGGAATTTCTTCAATATGAATGTAAGAGTAGGCATCTAGAGAAGCTTGAGGAGTGAAAGGAAAGCCTTAAATCTGTATCCCAAATCACAGGCTAAGAGGTCAACTGTTCACTGTGGGTGTTCTACCCAAATTTTCAATCATGTTTATAGCTCAAATTTTGTATTTTCTTCTAGAGAAACATTTTAATGTGTAATGAGCAAAATTTAGTTCTTCTCATATTTACTTTTCTCTTGCATTTCTAGTGACTCCAAAGGTGTAGTGTCCACTGTGGAAAAATAAGTGTAGAGGAAACAACCTTTGCATGTTGGTAGTTATCTAGTCAGACTTGATAAGCTGTTAAAAGATTTTGAAAGGCATAGCCTAAATGATGAGCATGTTCGAGATTTTGAAAGCCACTATGAAATGAGGAGAGGTAGTATCGTTGGCATTTTCGGTATGGGTGGGGTTGTGAAGATAACTCCTCCCATAGAGTTGTTCAACCTGAATCATTCAAATTACTCTGTAGTAAGTTTTTTATTTGATGCATTAGAAGCCTCTGTGAGAAGCCAATTGCCTTCTCTGCAACATTAGCTTCTGAAAGATCTCTTTCACAAAGATATGAGTTTTAGAACTATAGAAGATGGAACAAGCTGTATCAAGGATTGTCTACAAAGGAGCTCGCATTTATGCTTCCTGATTTTTGTAGATGACATCGATAATGGAGAGCAACTAAATGCTCTATTATTTAGAGACATCATAAGAGAATCTAATAATAGTTTGGTTATCGTTACATTCTAGGATGTGGGTTTTCTTTTAACAGCAGGGTTCACTGTTGGTTATAATGTAAAAGGAATAGATATAAATGATGCAGCAGAACTATTGTGCTAGCATGCCTTCTGACAAGCCCATGCAGATAGTGGGTACGAGTTGTTGGTTAAGGATTTCGTACATGTGTGTGGAGGTTACCTCTGTCTCTTTGTCATTGGCTAAACAACCGAATATCTGCACCTGATTTGACAGTTTATACAATTAATTAATTAATTTTAAAGTCACAGATCAGTGGTTTTGTGATTTTAAAATTAATTAATAAATTGCATAAACTGTCAAATCGAGTGCAAATTTTCTGCTTTATAGACATCTCCTGTCTCTTCAAGCTATGGGCTGACAACTCCGTGCAATACCTCAGTACTATTGGAAATTAATATTGAATCAAGTTAGAGATAAGCTACCTCTAAAGAGTTGATTAAGAATAAGTTTTGATATATAAGATGACGACGAAAAATAGGTTTTCATGGACATTGCTTGCTTTTTTGAAGGAAATTGAAGAGTATTGGGAAAGAGTATGGGAGGGATCAGAATAGGATGGTCAGAGTACATTACAATCACTCAAAGAAAAGTGCCTCATAAAAGAAAGGTTACCAGAAAACTTGAGTTCAAAAACATATGAAGGAGTTATATTGAGAATGCATGACCTATTGAGGGACTTGGGAAGGGAAATGGCAGATGAGCTCAACCCACCTTGTAATGCTCTTCCTAAAGATCCTTAAAATAAGGATGAAATACAAACCAAGTTTTTTTTTGAACAAGTATGAGTGCACATGACAACATTATACACAAATCACATAAATCGCAATGGAAGACTTAACCACCATCTCGACAACCAATGAATCTCCAAACATCACTACCCAAACTGACACACACAACTGAAAATTGAAATCTAAAATGATAACAATATAAAGAATCTAAGATCTATCAGAGCATGGTAATTTAAGTAAACCCAAAGGGTACTACAATCACCAAAAATTGATCCCTAAAAACTAGTGGAGATGCCCCTTGTTTTCTATGCTAGGACCACAGACTGATAGGTTTTTCGCTTGAAGATGTGCAACATGGCATGTGAGGAAGTACCTTCTATATGAGGATGTGAACCATGTAGCACGCGAAAGTACTTGGAAAAATAGCCAGGACACCCAAAATTGGTGTTGGGTTTCACACAAGAAGATGCCAAAGGCCACTAAAGAAACCCAATACACCATGCAAGATCTTGCATTCTTGCACAAGAAAGCACAATTTTGCATGAGGTCCCAAGATAGCAAGCCAGAGAAAAAAAAGGGAAAAAACTAAGGATAAAAATTCCTCCATACCGGGACATACTGAATCCATAATTTGAGGCATAAACACTTGAACAGAGTACTAAAAGAAATAGTGTCTAACCATCTAACAAGTATAGAAGGTTACATTGTAGCGTACTTAAAACAACATCACAATAACTGAAAAAAACATTGCAATGTGCCAAAAAATCAAACTAAATATGTGGTTCCTCCTAACCATAATAAAATGATAAGACCATCATGGCTTGTAGCCATCCCTTGCGCATAATATCCCAAACTATCGATGAGATTGTCGATACTATCATATAAGGATGTCACTACTAAAACGTGCTACAACATAAGCATAAGAAAATCTAACATGCTAAAAGTAAAGCATAAGATAATCTAACAAAACCATATAACATCATCTATCATATGCTAATCATCATAATAAGGAAATGCATCAATAACTAACATCATCTGAATATGATATACAAGCATTCCAATGAAAGCATAAATCACAAGAAAGCATACTCTGGAACCTGAAGTACCAAGTGAAACATCCAGCAACAGTTGCACTAGGACAATAGATCATCTCTGTATACTAGTCTCTAGCAGTAGTATAGGTAGCTATGCCTCCCAACCACATGGAACCCGTAGGCCCACATCCACCATGCTAATGGAGATAATGATCAAACCACGAAAATACACAAACAAATGTCCATGGCTAACACACATGCTAGATAGTATGATGACTGAAACTAAGACATTGACAATGCATAAACTACAGATCTTGGTCAAAAAATCAATGGGCTACTAAGTAGGGGCTAACATCATGGAGAGTCGCTTGGCATCGAAATGTCCTAGCTAGTATTGGCAGCTTAAACTTCCCAATGGAAGGAGCACATCCTGAACCTTTTTAAGTTTTATTACCACCTAGTTTGTTATTTTAGTTATCACTTAGTTAAAGCTCCTTCAGCCAACCTATGGCACCATGATCACCAAGCTCCGAGATAGAAGCCCCCTCCATATGCTACCCTACCCTACCCATGCTCATCCAATGATGAGTGCTCGTAGACATGCAAATTTCCAACCCAACCCTAATGATCATAACTTCCAGAAGTTCCATGGAAGATCGAGCCTCGAAAGTCACCTAACAAATGTATGCAGATGTACTCATATTTGGCGTACCACCATCACGAAGATATAATACAAGGACTAGATAAGAACACAAAGCAAAAGTTTACTCAATCAAAAATAGGCTTGGGAGGATGGATGTGACACACATCCCAATGCAACATAAAAATGCAAAAAAGGTTTGATCGACATCCAAACAGATAATCTAGGTCCACGACCAAACTCATGCATGGAAAAAATTAGACAACAAAGTTGTCAAATGTATCTTCATCAGATATAGTTATGGTGTGAAAGGATACAAGATTTGGGATCTTGTGGCACAAAAGGTATTTTATTCCAGAAGTGTTACTTTTAGAGAAACAAAGTCTTCTTTTATTACAATACAACCATAATAGATGGAAGAAAAGAAAGATGTGATTCATCTTTTTGCTACACCCGAGAAAGTTGAATCAAGGCCTTTAGAAAAACAAGATGTTGAAGAGAGCTCTACGAGTTCTGAATCATAAGAGAAATAAGGAGACTTGATCATGAACCTAAACTAGCTCTTGTTTGAAGGTCTAGTATATAGAAGAAAGCACCAGAAAGGTATGGATATTCTCCTGATGATTGGAGGTGTATATTCTCTTTGAGTAATAACATTGATGAACCAAGATATATAGAATAGGCTCTTGGTATGAATGATTCAAAGTCTTGGAAAATAACCATGGAAGAAGAGATGATAGCTCTTAAGAGGAATGACACATGGGACCTTGTACCATTGCTTGAAGGATGGAATCTTGTTGATTATAAATGGGCGTTCAAAAGGAAGATGGGTTCATACGGAAGCATTGAGAAGTATAAAGCATGATTGGTTGCAAAAGGTTTTTCCCAGGTTGTAAGAATTGATTATAGTGAATTTTTTTTATTATCCTGTAGCATAAATGACATCCATTCAAATTTTACTTTCTATTGTAGCAACTTATGCTCTAGAAGTTGAGCATATGGATGTGAAGACAACTTTCCTTCATGGAGATTTGGAGGAAGAAATTTATATGACACAACTAGAGGACTTTGTGGTGAAAGGTAAAAGTCATTTGGCCTGTAAAATGAAGAAATCCTTGTATGCGTTAAAAAAAAGTCGTAGGATGTGGTACCCAAATCTTGATACATATTTATTGAGTTTGGGATTTGTGCCATTCAAATTTGATCACTATATATACTACAAGTTTGATGGTGGTTATTTCCTAGTTATTACCTTATATGTTGATGACATGTTGTTTATTGGCAAAGGAAAATGTTTGATTGTAGAATTAAAATTTCAGCTCTCAGCAAAGTTAGAAATGAAAGATCTTGGTGTAGAAAAGCACATTATGGGATTAGAGATTATAAGAGATATACAAAACATAAAGCTTTGGCTGAGCCAGAGTAAGTATGTTGGTACTATTATGAGAAGATTCAATATGTAGGATTCTAAACGATTGAGTGTTCTTATTACTATGGTAAAAAATCTTTGTAGCCCATAGTATCCTTCATTCCCATTGGAGATGGAAGAGATGAGTCAAGTACCATATCAGAGTGTTGTTAGAAGCTTGATGTATGCTATGGTCTGTACAAGACCAAACATTTCCCAAGCAGTGGGAGTTCTTTCCCATTACATGTCTAATCTAGGAAGAGCACATTGGGATGCAGTAAAAAGAGTTTTTAGATACTTGCGGGGTACCTCAGAGTACTCTATATGTTTCTATGGAACATGAAATGAGCATATCTTAGATATTTAGGGCTATGTGGATTTAGATTGGGCTGACAATGTTGATAGAAGAAGATCCACTAGTGCATATGTGTTTACATTATTCGGTGGTGCAATTAGTTGGATGCACGAGTGACAAGATGTGGTCACTTTATCCACTATAGAGGTAGAGTATATGACAGCTACTCATGCTTGCAAAGAACCTATTTGGCTAAAGAGACTATGTTCAAATATAGAGCTCAAATAGGGTCTAGTAATATTCAGAGTGTAATCTGCATAGTGAATAACTCGATATTTCATACCAAGACCAAGCACATTGATGCACAATATCATTTTGTGAGAGACATGGTCAAGGATGGCAAGGTGAAGCCAGAGAAGGTGGAGACTTTGGTGAATGTGGCTGATGTGTTAACCAAACCTATGAGCACAAAGAAGTTCAGATGGTGTTTGAAATCTATGGGCCTCTTAGCCCCCAAAATTAAGTCCATGGCACTTTGGATCCCTTGACTCTTGCAAGGTGTTTGATAAGTGGAAGAATTTTGAGAATTGTGTCTCAACCTTGCAATTTGTTTGAAAAATTGTAGAAAATTCTAAAATTTGTTTGTGGTAGTTTTCCACAAGTTTATGAGTTGGAAAAAGGTGTATGATTTGTTAAAAATGTGTCTAGTCCCTAGTACAATATAGGAGGGCTATTTTTAGAGTATAAACAACTCATTATATGAATTTTATGGGGGTCTAAACTAGAAGACAAAATTATGGACAAAAATGGTATTCTTGGAGTTACAAATGACAAGTAGATAACATGTGGCATGGTTGTTTTGCCCATGGTTTTGACCCATAGTTTGTAACACTACAAATGGTTTCCAAGTTGTAAATCACTATAAAAGGAGGGCTTAGGAAGGTGTTTGTATGATCAAGTTCAGTTTGCAAGATTGGGTGCTAGAAGGAGTCCCTCTAAGCCTAAGTCTGAGTCTAAGTTGTGGTGATGCGCTCCTATGAGAACTTGCATTGTAAGTGTATTGTAATCTTCCAGATTTGAGAATATGTTGTGCGGGTTTTTCTCCCAAAAGGGTTTCCCCATGGTAATCATTGTGTTATGTGTTCATTGTTATTTTCATTATTTTATTATCCATTTCTTGATATCTCTGCAATAGTTAGTTGAATTTTTATAATCATCCTCTCAAGATTAGTGCAGGAAGTAATTCTGCACACCTTTGCTTCCTTACAAATTCAATACAATTAGTTCAATCTAGTAAGAACCTGTAACTCTTAACCTCAAGACATTCATTAATAGTTAGGTGTGTAAGCCTTGGAAGGGCACTAATTCCTTCCAATTTTTACAAACCTTTGCATCTTTTTATAGATAGACTAATGAGGGTTGTTGGGAGCATCATGTTCTCTAGTTTATCATGATAGCTAATCTCAATTTTATCCAAGCATTTCAGTCTAGCAGGGCTTTGCAACTCCTCAAACTTGGGGCACTCACTTTTCAACAAATCTCTAATGTCAACCGACACATTTTTTAAATTTTCACAACCACTCAACTAAAGATATTGTAACATCTCACATCCATCAATTAAAATCTTCTTGAGACAACTTGCACTTATAAAGTATGGCATGTCATTAAACTCTGGGCAATTATGAATGTTTAATACTACAAGCTCATTATAAGGATACCTTATTGTTTTCATTTTTGAACCATCTAACTTGAAATATTTCAAATTCACCTCTTCATCAATTATTATCTTTTCCAAACACTCCATGCCATTGAGAGTCAGGTTCTCAAAGACTAGCTAGCTACAATACTTAATTTCTAATTCTACAAGGCTTACAAGATTAGATATTGCTGATACAATTCTCAAATATCCACAGTCTTGAATGTAAACTTTTCCTAGGAAACTCAGAAGTTCTAGCCTTATCTCTTCAAGCTTCGAACATTCAAAAATTTGTAGCTCTTTCAATGGACATATAATTGAAAAAAAATCGTGTAGAGCTCTCAATGATTAGAAAGAATAGCACAAAGATAGATTCATTATTTTGATTGTAGACAACAAACTACTTGTGTATGATTTTCCCACAATATTTTGAATCCTGATCCATAATTGATTGTTAGAAACAATAAATTTTGAAGAGAAATCCATGCGAAAATGCTGGACTCTTTGGAAACAACATCAATCTGGAGAAACAATAACGAAGCTGATGTCTCCAAGAAAGTATCTAGTACACCCAAAAGGAATGTAACACGACAACCCATGTAGACATCAACAAAGGAATGGAAACATATGATATTGGTCTTGGTGAGTATAGTTCTAAAACTTATTTTTTGCCTAGATGTACAAAAGCATTTGATCAAGTTTCTATTAAATATAATAATAAATTAAAATTTGAAATATTAAAATTTGAAATAATAAGGTAATTAGCTTGTCGGATACTTTTCTCAACATCAAACAAAAAACTTTCTCTTTTGAAAGTCGAATTCTTCTAGTTGAACAACTCTTTGGCGAGAGTTGTTTTGCCCGCTCCTCCAATGCCAAAAATGCCCAATACTCGAGCCTTATGCTTCCCTTCTTCCTTCCAGCACTGATTTTCAAATTCTTATACAAGTGCATCAAGGCATTTAATTTAAAAATCTTCCACAACATTGTAAAGTCCCACTGGATAATAGTGGATATTCAACAACATGAAAATATGCTTTCCTTTCTACTTTTTGTTTGGCTACTACTATAATTTGCAATAGCATTTACTAGAACAACTTAAAATAGGACTTGCTTAGAAAATTGTCAAACAAAATTTGAGGGAAATAGATAATGAAGTACAACTATATATCAAAATTACAGAAATATTGCCTATTAAATTTTTCCCCAGCTATAAGTGAGAGAGCTCCAAGGGCCTCCTTCCACATGTTGAGCTACTCCAAGTACCTCCCTTTCTATTTATATTTAATGAATGCTTCCTTGTATACTCTAGATTCTATGTGGTAAAGATTAGAAGGATTCACTTGATAGAATACAGGGATAATTTTGGCTAGACTTTGTAACATGAGAGCCAACTCAGCCAAACACCAAGGAACCTCTGCATATTTTGGGGAAAAGATTGAAATGTGTACCTGTGCAGACCAGATGACTACCTAAATAGTCAAAGGAACTAAATTACCAAGCTCTTTCTCTTTGAAATCAAGAAATACCAAAATGTATTGCTCCTATAAGGGAGTTGTAAAGCTGCGTAGCTAGACTGAGTTTGACATCAGAGCCTCTTTAGTTGATGAAAAATTCATATTGTTAGTGTAAATAATTATTATTTACACTTCACTTAAGTTTAATTAGGATAAATACATTATTTTATTATTTATTACATTAGACACCTATGAGTTTGTGTATTCATATGAGTTGTCTTGTTGACAACACAAGAATAAGCAACTCTAATTTAGCACATGGTGTCTACAACATCTCTATATAAGATACACCTTGTGATACTTATCCTCTCATTGATGCACATACATTCATTCACAATGGAGGATAATCCACTTCTAGTGGATGTGAGCTTAGTTGTCATGCTTATCTCCTAACTTATCTCCTAGTTCATTCTAGATATATTCTAGATGCATCGTAGAGGCCTTTATATATAGGCACCTCTAGTGTATGTACATATCATATCACATCATTCATTTTTCATAGTGATATTCTGATCATAATTTGTTGGTCTATTTTGTGTTAGTTATTGAACTTCTTGGTCTTGGGTGATTTTGCCCTAAGGAAAATTCTTACATGATATCAGAGCTATAGTGAATTCTTACATGGCATTAGAGCTATAGGAGCATCATTTCATAGCCATTGGAGACCATTCTTGCTTCACCTTACTGTGAGCATCTAAAGCCAGAGTAGACCTCACCATTGCGTCCAGAGCACCAATTTAGTGAACTAACTATAATTTTTCCTACCTTAGGCTATAGACAAATCTAGGGCATTTTTTTTTGCAATGAAATTGATATGATCTCATCAGATTTGTGCAATTAATTTTCAGATCTACACTTTTTATTTGCATCTCTACAAATTTTTTTTTTTGGATCTACACTATTTTTCAGAAAAAAATTGGCCATCAGGCCAAGTAGGAGAGATTTTTTTACAGGTGAAAATTGGAGCTTCCTGGTACAAATCAAATATTTGCATCATTTTTAGAAGGTCAAAGAACCCCCAAATCAACTTTTGTTTCATCAAAAGTGGACATCTGAGGTGAAATCTAGAGTCATCTAATTTTTGGAGGTGCGACGATAATGATTCAGGAAAAATAATTATAGAGGTGATTTTCAAATAGTGATATATCCCTCATACATACTCCTTTTTTCAAGCAATTTTGTTTTGTTTTGGGGTAGAATTTTGTGATCTACATATTGGTGTATGATGTTTGAGATATCTTTTCTTGAATTTTTTTGCAAATTGCAAATCCTATTTTTTTCCACTTCAAAGGCTTAGTATGGGCTCATTTGGACACATAATCAGGTTCCATTTTTTTTGAAAGTGCATAATTTTTAGTCAACTTTCTAGATTTACAATTAGATTATAGGCTTCTGTGGACAGAAATACTATTTTCATAAATAGGCCCTAAATAGGTAAGGGGCTATTGTAATTGTCCTAAATATAAAGTGCCAAATCATATATTGGGGGGTTTATTGATTATTTTTGCATTTTGGGGGGTGCATACATTATTTGATCTCATGGAGTCATGTCACAAGTGATAGTTTGGTTGAAGATTTAAATTGACAAAAAAGAACTATCAGAAATGGAGTGCTTTGATAATTGATCATCTAAGAAGAGAGCATAAGGAAGTATTTCCTTATCCATATTCCAATGAACTGCTCTCTTCCATTGATCTATCACCTGTTAAAATCATTTTAGACATCATTTATTTCAATGTCACTCCTTATTGCTTTGATGTTATTGAAAATTTCAATCATCCTTATGACATTTGGATGGCTCTTCGGAAAGCATATGGAGATCCAACAATTCCTTCATTTCTAGAAGACATTCTACCTCCAGTCACTCTAGTTATGGTATCTCCAACTCTAGATGAGATTCCACCTCCTGATGCTCCCATTGCTTCTATAGCTCTAGTTCCAGTCATAGATGCTCCTGACTCAGTGTAGTAGGAAACACCATGTCTTCCTGTTTCAACTTCATGGGATGACTTCCTTCCAGAAATTGCAGTGGTGTTCATGGAGTCTCACATTGAAGATGTGGGAGACATCATTGATGACATCAATCTTATTTTTGTTGAGGATACTTCTTCACTCATTGTGAGGGCACACTCTAACCTTCAACCACTTGATCATTCTAACATGATTGTGGACATTTCTTTACAACAGATGGAGAAGGATGCTTTCACTTATGAGGAGTCATATCAGTCTTTAGAGATTCTCTTCCAGTTTCCTTAGACATCATATTTTTTGAGAATTATTCCTATTAGTTGGGGAGCATTCTCTACTACACCTATGATGCCATTTCTTTCCACAAGGAGGAACTTCATTTAGATTTTATGGTGTAGCTTCTTTAGTCATCAAGGAGCTTCAATTAGGGGCATGCATTCATTATTGAGGGGAGGAAAAATTTCTTCTCTTCCTCCATCTTCCTATCAGGATGCTTCATCATATTTGGAGGTTGATTCAGTTTCATACATGGACATGTTATCTTATCCACCATCTTCTTTTGGGCATTCACTAGATTGGTTCATGGCATCTACATTCATCAAGTACTTGTCAACATATGAGTAGAATTCAGAGGTAGCATCCACACCATACTACATCTTGATTCCTCTTCCATCTTCCTATCCACAGTAGGAAGCATACTTGCACCTATACTTGGTGTATCTTCTTCCTAAAGGGAGAAATATTGTTTGTAGGCATTGGATTTTCTTTTGTCTTGAAGCACTCATCATCAGGAGATCCTTCACTAAGGTGGGGATTTCATGGAGGGATTTTCTATTGGGGGGAGGGGTGGTCTTGATTACTCCATTCATTTATGCATCTTTCTTTATTCTACTTATCTCTCTTTTTGGAGGAGGGATTTTCCCATGAGGTTTTCCCTCTTTCTGAATTCGTAGAGAGATTTCATTGCATTTTGAGCATTGCATTTGTACTTGGGTACCTAACATGGCCTAGTAGCTGGGACCCATTATTCATTTCATCATAGCTTTTGTAAGCTTAAGTGCATTCCCATAAGTTTCACTTAAGGGGGGTGTTAGTGTAAGTAATTATTATTATTTACACTTTACTTAAGTTTACTTAGGATAAATGCATTATTTAATTATTTATTAAGTTAGACACCTAGGATTTTGCTTACTCATATTTAAGCACATGGTGTCTACAACATCTCTATACAAGATACACCTTGTCATACTTATTCTCTTATTGATGCACATACATTCATGCACAATGGAGTATAATCCACTTTTGGTGGACATGTGCTTAGTTGTCATGCTTATCTCCTAGTTCATTCTAGAGACATTCTAGATGCATCCTAGAGGCCTTTATATACAGGCACCTCTAGTGTCTGTACATATCATATCATTCATTTTTCATATTGATATTCTGATCATACTCTTAGTCTATTTTGTGCTATTTGTTGAGCCTTTGGTCTTGGGTGATTTTTCCCTAAGGAAAATTCTTACATGGTATCAGAGCTATACCAAATTCTTACACATACAATTTTGAAGATTTGGAACCCTTCTTCCTTTTGCCCTCAGGTACAAGTCTAGAGAAAGCATTTAATTCTTGATATTGTTGCTATGATGATGAAAGAGATGCCATTGGTTCAAGTTACAAACACTAAAAGTTCTTCAAAAATAGAAAGAGCAAGAATAAGCTATAAGGACTTTTCTAGTATGCATAATGAAAGATGTGTTCTTCTAGAAGAGGAAGGCTGGGCTAAATAAAATAGATCATCTTGAGGTCTAGTATTTATTCTCACTATTGTTTAAGAGAAAAAGAATAGCAAAGGAAAATGGTCGAAAACCACATAACTAAAGGTGGGTAGAGACAGAGAAAACTAAAACCAAAATGAGAAAGTTTTGTATTATTGCTTATTTTTCTTATGATTACATCCACTATAAATGCCTCTATTTATAAAGGTCTGAGAAAGATCTAGAACCATGCACATTCATGGTAGGAAGGATCTAGAATTTATCAGTCAAAAATCACATGTAAAAAATGAAAGAGAACAATGTACATAGGAGGGCAGTGGGAAGGTTCCATATTAAATTTGGTAGTTGGAATATTACCCAAGGTTGTCACTAGTGGTAGAAATTACCACATACTAATGCTCCCCTTTAATTTCTACCATTTATTACATCAAAGTTCACAATATTCATTTGATCTCTTAAATACTCAAACTGTTCTTATGCTAATGCCTTTGTAAATATATCTGTCAATTGATCTTCATATCTACAATACTCCTAGTGCATTTCTCCATGATTTACCAATTCTCAAATAAAATGATAGCTAGTATCAATGTGCTTTGTCCTCTTGTGAGAAATATGATTCTTTGACAGTGAGATAGTGGACTTATTATTACAATAGATTTTAGTAGACTCATCTTGCTCATGCATTAGATCTTTTAAGACTCTTTGCATCCATACTACTTGACATGCAACTGATGTACTGATTACATATTCTACTTCAGCTAAAGAAATAGTCACGATAGGTTGTTTCTTTGATGCCCATGCCATAATACCTATTCCAAGATGAAATGCATATCCAAATGTTCTCTTTCTATCATCAATACTTCCTGCAAAGTCACTATCAGTATATCCAACTATCTAAAAATCATCTGAAGAATAATACATTATGCCATAATTTAGTGTCCTTGTAATATATGTTAATATTCTCTTTCCTACTCGCCAATGTGAGCTCTTATGTGAATCCATAAATTTAGAAATTATACTCATGACATACATAATATCAGGCCTAGTTTTCTTGAGATACATCAATCTACCATCCAACTTTTTGAATTCAGTAGAATCAAATTTAGTCTCATTATCTTCTCTACTTAATTTTGTGCTCATTGTTATAGGTATAGAGACTAAACTACAATTTACCATTCTAAATCATCTCATAACATCTCGTGCATATTTATTTTGACAAATGAAAATGCCCTTGTCATTTTGTATTACTTAAATACCAAGAAAATACCTCATCAAACCCAAATTTGTCATCTCAAATTCTTTCTTCATTGCTGATTTAAACATATCAATGGAAAGATTACCAGTATAGATCAAATCACCAACATACAAGCAAAGAATCAAAATTTGACCTTCCTTATTGACTTTGGAGTATAGTGTTGGCTCACTAGTGATTCTATTAAATCCATTCTTAATCATACATGAGTTAATTCTACTATACCATGCTCTTGGTTCTTGTTTCAACCCATAAAGTGCCTTCTTCAACCTGTAAACCTTGTGTTTGTATCCTTTGATTTCATAACCTAGTGGTTGTTGCACATGAACTTCTTCTTCCAAATACCCATTTAAGAAAGCTGATTTTACATCCATTTGATAAACCATCCATTTTTTTGAGCTGAAATAGCTAGTACCATTCTAACAGGATCTAGTCTAGCTATAGATGCAAAAGTTTCATTACAATCATGTGCAAATCCTTTAGCTACTAATTGTGCCTTATATTTATCAACTTCTCCATTTGCTTTATATTTACTTTTATAAACCCATTTTACACCTATGCATTCTTTATGCTTAGGCAAATCAACTAGTTCCCATGTATCATTTTTATCAATAGATTCAATTTCTTCATTCATTGCATTAATCCATTGTTTTTCCTTGATTGCGTCTTCAAAATATATAGGATCTTGAGAAAATAAAGAAAAATTTGACTGTAAATCAATTTTATCCCCTTGTTCATAACTCTCTCTTCCCAACTTTTAGTTTTATTTTTCTTAATCCTTGATCTCAATGATGGAAGTGTAGGATTCAAGTCATTACTTACTTGTGGATTTGAAGATTCTCCTTGCCCATCTTCTACTTGTGTGTTATCTCCATGTGTATTTCTTGAAGGAGTTCCCCCTTGCTCATTGGTTTGATCTACTTGATTCTCTTGGTCTTTTCCTTCTTGGTCATCATATAGTATTGGAGTTGTGCCTGTAACTGTCTTGTCTATATTGCCATCCCAAGATTCTTCTTCTTTGAACACAACATCTCTACTTATAATGAATTTTCTAGTTATAGGATTAAACAACTTATATGCCTTATATTGTTCATCATAACCAATAAAAATACATTTTTTATTCTTATCATCCAATTTAGTTCTTGTTTATTTAGGATTGAGTGCATATGCAATACAACCAAATACTCTAAAATGGGAAACACAATGATGCTTACCATTACATGCTTCTTGTGGAATCTTGTCTCTTACAATCTTTGTTGCACTCATGTTCAAGATATAAACAACACAAACTACTACTTTAGCCCAATATTCATTTGGTAGAATCTTACCTTTCAATCATGCTTCTTCCATCTCCATTATTGTTCGATTCTTTCTTTCGGCAACACCATTCTGATGAGGTATGTAACTTGCAGTGAACTACTTTATTCCATGATGCTTGAAATAATCCAAAAAATCATATGACATGTATTATCTCCTCTATTTGACCTTAATACCTTAATGGATAGACCACCGTGTTTCTTAACAAATGCCTTGAACTCCTTAAACTTGTTAAATGTTTCAGATTTATATTTAAGAAAATAAACCCATGTCTTCCTACTAAATTCATTAGTGGATGTTAGAAAATAAATTCTCCCCCCAATGATGGCACTTGCATAGGATCACATGTATCAGTATGCACAATTTCTAAAGGTGCCAAAGCTTTATATGAAATTTATTTTGGAAAACTTTCCCTATGTTGCTTAGCTAAGATGCAACTTTCACATGAAGTAAATGGTGCTTTGATGAGGGGTAAGTCTCTTACCATTTCCTTTCTTTGCAATAAATTCAATCCCTTGAAATTTAGATGACCATACCTCAAATGCCATATCCATGATTGATCTTGACATGTTGCCTTGAAACTCACTCCATCCTCCATCACTCCATCCTCCATCCTTGCAAGAACAGTGTCATCCAAACCTTGTTGAATAATTTGAAAAGCCTTTATATCTTTTTTTCTCTTTTCCATGAGTTCATCCTTTTGATCTACAATTAATAATGATTCATCCAATGGATCTACAAATCCATTCACTACAATCTCCAATAGCTCTTGGGAACAAAATATTATTTTCATTCTAAATGCCCAATGATCATAATTATTGCTAAAAATATATATAAATGATAAACTGATTCATGCTTGATGCCATACTTTAAAACAAACACATTTTTTTTCAAAAAAAACTTGAATTTCTAAGTATGACAGCAGAATCAATTATCTGAATCAAAAATTATGATCTCCAATTTCTTAGAATACTAATCATTTAGAAAAAAATGTAGCTCATAAGCACACACTCACAGAAGTGCCTCAACTTCAAAAATAGAATGCAATACCTTACTGTTGGACTGATCTCATATGTCTTCCATAAAAATTGACAATGATTCCATTAAGAATTAGTACCCCTTGAAACTCACAACATACCTTTTCTCTTGCAACATAAATCTATTATTTTAGCTCCACAATCTTCCTGGACTGTGACTCCACAATCTGCCTATGCTCTTATTCTACAATCTAACTAGACTGTGACCCCACTATCGTCCTAGGCTCTCACTTCACAATCTACCTATGCTCTGATACTACTATGAAGGTGAATAGAGATAGAGAATGTATACACTAATCTAATGTGCTAGAAATACTAATCTAATGAAAGCATTTACACATTAAACTAACATAACATATAAGAGAGACAAAGAGAAGACAAACTCAAATGAGAATGTGAGCCATGTATAGGCTCTCTCAATGAGATTTGTTCTCTTGTTTTTGAGATGTGTCTATGTGTAGATTGGGGATGTATGCTCAAATGCTCAAAGTTTGCTTCAATGGTGGAGATGGATAATAGAAAATTGGTAGCTTTGTGAGCTCTCAATTTGGCATTATAAGGGTAAGATTGATGGTTTTGGCTCTCAAAAGGGCATGGTAACTTTAGCTCAAAGATTGTTGATTTTTAAATGGCTTGGAATGGGATTCAATTTATAGGCCAAGGGGTAAAGGGATGGAGGGCTTAGATGCAAGGGTGGGGAGATGGTTAAGGAGGGCTAACATGCACTAAAAGGAGAGCACATAGATTGTTCTTGTTTAGCACCAATGGGAAGGTGACACTTGTCACAAGGAGGATGACTGTGAGAGGGTAGGGTAAACGGTTGGTTAAAGGCATGATGAGTGGGGTTGATTATGTAAGAGAGATGTAAGAGGAATGAGTGTGGAAGAGGGAAGAGTGTGGAAGATGGATGTAAGAGTCATGAGTGGGCTTGTAAGAGTCTTTTATGGTTTGTAAGAGCACTCATGACTTGGTGGTTGGGATTTTTGAGGGGAGACTTTGGTTTGGATTAGGAAAGTCTTAAACTTGTTTAAGGAATGTGACAAAATTAGGGGGTGGATTAGGCTTGGGTTTAGGATTAGATTAGAGATGTTAGAGATGTGCAAGTGGATGGCATTAATGAGGTTGGGTGAGTTAGTGGCTAAGCTAGGTTAGTATGGGTGGATGGGGTGGATTAGGCTAAATGGAGGATTAGGGATAAGTTAGGGGTTTTTAGATTTGAAGATTTTATTTATCAAATAGATTTATTTAATAAATGGGGATTTTTGGAATTAGATAGAAGAATAGGATTTAATTGATAAATAATAGGTTATTTGATTTATCAATTAGGACTATAGATGATTAATTAAATTAATCAACTAGGGATGGCAAAGGATTAATTAAATAAAAATTTAATTAATGATGCCTTTAGAGATAACTAAATAGGATTAATAAAGAAGTGTAATCAAATTTAGGTGTCTACAGAGAAAACTAAAACCAAAATGAGAAAGCTTTGTATTATTTCTTCTTTGCCTTATGATTACATCCATTACAATTGCCTCTATTGATAAAGGTTTGAGAAAGATCTAGAACCATGCACATTCATGGTAGGAAGGATCTGGAATTTATTAGTCAAAAATCATGAGTAAATTGAAAGAGAATAGTGTACACAGGAGGGCGATAGGAAGGTTCTATATTAAATTTGGTAGTTGGAATATTGCCCAAGATTGTCGATAGTGATAGAAATTACCACATGCCAACAAGAACCATTTATAACTAACCTTGTCAAAGGTGGAGGTTCAATCCTTTCTATGAAACATCTTAAGGATATAATGCTAGAGGGACTTTCTTAGTAAGAACTACTCTTCTCTTTTAGGAAAAGTATCCATGAGTAAAATGGATGGGAAATTTGTTGAAAAAGTTATACACTAATAAAAAGAAAAATGGGTTTTGATTTTTATTCAAATTTTGATAAGTACTCAGAAATCCAAGGGAAAAGGCTAGGAAAACCCTTGGAAAGAAGATCAAATTCTAATACATGGAAATTGGATACATTCAATCAAGCCACTGCTATGTACTATAGTAATGCAACTATATGAAATATATAAGAACTAGCAATCACACCTTAGTGTGCAATGGGTACACCATAGAGATATGGAAGGTCAACTAAGTAGTTTTCCTTCCATGTGTCTCTCCCTCTCATCCTCTCTATATCTCATCTTTCTATCAATCTATCTATTTTTTCCCATCCTATCACTTTGTCTTTGTTTCTATTTCTATCCATCGCTCCACCCTCCATATCCCTCTTCTTCTCAATTTCCATCTCCATACCTTTCTCTAGTCTTCTTACCCTCTATCTCTTTTTCTC
Source organism: Cupressus sempervirens (assembly GCA_028749045.1). Classification (NCBI taxonomy): domain Eukaryota; kingdom Viridiplantae; phylum Streptophyta; class Pinopsida; order Cupressales; family Cupressaceae; genus Cupressus; species Cupressus sempervirens. Next base: position 31,097,400 of record CM053789.1, on the reverse strand, counting down.
TTCCCTCTACATCTCACACTCTTCCTTGCCTTATCCCTCCCCATCTCTATCCCCCTCTCCATATCCCTCTTTCTCTTCCCATGTCCCTCTATTTATCTCTTACAATTTTATCTTAGTATCTCTCCTCTCTCCCTCTATATATCTCCCCTTCTCTATTTTATAATGTCCCTCCATTCATCATTCTTATATCTAGGTTTTCATTCCAAAGATGACACCACTTGCCAAAATGGACTCCTAATTTTGATCTCATGAACCACCCAAATATATAAAATCTAAGAAGACCTATAATTTTCCTTGATAACCTTCCTTGTGGCTAAATAAATTCCTTCTTGAATGTTAGTTGAGTATGTGTCCCTTTGCCAGTCTCTCCCTCTCATCGTCGAACTCATTATCTCTTTATCAATCTATCTCACAATCTATATCTCTTTATAGATCTCTTCTTTCTATCTCTCACTCTTTATGTATCCCTTTCTATATCCCTAAACCTCTTTTCGTATTTACCTCTTGATCTATCTCTATCTCCCTATCCATTTTCTTCCATCCTCTCATTTTATAGTCATCTAGGCAAATATCTTTCTCTCTATCCATTCATCTCTCCTTGTTACTCCTTTCCTATACCTTTAAATCTCTACATCTCCATATTTCTCCTTTCTCTATCTACCTCGTGAATTATTTTAAAAAGAAAATAATGTAAAAGAAATAAACACAATATTTTTGAGATATATTTTGTTTAAAATATTATTAATACAAAAGAGTTATTACCTATATTAACAATAACAATTCAAGAGTTCAAAAATAAATCTTACCATTCAAAATATTAAATATAAAATTATCTAAATAAAAATACCTCTTAATATAAATTTTGATGATTATCTATTTCAAAATGCTCTTCAAATATTAAAGTGAGACCAACGTATTATATTAACAAAAATAATCATATAAAAAACAAAAGCTCGAAGAGGTTGAGTCCCTGCCTTGTGCAAGGGGTTAAAGGTTAGGTATAAGGATATATCAAGAGTGGGAGTGAGGGTCAAAAAGTAAAAATAGAAAAAAGTGAAGATAAACTCAACGTTGAAAATAAAAACAATAAAAAAAAAGTGTAAATATAGTTATTTATTGTTATATGTTTGTGGTGATGTGCTACGTGAAGAAAAATACATTTAAAGGGTGATATATATAGGGAGAATAACATGTCATATTTATATTTGTGAACATATATTAGGGAAAAGTATGTTGCATGCGAGGGAATATTCTCCCAAGTTTAGAAAAAATAAAGACTTACATTATTATCATTATTATATTAAATATAGTCTTCAATGGTTTGAGTGTAAATGTTGAGTGCTTTTAAATTTTTAAAGTAAAATTCTTAGAATTGAGTGGATTTCTTTATGGACCCCACCTGAGAAGTTGTGCATCTTTACAACATGTTTGATTCTCACTATTTTAATCTTGATTTTGGGCACAAGTAATCCATTTTACACCAACTATTGTTGAGGAGACCAAAAATGAATATAGACAACATAATCATCAAGCCAACCATTAATGGAAACTAAATAGCTTCGAGTGCATTCTAGAGTCTTGTGTGAATGAAAACTATTAAATGCAATTAATTTGTATATTGATATTTTTTCTTTTACTTAAAAATTATATAAACCAAGAATATTACAGGGGACCAATTGAAAAATAGAAATAAATTAGCATAGATTAGTTTAAAAATAAAAGCGCCAATAGTGGCATGTTGTGATGGTTAAGTTGTTACGTTGTTATCCTTGCCATCAAGGTTCGAATCTAATGGGGATAAGGTCCCCCATTTGTGGCCTCACTAATTCATAGCTCCAAGTAAAAGCGTTTACCCCTCTTTAAAAAAAAAATTTAAAAATAAAAGCATTTTGAAACTTTAGATTGAAAATGCACAAATTAATAGGAGGGGTCAACTAAAAGCATTAGTTTCCTACCTATATATAGGCAGAGACTAATAATGATTGTGCTCTAAATCTTCTCCAAATCTCTCCTTTCAAGTCACACATATTCATGGACAAAAATGACAAAAAATGGTGCGAGATGGCCCATCAAATTGATGTATAATGAGATAAACATTTAGAAATATGTTAAAACCTCCCAGATTAAGTAGCATATGCATCCTTCCTCATTGATGGAGAAGACCTTGTGCTTATAGGTACTACTTCTGATGAGGTGTTAGCTTACTATCAATGACTCTTGGGTCACTACTAAAACATCACACAAATTATCTATATCCCCACCCTCTCACAAACAAAGTAAAATAACTTTGGATCTAGATCAAATGAATCAACAACCAACACTTGGGTTTGAGGCTCAAGGAAATCTTCTTAAGAAACTATAGTGAAATTGCATCTATAACATAAGTGATTGGCACTAGAACTCCATGTTGCAAGTTTAACCTTCCCATTCATTGTCCTTAGCACAAATTGGGCAACAACATGAAAATTGTGTAGAATACACAAAGAAATGACACAATTGGAAATTGGACAACTTTGACCAAAAAATGGAAATGGTGACTTAGGTATTTCCTGTTGGTAATATTTTGTAAAAAAGGTGAGCCACTTGGTAATATTTGAAATGTCTAGGTATTGCTTAATGCAACAATGCAATCTTGGCTAATAAGGTCTCTCTAATAATGAGTTTTTTTAGCTTCAAAGTTCTAGTCTATATTTTAATTAGGGTAGATATGATGGAATGAGGGTATGGTAAGGCAACACATATTTTATGGTGTTTTCTTTTAGTATCTTTAGATGCAATTGCATTTACATGTACATGTATGCAAGGATAGAAATTGTGAAAGAAAAAATCTTTTTAATTGCAATTGTTGTGGGAATAAGGTCAAAGGTATGCAAATCCATTCACTCACTTGAAAAGATAGATATTTTTAGGTGCATTTTGGTAGAGTTTTGACACTATTAATTTTTTTATTTGATCTAATTCTAATAGATAAAATTTTAATATTTAATTTATAAATTTATCTCAGCTTGCAAATTGAGCCATAGAATATATATATATACATACATACATACATACATACATATATATGTATATATATACATATACATACATACATACGTACATACGTACATAAATACATATACATATATATATATACATACATATACATACATACATATATATACATATCTACATATGTACATATGTATATATATACATACATATATATGTACATATAATATATATATACATATGTATGTATACATACGTACTTATGTATATATATATGTATAGATATATATACATATGTATATATATATTATATGTACATATATATGTATGTATATATATATATATATACATATACATACATATATATATATACATATACATACATACATACATATATATATATATATATATATATATATATATATACATACATACATATATATATATATATATATATATATATATGTATATGTACATATGTATATATAATATGTATATATATATTTATATATATGTACACACACACACACACACATAACAAAAAAATTTATATATGATAACAAAATAATAATGCTTATCTATTTTTAGTTCAATTATTTTTTTTGTAAAATATCTATGTAATCTACATAATGAACAAAAATTAAATGTTTCGAAAATCTGAAACATAAATAATAATAATAAATAAATTTGGCAATATCTTCATAGTATGGCCTTACTCCCTACTCTTTCTTTGTATTTCATAGACTAAAAACATCTTGTGGTAGTAGAAAATTGTTCTAGTTCTGATTCTTTGCATTCTGCAAGCTACCAATAATGTTGTCACAAGATCATGTTGAGATAACTAACTATGATAACTCACGATGAATAAATGGTACATAGTTTAAAATTGCAACATAATTACTCTTTTAATAGTTAAACATTACGTTCAAAATATCTAAATATTTTTTAACTTTTCTATAAAGATTAATCCTTTCACGCAAATCCAATTTCAAACTTAGACAAAGGATGAACTGATCCTAAAAGTGTTGGTAGTTCTATAGCACAACATTATATTTTCCTTCACTTAGGTTTTGATACCAATTTGAAGGAAAAGAGAGAGAAGATCAATATTCAAACAAATAAAACTGATTTCATTGCCTTGTTAAATGCATTTACATAAATCCTCTATTTATAGAGATCTTAGAATACTATAGAATACCCAATACACTTATTATACATATTAAAATATATTATATTAATACATAGAATTCATTATGGGTGATTAGGGAGGCTAGAAGTTACATGACGATGAACAACTACAGCAATTGGATTGTTCGTTGCATTGAATGCTTGACATGGGTTGTAGACGATTGAGGAACAATTGACTAGTGGAGAAATTAATGCTGCCAATAGATTTGAAGGAATTATACACCATACAACCACAAGAATTACACAAATATTACCTCTTAAATTCTACTCCAACTATAAATAAAAGAGAATAGAGGACTCCCTTCCTCTATTAAATATTTTGCTCATGATATCTTTCCTTCTCTTTATGTTTAATGAAAGCTTTAGCATATATTCTCTTTTCTATATAGTGAATATGATAAGGCTTCACTTGATAAAACACAGGAATAATATTTTCCTTACTTTCTGACATGAGATAAAGGTGGGCCAAACACCAAGGACACTTTGCATATTGTGGGTAAAAGATGGCAATGCATACCTTTGCAGAGAGGATGACTACCTCAATAGTTAAAGAAAATGAATTTCCAAGCTCCTTCTCTTCTGAATCAAGAAACACCTATATCCCCAACTGTTGGAGAGAATTGTAAAGTTGATTGGTCAATGTTTGTTTCACATCTAGGCCTCTATGATTGATAAAAGCATCATACAATATTGAAGATTCAGAGACCTTCCTTCCTTTTGTGATATTTTCTACTATCGAAAAGCATTAACTTGTTGATTTTTCTAGTGAGATGAAGAAGACAATGCAATGGATTCCAATTCAAGGCATAACAACCCAACAATAGAAATTTAGTATGTGGAAGAGGAAGAATAAAAAAAATTAAATATATCATATCCAAAATGGGTTCAACATTTTCCTCATTGTTTCCTCAAAACATTGATGAATGAATGAAAATAAAATTTAGACAAATCACCAACTAGCTTAAGAAGGTAGTGAGATCAAGATTGCCACACCTATATAATGCAAAAAATGTAGAGGCAAGGATGTTATCTTGAATTTTGTGTTATATATTTCCTTGAAGAATTCAGAGGAAAAAGAGGTGGGACATGCCTAAGATGGAAACGAGAAGGAACTTTTATTTTGTCATGGTTAAGAGGCTACTATTAAGAAGAAGATTGCTGAAGTGTGGAACCCATCATTGAACAATCATTATTTTTTCAATGATGTCGGTCATCCTACTTGCTGGTAAGGCAACAAATTTTGGTCTACATATTATCATTTGATTAATTGATGAAAAGGATTTGAAAAGAAAGGATAACAAGAGTACCTAGAGAAAGGTTGAGTTATAAGTTATATATAAGAAGCACTAAGACCAAATAAGACCTTGACGATATGATGTATTGTTGATCTTATTAATGCTAAAGAAAAGGTTACTTAAGCTAAGAAAAGAAGAAATGCTTTCATAAAATGTGTCTACCAAGCTTGATTGAGAAAAAAATGCAATCTGAGAAAATTCAATTCAGGCCAAACAAAAAGTTAGTGGGAGTCGAGCAAAGAAAAACCAGTTAGTACTGAGTATTAGAAGAGTTAGTAAGTGATGAGTGTCAGTGGAATAACATTAATGACCAAGCAAGGAAGGCTTAGTTCATGTCGAGCAACCTAGTGTTAGTCAAGCATCATAAGACTGTTATTGTTGAGTGAATAGTATAGATGCCAAGTGACAAAAAAAAGAGTTTAATCAAAGATTTGACAAATCTAAGCCGAAAAAGTTGATTTCTTGAATTCTTTGAAGCATAAGGAAGATAAGTATGATGAGATGGTGGTACAAAATTCAAGATAAACTATTTTGAGGTGAATCTAAAGAGCATTGTAAGATAAGTTTCTAGAGGGAACCTAATGGAAAGAGGGAGGATTCAATGAATTTGACTTAACCCTAACATGGATGATTATGGTTAAGTGGAAAAAAATCAAAATCATCTATATAAGGAGATACAAGGCCAGAAGCAAAAAAATGTCTATGGTTGCTGAAATTTTGGTGTTGTTGCTTCATATGGTGGCTAAAGGAATGAATCTACAATTGGCATACTATGCAAGGAGGTTTAAGGAGAGAAAGGCTTAAAGGGTGAACAAGAAATCAGAGATGAAAGGAATGAATGCCAATCAGAATGGAGGGTTGAACTAGAGAGTTGTAATCTGCAAGTGAGTTGTATTTTATTATCAAATGAAGTCCTACTGCTACTTTCTACCCATTGTATTAGTGTAGATAAATACTATGGATTAAGGTTGACCTAACTGTCATTTGTATATCCTTTAAGCAAGTAACATTCTAATGGAATGTTCTAAAGTCCTCTACCAAGGCTCACACTTAATAGGGTGATTAAAATCCTTTAATCAAGGTCACATTTAACAATGTGCATTGTAACTTTTAATAGGGTTGACTCTTCATAGGTCTCACTTTAGAAAAGTCAAAATTGGTAACATATTACTGATGCATTTTAAGAAATTGGGTTTCCATGTTAAATCCTCATGTCAAATTATGTGAATGATTAAATTGTGATGTTTCATGTTTACATTTCTACAAAGTTCCTTTGACCCAGGACAACAATCTACTAAGTTATGGAGTTATTGGGTGATCTAATCAATGCATGCACTTATATGTTTGGTGAGTGAGTAAGTGCAAGAAGTTGGCTCTCAATTCTGCGGAAGTCCACAGATTGAGATCATGCTCTTTTAGAAATGGGTACCCATTTTTAAAAAATGGGCACCCATATTAGGCTCGAATGCCCAATCCTAAATTAAAAAATGTGCACCCATTCTTTTGAAAATTGGGTGCCTAGTTTTTATTTTCAAAAAATGGGTGCCTGTTTCTGAAAAATAAAATAAAATATCTTTTTAGAAATAGGCACCCATTTTTTAAAAGTAAAAAATGGGTACCCATTTTTCAAAAATCAGGTAACTATTTTTCACTTTTAAACAATGAGTGTCCCTTTTTTTAAAATTCAAAATTTTAAATTTTTTTGGGGGATTTTAAATAAATTTTAAACACCAATTTTAATTTTTCAAAATGGGTTACCTAGGGCAATATTTTCTTTTCTTGCCTTAGATTTTGGTTCGAGATAGGTTTGGTGAGACCAAGCTTATGCCTTGACCTCTCAAGATTTGGCAAAGCCATTGAACTGACAAATTCATGCCTTGCCATAATTTTTAGAGGGTCTTCCTGATAATTTTTTTTTACAAAACAAAAACACATTAGAGATCTCACTCTTCTAATTTTAGAAATATATATAATGTTATGATTTTATTTACTATTTTTACATTATTTTTTAATCAAAGGTGGTACCTAAATTGAAAATAGAGAGGTTCACTAAAACTTTAATAACTTTTTTATTTTATGTTTTTTTAAAAATTAATTTATATTTCATCAATCTATATACATTTCTTTTGAAGTTAAAAAAGATTTTTTTTTTGATCAAATTATGGTGCCTGTGCATGAGAGGTTTTAAAATTTACCTTTATAGTCAATTAAAAATTAATAGTAATAAATTATTCAATGAAAAATCAAGGAAAAATATTATCATCAATCTTTGGTGTGTTAGGCAACTTTGTTTAAAATGATTTACAAAAATTCATTGCTGTGTCACTTATGATGTCTGCACACAAGTGTGGTATAGTCCTAAAACAAACATTTGAAAAACTGGTTTTTAAAGATCCATACAAAAGAAAAACTATCATATGGGTACACAAATGAATTACATATTCAAAAAATAGCTATGAAACACTACAATTTTTATTTCTGAATTTTTTTGTAATCAATCTCTAAATGCATCAAATTTTGACATCAATTGACAAAAAAAAATTAAAAAAGGTAAAACACGTCCACTTTTTGCCCAAAGGTGAGACTCAACTTCTTGCATTTACTTGAGTATTAAAAAATTTTATTTGTACCTTTGGACCTTGGATAATTGATTTGAACCCTTCCCCCCTCTCTCACTTATTCTAAATATTCCAACAATTGGTATTAGAGAGTTGGTGCTTGTGAGGAAACAATTTGAAGGTACTAGAAGCTAAATATCAAGATGTGCAAAATGGAGGTACCCAAGCTTAACAAGGATAACTTTCCTATATGGAAAAGTTCGATGAAGCTGCATCTAGGAGGGCTTGTAAATTTTGTATTGATAACTATAACTACTGAGTATGAAGAAGTAATTGGAGCTATGACTACAGAAGAATTGGAAAAAAAAGGAAAAACACAATTAGGAAATGTTGGGGATTGCATCTTCCTAAGCTATTTTGAGTTTGATGACATCAAAGAAAGTACTTCTTCCAAATAGATGTGGGATACCCTAAAGAACATCTATGGAGGAGATAAGAATGTGCTGTGAGCCAAATCTGAAAGTCTTAGAGGAAACTCTGATGATATGAGAAAGCAATATAGTAGGATATAGTACACTATTGTTAATGCCATCAGAGGATCAAATCAAATTATTGAAGATGAGACTATGATTAGCAAAGTATTGAGAACCTTGTTTCCTATCTATGCTATTAGTGTTTTTGCTATACAAGAACTAAGATGTACTATTTTTAATAATTTGACCATCGAAGGATTGGTTGGTAGACTCTTTTCTTTTGAGCTTTCAAATTTTGATAATTTTAAAATAGAGAATGTTGAATCTACTTTCAAATCTAAAGTAACACTAAATGAATCTAAAGATAAGAAAATAAAAAAGGTCAAATATGTTGCAAGTGATAGTGATATAGATGAAGATGATCTAGAAAAGCTTGAAGCATTGTTTGCTAGGAGATTTCATAGAGGCAAAGGGAAATATAAAGGTAAGTTACCTATCAGATTTTTTTAAACTATAATGAGGTTGGCCATATTGCAACAAGATGTCATGAGAAGAAGAACAACAATGGAGACAAATACATAGGTAAAAGTGATGTGAACAACAAAGACTATAAAGATAATGGAAAGAAGGTGTGCTACATTGCTGAAGACGAATCTAATGAAGAATAAGATGATCATGATGATGAAGTTGTGTATGTTAGTATGAAAGATGATTTTGATGAAGATGAGGCAACTGCACTAGTATCTCATAGTGAACAAGAGTGACAAATGGATCATTTGTTGGAAATAATCAAGACTAGCTAAGTTATTGAGAGGGGAGGGGTGAATCAGTAACTTCAAAACCTTTCATTAATTCAACACATAAAAATGTAAATCATTCACCATAGATTCATCTATATTACTGCATGCATAAGAACTAAAAGATAAACATTCATAACATATAGAACACATAATTTTTGTGACCCAAAAACCTTCCAAGTATAAAGTAAAACTAGGGTGGGGATGATACCCACAAAACTTCACTACACAAATTATGTGTTCTATATGTTATAACAAGGTGGACCTAACAAGGTGGACCTAGCAGTCCTATTTGCTCCTAACAATGTAAAAGTTGATGACTATACAAAAACACATGAAGAATAACAAGAGGAGAAACTTGAAGATTACAAAACTTTTGTGTACTACTATGAAGACATGACTGTTGATGATTCTAAAAATTAAGTTGTTAATCAACAAGAATTAGTGACTGCCAAGTCACATCCAATGGATGCTGAATTATATTTAGAAGCTGAGTTATAGTCTAATGCTAAAATAAGATTACAAGAGAGGAATGCCAATTTACTTCAATGTATACATTAAATTTGAAATTGAAATTCTTGAAAGATCTTTTGTTGAATTTAGAAGAAAAGAGCCAACATTATCAAAGTATGATAGAAGACAACATCCTACTGAAAAAATCATTAGTGGAAGAGAAGATGGACCAATGAATAGGAATAGATTGAGAAATGATACATGCTTGTTGAGCATACATGAACCTTAATTTGTGAAGAATGCATTAGAAAATGAAGACTGGATTAAAGCTATGAATGAAGAAATTGAGCAGATTGAGAAGAACAAAGCCTAGACATTAGTACCTAGACCAAATGACAAGAATATTATTGGAACCAAAATAGTGTACAAAAACACACTGGATGAGAATGGTGAAGTGACAAGGAATAAGGAAAGGCTAGTTTGCAAATGTTATGCTCAAGAAGAGGGAATTGACTATGGAGAGAAATTTTCCCGAGTTACAAGAATGGAAGGTGTAAGAAAAATTCTTTAAGAAAAATTCCTTCTTACTCTGCATACAAAGGATTCAAAGTTTATCAAATGGATGTTAAGTTAGTATTTCTAAATGGTATACTCAATGAGGAGGTTTACATTGAATAGCTTGAAGGATTTGTTGATCCTAACAATAAGAACATGGTATGTAGATTGCATAAATCTTTATATGGTTTAAAGCAAGCTCTCAGAGCGTGGTATGAAAGACTTCATAATTATCTCATGAAGATTGGTTTTGAGAAGACTAATGGAAAAAACAACCTAAACTTGAAGACTGAAGGAGGTAAAAAAATTTTGCTAGCTAAAATATTTGTTGATGATATCATATTTGGAAGACAAAATACATTCTATAAGACATTTGTAGATGAGATGATGAAAGAATTTGAGATGTCTATGTTTGGAGAGCTTAAATTCTTTGTTGGTTTGCAAGTGTATCAGTTGAAATATGGTATTTACATTACTTAGTCTAAGTATGCAAAGGAAATCTTGAAGTCTTTTGGTTTGGAAGATTCAAAGCCAATTAGCACTTACATGGTGACCAAACACAAACTATCCAAAACTAATGATTATGCTGAGGTAAATCAAACATTGTATAGGTCTATGATTAGGAAATTGCAATATGTAGTTTATAGAAGACATGATATTGCTCTAGCTATTGGGGTTGTTGCAAGGTTTTCTAAAAATCTTAAGGAGAATCACTTGATGGCTATCAAAAGGATTATGAGATATCTAAAACGGATAGAAGACTATGGTATATACTACAAGAAAAATGAAAAGTTTGAATTGAGAGCCTATACAGATGTTGATTGGACTGGAGCATTTAATTTGGGTTATAGGTATTTAATATGTGTTGCAGCCAACTTGTGACTTGCATGGACATTTAATGTAAGGGTTTATTTAATTTGTCATCACACTAGGCCAACTTGTGGCTTAGTTGGGTATAAGTAAGGGGGTCCTATGGAGTCTTAGGTATTCATTCAAGGGAGTGGATCATGAGTCATTATGGAGTGTGTGATCCATGGAGAAGATGGTGTACTTGAGTGAGCAAAGTTTTCCTAAGTGTGTGGACAAAGCATTGAATGTGAGAAAATTTACTATCAGGATTAACCATAGATAGAAGAAATAGTTACATGCAGATATATCCAATATCAAAAAATAATAGATTGCATAGAAGAGAACACAAGACACCAAGATTTAACACGGTTCATCCAATCCCTAGGCTACATCTACCAAATAGTATGTCCAATATTATTATGATCTAGTTATGACAACTTGATTACAATATGTAATCCCTTACAACTCAATACCATTGGAAGAACCAATTTTTGCATTGCACATTATGAAAATCCCTAATCTTAAGCCTTTTTATACAAGCTTTTTTCGCTTAAAAAATTAGGGCTAGAATAATAGAAAAATAGTAGCCAAAACCTTTTACAATATAAGGTCATTTTTTTCTTTAGGGATGCTTCGCTCAAAAACCCCTACAGGGGTGTTGCCCCTCGACCCCACCCTATACTATGATAAGGAGCGCACGTGGGGCACTGCCCCTTGACGCTATCTTGGGGGTGCTGCCCCAAACCCCCATAGAAAAAAATTGGATGTAAATTACACAAGATAAAGCTCTGAGACTAATTAGGCTCCAAATGACAACATTTACACTTGGATCTTCGGTGATGTTTGAGAAGGGCTAGTAACCGAGGCTTAACAAACAAGGAGATTTCTTGGTGGTCTTGTGAGAACAAGTTTAGATCTTTCTTGGATGTTTCTACTAGAGTGTGGATCTGGACTAGCTAGGTTTTGGATTTGATCTATTGCAGAACTAATATTGTAATTGCTATAGTAATTGGCACTAACTAGGTATGCTTATAGCCAGGCACATTGCATGTAAACAATTATTTTATGAATAAAGTGTTGAGAATCGATATCAATCTTTCTTTGTTGTGTTGTTTCAATTGTGTGGTTTTTGTAGGGATCCATATTACCTCCAATAGGGGTACTATAATTCCTACCCATAGTTGACTATTGTTTTTATAGCCAAACTCTTTTAGGCCAATTTTATGTTTATGGTTGATGATTAATAACATTTTTTTTCTAGATTATTGGATATGTTTACATACTTAGTTGATTATATGATGACTAACTTTGGTACTAGTTATTTCATGTATGCAAGATTATTCTTCAATGATGATGATGATAGTATATAATGATTCTAGTTATTTCATGATGATGGTTAGATGGAGTATTTATGTGTTTTCTATGGATACTTACCCCATAGTTGCATGTGCATGGTGTACATGTATGTTTTATTTTATGTATGATGTTTTTGTTATGGTTGAGGGAGGGAGTCGTGGTCATATGCTAATCAAGATCTACATGATGCACTACTTCCTGCCATTGCCTATTTAGTTTAGATTATATGTGTATGTACATGCGTGGATTTTATGCAAATTTCAAGTACTAGGTATCAACTTCCTTGAATTATGAAGATGTGCATACCCTATCACAATATCTCAATGGTAAAAGAGGGGAGATAAATTCCTGAGTCCAAATCTTGACCTTAAGCCAATTGTCTTAGAAAGTAGGACAAGTATCTAAATTTTTCACCCTTTTGAATTCGTCAAGTGACATAAATTCATGATTATAACCCTTGAGTATGATCTAGTTTTTTGTATTTTATAATTAGTTTTCGTAGTTCATCTTGTGGGTCTATCATGATTTTCTATCATAATTAGATTGAATTAAAAGAGTATTTAAATGATTTAATTTAATGAAAATTTTATTGAGAAAATTTGATATTTAATTATATTTAATTAATTGAGAAATTATTAAAATAAAAGAATTAAATTTAAAGTTATAGTTAAAGTCTAATTTTGGGCGTAATAATATTTATTGAATTTAATATTAATATGTTTAGGAGTTCATTTTTAAATAAATGCCAAATATTATTATTACTTAATAAATATTATTATCAATAATGCCTCAAGAATTAATTAAAGAGAGAAAGAAATTTATTTAATAAAGATATTTTAATTATTTGAAAAAGGTTACACATGAAAGTTAAAAAATAATAAATTATAAAGGAAAAGGGCTTTTCACGTGATTGCTCAATCAAAGCCCTAAATTTGGAGTAAAACTCTTTATCAGCAATTTAGAGTTCATTTCTCCATAACCGAGTGTTGAAGGAGCAATTTTGGAGAAGGAGGTTTTCAGAAGAAAGGGGAATATTTGTGTGCTCCGTGTGTTGTCATATTAGCATTACATTCAGGTAGAATGTTGCGGGTTATTTGCACATAGTCTTCCATTGTTCAAAATCCTATCTTCTTTGTGTCTGGATAAATATGCTTTCAAATTTTTTAATTTGGTTGAAGTTCTTGTGTTGAAATTTACTATTCTCTGTTCTTGAATATGACTGTGAATGAATAATTTAAATTGAAATCCTTGTTGTAAATTTTAATGGTTCTTCATTCTAAGATTATTTGTATATGAGAATTTAGAAACCCTTGTTCTATTAATTTAATAGAATGTTTTTATTAGGTAGGGTTTGGGAAGAGAAATTTATATTTAAAATGTAAAATTTTAATTGTTATTGAGGTTTTCCCTACTAGATTTGATTTGTGATTTTTATAGAAAAAAAAATATAAAAAATTTAATTAGAATGGGGAGGGAAAATTGTTTGTTTTGTTTTATAAACTAAAAAAAAAAAAAAATTTGAGTGGGAGGTGGGCCACCACACCCCACCTCCCCTCCTCCTACCTTATCTCTCCCATGCGGTGGTTTGTTGTTGATTGCTTAATAATACTATTATAGTTATGAATAGGCCAACGAGCCTTTAAAAATGCCTTTTTGTGTTTCAATTTATTTTTTATAATTTTTTCATTAATAGTTTTTTTTGTTAAATTATTAAAATGTTTATACTTTATTAAATATTTAAATTAAATTTTTAGATTCTTTTTAATTCAATTAATTAATATTATTAATTGATTAATTTGTTATTCCATAAAATGTAAATAAATTTGTTTTATTACTAAGTAATGATTACAATTACTAGTACACTTTTATTATGTTATTAGTAACTTGTTAGTTATTACTTAATAATTTAATGATTATTATTTAATTTTTCTTATAGTCATAATAAAGACATTAATTTTAGTAAGTTAATGGTGATTGTGTTTTCAGATTTAAAAGGGAAATTGGGTTCAGTTATATGGGAAAATTTGTAAACTTTTTTCATGACAAAAATCTATAGCAAAATGTAAAATTGAACTGCATCATTAAACCAAACTATATGTTTTCAAAACTGAACATAAACTATAGATCTATACTGCCAATTGTATGTTTTCTTGTGTGTTGGGTTTGGGGTTGACTTAGAGTGTTGACCAATTTTTAGCATGTCTACCAAAGGCCACAAGTCATTTTTGTTTATAATGTCATGTAATGTCAAGGTTTCATATTTGTATAATTAATTTTAGATCAATCATGTTAGGATGATTGTATTGGTGAAATCTATGATGTTGATTAGTGATATTTCAATGCTTTCTAGTTACTTGTTTAAGAACATATGTGGATTTTATGGTCACATGAGACCTTATGTTTTTATTGAGCTTAGGGTAGGTTATCTAGATATCATGTTGGGAATTAGCTTGCAATGGAGGTCGAAGCCCTAAGGAGGCTGCCTAGGTAAACCATTGTAGGTTATGTTAATTAGTGATAACGTTTCATTAAATAAGAGTAAAATGAATTAGCAAGAGTATTTGTTTCCCTCTCCCATGCCTTGAGTGTTAGTACAAGTTAGGATGAGAGTAGACATGATTCTTTGTTGCGACCTTTCTTCATTAGTATGCCTTGTCTATACAAAAATATATAGAAGCCACATAGTGTCAGTAGGGGCTAGAGTCGAGTTAGGCTACCAAGGTAACCTTAGAGTTGGCTCATGCAATGAAATTTTCCCACTTACTAGTATATTCCTATGTATCATTGTTGCCTCTAGCTTTATCAATGTCATTTGTGTCTTGCCACCTTTGAGTTAGATTTCTTTTAGGTTTTCCTTGACCTAGATGTTGGATTTGACTTTTGAACTGGTTATCCTATTTAGGACTTGAGACTATCTCCTTAGTGTGGTGGGAGTGGACCATTTAGGTTTCATGAGGTCGGGTGGTAGTGCTTTTTACTTTTACCATTGAGATTCGATAGTTTAATGTCACTACTGGAGTTTCCTATTTTTTATTATTTTTAATTATGTTCTTATGTAAGTTATGATGGATGGTTGTACTATATTGTATTGTATTTGATTTCATGGTTCTCACAAGATGATGTAATCTATTGTTTTGATGTATATTCTTTTAGCCTTTCATACCCGGCGACTTGTATAGTGGATGATTGTACATTCTAATTATTGCCAAGTGACATTTGAGATAATTGTATATTATTTAAATGGATTTGTACTTGTAATTGTTCTTTGATGTGGATTTTTCATATATTGGATTTAGTATTAATTAAACTTAAATGTGCTTCTACATTGTGAGACCCTTAAGAGATCTATTTATGTGTTGTTTATGTATGAGTGTATGATATTACTTCTGATATTTTATAACCATTGTTGTATATTATCTTTAATTTTTTTTTTTGACAAATTTAATAAAACTTTAGGTTAATTTTTTTGGGGGGTTCCCTAGTTGGGTGTTACATTTAGTATCAGAGTTGAGTTTCTACATTAGGAGATCTGGGTTTATTGGAATGCCACCGGTTGTTAACTAGTTGAACTGAAACAAAACTTAAACTATGTTATTTATATTCTTAAACTTAAACATTTGAACTTGAAAACTGAAATATACTTAAAACTATAATAGAAAAAATTGAAATTGATCTTGTACTTTATTCAAAATATGTTTCTTATGTGTATGCTTTACAATAGTACATTCTTATGGTTATTATAGCATCTCATTATTCTTGGATATTTTTGTAGGATGGTATCTAGGATGAGATACACAGTTATAGGTCATATCTCAGGCCATAGTAGAGGCCATGGGTGAGGCAAGGATACTAGTGTGCATGAGCCTATTTCGGATAGTCTCGTTCAAGAGGGAAAAAGGGAAGAACATAATGGGGAGAATCAGAAAGATTCGAAGGATATTGACTTGTAATAGATGATGAGGACCATCATGGATTGCCTATCTACTCCTCGGGGTGTTGATCATTAGGAGTAAGGGAATGACTCCTATCTCCTCCTCAAGATGCAGGGAATGAGGAAAGGCATAGGTCTAGGAGTCCTTAGATGGACACTCATATTGATAGATAAAGGTTAGTTATAGCTTCTCAGGTGAAGGATGTTTAGATGTCCAAGATTAAAGATTTTAGTGGGCTAGGTTCAGGATATGTGGCCAAGAAATGACTTATTGCTCTAGACAGGTGTTTTTTAATTCAAGAATTTGACTCTAACATCAAAGCAAGGTTTTCCATCACCCACCTAGAACTTTTTGGAGCAACATGGTGGACTATCAAAGAGAAGAAGTTGGGTATAGACATGAACACTATCACATGAGAGTTATTTCTACAAAACTTCCATGAGTGATTCCAACCAGAGGAATGATGTCAATAGAGAGTAGATGAATTCCACAACCTGAGATAGTTCATTATGACCGAGTAGAGTATGAGCATAATTTCTATGAGCTCATGCCTTATGCAAGGATCAATGATAGCTCACCGTAGTTGGCACAAAATTTTATCCAAAGTTTAAATAACTAGCTAGTTATGGGTGTTAAGGTATTTGAACCTAAAACCCTCAAAGATGTGGTACATCGAGCCATACTTGTAGAGAAGAATGTTACTCTAGCACATGGTGGCTTTGTGGGTGCACCTACAACATCAGGATCCAAGGGTAACCAAAACTTAGGTGGAAACAAGAAAACCCCTTATCCTAAAGGAAATCAAAACCAATAAAAACATCAACACCAATAAAAATAGAAAGGATAATACCCTCCAACATAGAGTGGCATTGGCGATATTTCCAACTCTAGGAACTACCACAACTTGTAGTGCAATAGATGAAGTTAGAACACTTAGCTTGCATAGATCAACCAATATTTTTCTAGTAGGGATAGCCACCAGTATTTGAGTGCACTACAATAGGGAGGGGATCTAGCAAGGGCATGCGATGTTACTCTTGTGGATAGTTTGGGCACATTGTAGCCAATAGCACAAAACATACATCACACTATTCAGGACCTAGGCACACTGCATCCAAGCCTATAGATGGAGATGCAGGGATCTCATGGAGTATTTGTAGTAGTGGACCACTATTAGGTAGATCATTAGGGGACTGTGGTTGAGACTATGGGAGCTATATGAGGTATACCTCTCTCCATCTTGTTTGATTTGGGTGCTATAGACTCTTTTATTTCAGCATCTATAGTTTCTAAATGGGTTCATGCGCCAAGTTGTGGTGCCAAAAACATGACACAAAAAATAACATTTTAAAATTCTATAAGCATGTACGCTATAGTGCACATGCTCTTTCTAAAATTACAAGTTTTAATAGATGGGCTACAAACCCATGGCCCATTTCATTTCTTTTTGTTGCCACCTTCTTTCTCCTCCATAGCATGCACATGGTTTGCAAAACTTTAAGAATTTTCTCACTCTCCTCCTCAAAATGCCTCCTCGTCACCAAAGATCAAGATCGAGATCACTAGTATGTTTTATACTCTTGTTTTTGCATTTTTGTATATGTCTTTGTATTGTTTTCTAAGTTCTTACATTGTTTTGTAGGTCTTTTCAAATTTTCTTTAAATTCATTTATTTATTTAAAATGCAATTGGTTTCTTATCAGGAAATGTAAATAATCAACCACCAAATCCCTAACCTGATCAACAAAATTCAAAATGAAAAATCTTCATAAGAACCAAATTAGAACCCTTCAAAAGATGAAAATTAAAATCCTCCACAAGAAGAGCAATAAATTTAGTAAACTTCACTGATTGAAAGACCTCCCTTTGACACCCAAGAAAACATAATGAATGAAATAAAAATATGAAAAAATAAATTATAAGCAATCATTGGTAGGTCAAAAGCTTGTGAAAAACTAATCCTATGAGAGCACAATTAACATCCTCCCTTGAGTCCATTATGAGCCATGTAGATTTTGTTAGTGGTCAACTGGATATTTGGCATATTAAGAGAGAAGAACAAAGAAGATATTGTGCAAAAAAATTATCCTATAAAGATGTAAGAAAAAAAGACATAACAAAAGGTAGCATTTGTGCATTGTTTAAAAAGCTTGGAAAATAAGACACTGTTAAACATATAATTAAAAGGTTTCCCATCCATTGGTGCATACATGATGATATTAGAAATAAATTTTGGGATAAATTGTGGATGATCTTTGATGCCCCTCCTTGCAATAATAATGAGGTTTCAATGTATTTCTTAAATAAATTGTACTATTAATTTGTCCTTGTGGAGATCCCCAATTATTTTGATATGTTAGAATCTTAGGGTAGATGTGTGGGTCATTATTTGAGAGGCTAAGGCCACATCATGACCCTAATGTAGTTAGGGCACTTGTTGTCAAGCCATAGGATGAGCATGTGATAATTCCATCAATTGCAAACGAACATGTAGAGACCAGCATTCTAGACACTATCAATGCTTTAATGCAGATCCTCATTCATTGCTCCAATCTATTAGTTGAGGAGGAGCCTTGTTTGTCTCATGGTCACATGTGTACATCATGTGGATCCTTATGCACATTTGACAGTCATGTTGGAGATGGTATTGATGATTGACTAGTCACTAATGAGTTCTTGAGTTACACACTTGGCATTGAAACAAAGGTAAATTACAATTATAATAAATTAATTTGATCACATTTCATATGTAGAGTGAATGATTAATTAAATATTAGGATGTCTTGACATTGTTAAAAATTTAGGGTAAGATTTTTTATGGCCCTAATACATATTCCTCGGCCCCATTTTACATCCTATCAAAGAGTTAAGAGGTATGTATCGATTTAATCATTTTAATTAGTACATATATTTATTAAGTAAACATATGAAGGATTGAAATTTTTTTTTATCCATGTGCATCAATTCTCTATTGGACCATCGACATTCACAAGGGACTCTGAGCCTAGGCATGATACAAGCTCTATAGAGGTACATTTGTTTCATGTTAATTTACTTTAATTTATTATATTTTTTTGATGTTTCATGTCACATGTAAATTATATTATATGACATGCAGTTGTTGATGTCTGAGACTCCTCCTCATCTTCACCAATCCATCGATTTTGGAATTGCTACGTTGATGGCTAGTTCAGAGCCATTGACTGAGGTATGAAAGGATTTTCATATTTTTAGTTTTTATTTATAATAGTTAGTATTTAAATTTCAAATATTATTTATAAGTGATCATATTGATTGAATAATTGTAGAGCCTTGTTACACTTGATCATCCGCGACCCTTTTAGGTAGATGTACAAAGTGACTCTTTGATGGAGGTAAGAAAATAATTAATTTTGTGTGTACATATATCTGATTTCAATGTATAATATTATTGATTCAAATCTACTTTTTTTGCATCAGCTCTAGTTAGAGAGGAGCCTAAACAAGAGGATGAACAAGTGTGTGAAGAAGACCCCATCATTCCCATCATCTATATCCATGCAATGACTGAAAGCCTCTAGGGATTTGTTTCCTTCCCATAAGGAGAAGATATAGGATATACACATATGTATAGGCATTAGTGGACATATATCTTGAATTTTATGTTAGTGGACATATTCGACATACATTTGATGTATATATATGACATTTAATATTTGATGCATGACATTATTAGACTTATGATATTATTAGTTAATATATGATATGTTTGTTCATGTATGACATTATTGGTTATTATAATATATGATATTTTTGGTCATGTATGAAATTATTGGTTATCATAATATATTTCTTGTTTTTCTTGTTTATGTTTTAAGAACATTTGATGTATTTCATTTTAATGTAATTTATATCCAAAATGACGTAGAGTGCTTACACCAAAAGCTAGTGAATTCTCAACAAGAACACTTTTAAGGAAAACTACTTTTCCCACATTCCTAAGTGTCTTTAAAGACTCTTTCCAACTTCGTTACAACAATGAAAAAACTTCTACCCAATTGCACAAAACTACTTGATCACTTTCCCTATTTAAGAGTTTGGAAGAAATAAGGACAAAACGAGCAAATTTGAGAAATGGATCATAATCAACTTCTTGCTTCAAACTAACACCTTAGAAACTTCAAGGAGTTCACCTAATAACTATCTCACAAACTTTAGTTTGTCATCTATTCTATCCTTCCAAGAGATTCTTCAACATCCTATGACTGTATTTTCTTTGCAACAACATATAATTTTCTGATTTTCAACCAACTCTTCATAAAGGGAAGTGATTATGTTTCAAACCTATGAAATGACTATTAAGACAACCAAGAAGATCCTTAACATCTTCCACTAATTTCATTTAGTGATAACATGCGCCTAAAGTGGTGTTTCACTCTAAAAAAGTATAGTTTTACTATTAGAAACAAGGAGTAATGATATTTGACAATAACTCAGTGATGCTATATACAAGTTTAACATCAACAATGATTCCTCGGCATATAAAAAAAATTAATAATCACAAACACCTAATGCCTCCTCTAACTTCATAGAGGGTTTTTTTATCATTTGAAATACATTCCAACTGATTACTAGTTGGTTTAGTTGGTTACAAGGTAAATTTCAACATTTTCCAAAAAAATTGTAAAATTGCTAAAAAGTTGTTAGCAACTTTTATTGCAAAATACAATTTTTGCACTAACTCTTCCCAGAACTTAACCAAGTGATTTTTGATAATACATAGGACCTTTATAAGGTGTAATGACTCTCAAAACACTTCTTGAGTCAACTTATTAGCAAAAACAACAAAAAAGAAAAAATCCTTAGGACTAAGGCAACTTGGGTTTATAGGTGACCTCAAGTTCCTTGACATTACAAACAAGGATTATCTTATTACAATTAAAAATTAAATGTTCAAAATGAGTTTTATGATCACCCCTTCACCTTCTGTCATGTATCTCCATCATTGGATGCAATGACATCCAATTGCCACCTAGGTGTCCTGCACGACAAGTTTTAACATCACCCGAGATGGGGTCGCAAAATAAAAATGGAATCCAATCTCCAAAAAGTGAGAGATGTTATTTTAGGTGTTAGAAACATGATCCTATAGCACCCATAATTGCATCCATACCTCACGTGAGCTCTAAGATATGCCCCATCAAAGATTTCTGCCCTAGGCATTTAATGACTCTTAGGGTCAATTCAGTTTGGTATGCCCAAGAATGTTTGAGCGGAAAATGAGATGGAAAAATATTAGAAATAGAGTTTACCTAGTCACCTAGAGATAATGTAATAAATATTTTGATCGCACAAGGAATGGTTGGAGAGAATAACTAGTTGACAACTTTGTACTAGCCAATACTGCAAGTTTTGACATCACCTAAGATGGGGCCGCAAAATCAAAATATAATTTGGTCTCCAAAATGAGAGAGAGGTTATTGTAGGTGTCAAAAACATGGTCTTGTAGCATGAAAAATTTCATCCATACCTTGCACGAGCTTTGAGATATGCCCTGTTAAAGATCATTGCCCTATGGAATTTAGTAACTCTTAGGGTTAATTCAGTTTGGTGTTTTTGAGAATGTTCAAGCATGCCAAAAGATAGGATGAGAATGAGACTATGGTTTACATAGAAATCTAGTACTAATGGAATATACAGTTTGATCTCATGATGAATGGTGAGAAAGATTTGGTAGTTGGCAACCTTTTACTGGCCAACACTAAAAGTTTCAACATCACCGAAGATGGGGCCATAAAATCAAAATAGAATTTGATATCCAAAAAGAGAGAGGTTATTTTAGGTTTGAGTAACATGTTCTTGTAGCACATAGAATCACATTCATACCTTACACAAGCTTTGAGATATGCCATGTCAAAGATTACTTCACTAATATGGCATTTAGTGACTTTTAGTGTCAATTTAGTTCATCATGCCCGAGAATGTTTGAGCACTCAGTGGGATGGGATGATCTTGGGATTAGGGTTTACCAAATCACTTAGAGCTAACATAATAGATAGTTCAATCCCAAAATCAATGGTGAGAGAGATTAGGCAGCTAGTTCAACTTTATACTGGCCAACATTACAAGTTTAAAAATCATCTGAGATGGAGCTACAAAAAAAAAAAATCTGATCTCCAAAAATAGATAGAGGTTATTATAGGCCTCAGAAACATGGTCCTATAGCACCCAAAATAACATTCATACCTCACAAAAGCACCAAGATGGGCCTCATCAAAGATTGCTGCCCTATGATATTTAGTGACTCTTAGGGTCAATCCGGTTCGACATGCCCAAGAACATTCTAATGCTCAATGGGATAGGATGATCTTGGGACTAGGGTTTACCTAGACAACTCAAGCTATGGAATAGATAGTTTGATCCCATGACAAATGGTGAGAAAGATTTGGTAGTTGGCAACTTTGCACTAGCCAACACAAGTTTCAACATCACCCGAGATAGTGCCAAAAAATCAAAATGGAATTTGATATTAAAAAAGAGAGAGGTTATTGTAGGTCTTGGCAACACAGTCCTATAACACCAAGAATTGCATTGATACCTCACATGAGATTTGAGATATTCCCCATCAAATATCGCTGCCCTATGACATTTAGTGACTCTTAGGGTTAATTCGGTTTGGTGTGCCCGAGAATGTTTGAGTGCTCAATGTGATAGGATGAGCTTGGGACTATGATTTACCTAGTCACTCAAAGCTAATGGAATAAATAGTGCAATCCCACAATGAATAGTGAGAGAGATTCGATCGTTGGTGACTTTGTACTGGCCAACACTACAAGTTTCAACATCATGTGAGATGGAGCCGTAAAATCAAAACAAAATCTGATCTCCAAAAAGTAAGAGAGGTTATTTTAGGTCTTCGTAATACAATCCTATAGCACCTAGAATCACATCCATATCTTGCATGAGCTCTAAGGTATGCCATGTCAAAGATCATTATCCTATGGAATTAAGTAACTCTTAGGGTCAATTTGGTTTGGCATGCCTGAGAGCATTTGAGCACTCAATGGGATAGGATGATATTGGGACTAGGGTTTACCCAGCCACCCAGAGCTAATAGAATAGATAGTTGAATCCCAAAATGAATGGTGAGAGAAATATGAGAAAAACATGTATGCCTATGCCACTTTATGCAATATATGAGCAAAAGTTACTAATTAATAAAAATTGGGTCTTTTGAGTTTTTGGTCAAGATAGCCTATGATTAGGTGTTTTTAGTTTTTTATTAATAGTTTGAAATTTTTCCAAGTCCTAGAAGTGAAATCTAGTGAACTTTGCAAAAGTTGCACTTTTTGTGCAAAATTGCAAAAGTTGTATAAGTTGGCTAAAAATGCAAATTTCACTGGAAACCTTCTAACCTTCCAAAATATGTTTCTCATGCTCATATACCCAAGCATGGATAGTTACAACTTCCCAAATCTCCATTTACAACTTTTTGCAACTATTGGAAAATTTTCTCAAGCAACTTTTTGAGTAACTTTGCAACTTTTGAATAAATTTTGCTCTTCACGCATTCAGGTAAAATGGGTCAATCTAGGACTATTTTAGGACCCTAGTTAAGATTCCTATGACCTATTAGATAGTGATGAATAAATAATTGGCTACCAGCCATAGATATTTCAAAGACATTGAAAATAATATATTATTCTTTTAAGACAAATAAGGTACCGATTCTCAAAATAAGATTGAAATGATTCCCATCAATGGTATGGTCAAGAACTACTTTTTCAATATAGTGAATAATAGTTGGCCTGACTCCCCATGCATTCTCATACCTATGGAGGAAATATTAATAAATAGAGGAATATATATAGAGGAATTACAACTACATCTATTAAATATATAGAGGAAGATATAGGAAACCTTGTTAATAGAGAGATTAATATGAGAGAAAAGGACATTTTAGAAGAAAATGATTATCTTGGTGCCATCCAGAGTATGCCAATTACTTAGGATGAAGGGCCAAAACCTACAACTATTTGGGAAAGAGTGCATATGTACATAGACACAAAATTTTCAGATAGAGAAGTAACAAGTGCTATAGAATTATCCATGGAGCACTGTGAAATGAAGCCTCAAATTGGCTCATTAGTAGGCAAATAATTTGGTCACACACTTCATTCCAATACCATATATGTTTTAATTAGAAATGCCTATTGATTAATCACCTTGTATTTATAAGAGGTTGGAAGCCAAGATACTCAAGCTGGGCATGATCCCTCAAAGATCTCATCAAAATATATTAATGATCTTAACAGAACAACAGAAGCCTCATTGCCACCTTTGGTGAGGTTGTCTCACTCTGTTTATTAAGGTATCTCTATGATCCCACTTCCATTTAGTTACTATTTTTGAGTTGCTAGCTAGTTGCTTTAGTGTGGGATTTCTATAATATGTAATATCCTCATACAAGTACATGCCATTTTTTGTAAGCATTTTCTATTGTAAAAGATTGGTGAAAAATATATGTACTGTCCATTTTTGGGACTAAGGAATATAACTATTAAAATTGCAAAGCTTCCATTCTATTGTAATGGAGATTATGTGCAATATCATTTTGCTAATTCTGATTTGGTCAATAATATTGTATACATATGTAAGAATAATCTGGTTCATATATATCTAGTTCTTAATTGTCTGACTATTATGAATGACTTATTGCCTTTGGTTTGGAAAAATCATTGTTGTATACAATATTCAACATTGGTATTCCTTTATATTTTTTATTGGTTAGTGTTCATATATGCATATATATCCTTCAATGATGTTTTTTTCTTTATTGGATGCATTTGCTTTATATTCTTAGAATGACTATTTATTACCTACTGAAGGGTTGTGTCTCTTCCACATCTTGCCAAGAGTAGCATCTCTTTTAGGCATCCCCTACTCTCTCTCTCTCTCTCTCTCTCTCTCTCTCTCTCTCTCTCTCTCTCTCTCTCTCGCTCTCTCCCTTGCTATTCAATCTAATGAACCAATAGAGCATCTGTGCATTCTTGAATTAAGATGCACAATTGTCTAACCAAATAATGTGCTAATGATATGTTATGCCCCTAATAGTCAAATCTTCATAAAATAGTTGAAAAGAACCATGTACAAACTCTGTAGAATGTGATCGATCATTACTAATGTAAAAATGGTACTCCCTAAAAATATTCCTCTCATCCTCTATAATTTTAGGTGAATACATAAATGTTATATGAAAAAATATGGAAATTTGTTGAGAAGTATAATACTTTGCTTGCACCTCATTTTGTGGTTGTAGTATGTAGTTCTTTGCAAAGTCTACAACTGAAACAATGATATCTAATGGAAATGTATCCTTGCAGAACTTGAAGTGCAAATCGAGCCATCGAGCTCTATGTGTATACCTTGCATACTTGTAAATAATTTTTTCATGAAAAATCTTCATGAACTCAAGACTAAATCACATCTTTTACACCATTTTCCATCTTTTAGAGCATATGTCACTCTCTTATATTTTCCATAATATACTATTTAATCTCTTTCTCTCTTTCCCTCCCTCCCTCACTCTCCCTCTCTCTTTATCTCACCCTTTCTCATCCTCTCTCCCTCCCTCTTCTTCTCTCTCCCTCTCTCTCTCCTCTCCCTCCCCTTTCCTACTCTCTCTCTATCCCATCCTCTCTCTCTATATCTCCCACCCTCTCTCATCCCTTCTCTCTCTCTCCCTCCCTCCCTTCCTCTCTCTCTTCCTCCCCTCCCTCCCTCCCTCATTGCCTCCCTCCCTCTCTCTCTCACCCTCTCTCATCCCCTACTCTCTCTCTATCTCTCTCTCTCTCTATCCCACCCTCTCCAATCCCAACTTTCTCTCTTTCCCATCACCTACTCTGTCTCTATCTCACCCTCTCCCATGCCCTACTCTCTCTCTCTCTCTCTCTCTCTCCATTTGTCTCTCTATATCTCTATCCCACCCTCTCCCATCCCCTACTCACTCTATCTCTATCTCTTTCTCTCTCCCCCCACTCTCTCTCTACACACACACACAACACACATATTCATGTATCCATCTTGACGTTCATCTCCATATTTCTCTAGCTAAATCTCTCTCCCACTCCTCCATTTTACTATATATTTCTCTCACACATCTCTCCCCCCCCCCCTCTCTCTCCCCCTATCACACCCTCTCCCATCCCCTACTCTCCCTCTCCCATCCCCTACTCTTTCTCTTCACTTCTCCATCCTTCTCTCCCTATCTGACCTTCTACTATCCCCTACTCTCTCTCTCCATTTCTCCCTCCATCTCTCCCTATCCTACCCTCTCCCATCTCCTACTCTCTCTCCATCCTATACTCTCTCTCACTGTCTACCCTCTCTCCTTCTCTCACTCCTTCCATCTCTATTAAAATTCATTTGCATAAAGTGTGTGTGCACTATAATGTGTATACGCTATGTAAACCTAAATTTTAAAATGCTTTAAATAGTGCATGTGTGTTATAGTGCACACACGCTATGGTGTACACACTATTTAAAGATTTTAATTCTACAACCCAAAAGTTTGGAGTCTCTAAATTGGTTTGAGATGTGTTTTGTAGAAAACCTACAAAAAATGATTTATATTTCTTGTGTGCTCTCCTTCAATGTTCCTCATGGTTGAGCATTGATAAATTAAAGTTACATGACATTCTAGATCTCTGTGTTAGCTATATAATCATATAATTTATTTCAAATTTGAACTATTTCAAGCCTTTCAATTATAATTTATTTTGAGTATATGTCCATTTTCTGTCAAAAACCAATATGTACTAATTGGGGTGTAGATTTTAGCTTGTTTGTCAAATTTTGCAATAATTTAGTTTTTAAGAAACTAGACTCTATTCTAAAAACTTTGAAAAAAAGATGTTTCAATTATAGATTAGTTTTCAATCATTTCTAGGGGGCACACATAGATATTTCACATTTTTGGGATGTGTCCAATTATAAACTTCATAAAAAAGAAAATACACATTATGAAATTACTCAAAAAATCTGGGATAAACTACATGGTGTTAGATAACTTTTGACAAGGGTGATTAAATAATTTCAAAGAAAAAGTTAAAACTTTAGGGAGACCACACATTGTACTTTGTTATTTTCTTCTTTAAAAAGTACCACTTTCAATGGACCCATTTTTTGAGGACCTAAAACTAAACTATTTTGAATTTTTTTTAGTAGTTTAGAAACTAAATTCAAAGGACTACTACTTTTATTTTTGTCATATCTTAAAATTTTGAGCATAACTATCTTCAAATTCTGTCGAAGCTTAGAAATTATTGATTTCAAAAAAGAAAAAGAAAAAAGTGACCACTTATACTCCCATTTGGAACCACAACTTGGTGCTCTTACCTTGCTGACTTTTATGCATGTCTACTACTTCTCATGTTGGAGCCCTTCCAAAGCATCGTACCTAAAGCTTGAGTGCCTCCCAACGGATTTCCTCTGGGCCTTTGATTTTTTGCATCACGAATTTTATAGTGTTTCCTAAGACTCTTGCTATTTTCCCATAGACTCTGGTGGCCTTGGACTACTTTCCATTGATAAATAGGGGATTTCCCTCGGTGCTAAATGGGTCATTTAGGCTCTCACTAATGATGAGGCTTGGAAAATATTTTAAAACACTCCATAACTTTAGGCTTTCTAGTTAATTGACTTGCTTAGAAGAAGATTAGTCTTTAAACCCTTCTTATGACCACTAAACCTGTGCAAATTCAGGTCACTTTTGTTGCTAAAAGCATTTGGAAATCTTAAGAAGCCATCAAGTTGTGGCTTTGCTGGGTTGGCATGGATTCGGGGATGGGATTTCTATAAACCAGTAAAACCTAGGATGGCCTCCCTTTTCTATTCAAGGTGTTAATGTTACAAATGTTTTAGAATAACTGAGAGGGGGGGTGAATCAGTTATTCAAGGTCGATAATTTGCCTAATCAAACTTTTTCACTATTTATAGTGAGCCCATACAAACTACCATGCATCAAAGCTTAAAACTTCATCCTAACAAGTTACTATAAATCAATATGCATAAATGAAATCATCACATAACACAGTGATTTACGTGGAAACCCAATTTGGAAAAACCACTAGTAACATGCTACCTTCTTTCTCATCCTTTTGAAGTGATGACCTGTTAAAGGCATGCCCTGTTAAAGGCTACAACACATTGTTAGATGTGACCCTGTTTAAGGATTTCAACACCCTATTAGGAGTGTGCTTAGTTAAAGGACTTTAGAACATTCAGCTTGCAATGTCACCCTTTTGAAGGATTTCTCAATGGTTGTTAGGCCAACCTAAGTCCATAGGATTTTTTCTCAACTAATACAATTGCGAGAGAGTAACAATTGAGGACTTTTGACCTGATACAACTTACAACTTAACCTTTTAGATCTCAGATCATAATTCAACTCACAAATTTTGTTGGATTTCTATCTCTGCAATTTCGAAAATTTGTCCTCCCTTCAAGCTTTGTCTCCTTGAGTCTTCTACTAGTTATGCCAATACAATCTCCTCTCTATGGTCAGTTGATCAAATCAGAGTCACTGTGCTTTGTTCTTCCTCACTATGTCTTCTTCTTGACACTTCACACTACAATCATCCTTTCACTAACCACACTTTGATTCTTTAACCTGTAACTTCTTATGTAGAAGTCTGTAATTTGCTTCTCGCTCTTACTTCCTGCTTCTTAATTTGAATTGATTTGGAATTGAAAGATACGATGTAGCTTTCCATCCAAATTGTTTCTTCTAGAAACATCATGTGAAATCCACCTATAAATGCCTAAAAATAGTTAACATAAAATTTTGTGTCACCAGTTCATCATCCTTATCTTCCACCTAGTTCACAAAGTTCCATGTAACAACCTTATCAACTTGGATCTAGTGAATGTTTGACTTTTTAAATAATGTAGTAGCTACACTATTGAAATAATAGTGCTCAGCACATACTGTGTTAGCACATGAACATTGCTCAACACCCACTGTGGATTCACTTGGTATCAACTAAATTTATTGATGCTCGGCACATACTACATTTTACTTGCTCGGCACCTGAAGTTTTCTTAGCTTCAACTGATTGCTTGGAACTTGTAAAATTTTACTCAGCATAGACTAGATTTAACATTTTCTTAGCACTAATTGAGAATTCTTCTTGACATGAACTAACTTGCTCGAAAACCACTAATGAATTCAACCAAGCTTAGCAGATAGCCTTGTTACAACTTATTCTTGTTGATGCAGGAGCATCTAGTTGTGTAAGGGAAATCCTATGTCACCCGAAAAAATATGCTTAGAATAGTTATCATCTAATGTGTTTTCATTTCTGTATACCCATGTGGGTCAAATAAAGGTTCCAACTCTCACAGTTCCACTATTAGTGTTTTGTGTTAGAATTTTTAAGCACCTTGGGATACATGTAAATGCTTTGGAAGGGGGATTTGGTAATTGAGCCATAATTGTGGTGACTTAGAGGGTGTAAATTAAAGGGATGATTATATTTGTAATCTAAAACACTCCAAAAAAAGAATCAGGTCAAAAGGCTCCATGGTTAGAAAGTTATTGCAGCTTTTCAATTTCTAGAGACCTCCTAAGAGTGTTTCAAAGTCAAATTTGAGGCACTAAATGACATCGTACAATCCCAAAAATGGGGGACGAGAATTTTTTTTTCATAGTGCTATAGAGCACTCCAAGAGCTTTCCAGAAATGTAAATGGTTTGTCAATCGAAATTACAGTTCAAAAGTTATGCCTCCCGAAAGTTCAGCTACCATTTCTAGATTCTTCTAATTTTGCACTGACTTCTAATGCGACTTCTGGAGCCTTCTATTTTGGTAGTGGATGCCAATTGACACATTCTACAATGTATTCCTAACCCTTATCCCTTTGCAGTCTATTTAAGAACATTTTTGGCACTGTAAAGGGTAGTTCAGAGTGGAGTTTGAAAGAAGGTACTATGAGAAGGAATTTTCTCCAAATTCATATTGTTGTAATCCCATAGGGTATGTATTTGAGTCTATTTTCTTTGTACTGAGTGTACTAGCATATTTTCATAGTTAAGAATATTTCTCTTTTCTTGTTATGTCCATTCTGGTCTTGGGCTGTGTCCCCATCAAGTGGTATTAGAGAAAGTTTTCTTGACTGTGTAGACAGAACGCCAACTGTGAGGCAGTTTGCACCAGGACTATGTAGTTGTGGGTTTGAGTGAAGAAGATGCCTCCATGAAGAGAGTGTGGTGGAAGGGCTAGAGCTGTTAATCCCGAGGAGGTTAGAACCCTCCAGAGGCAGGTTCAAGTATTGTAGGAGGATATCTATAAAGGACTGAATGTTGCCACAGGTGACGAAAGTGAGGAAGACAATGAAGAAGAAGAAATCAAACAAGAAGGGGAAGTCAAAGGGGAAGTCCTAAATTAGGCAGAGAAGAGGCTTTTTAAGGAATTTGTCAGTTTGGAAAAAGACCTATAATTGATGTGGGTGTATTTTCAAGAAATCTAAAATTGAATGAGTTGATTGACTGGATCAATGAATTGGAGGATTCATTTGAGTATGAAGATATCAGGGACCCAGATAGGGTTAAGTTTGCAAAGGCCAAAATGAAAGGCCATGCCAAAATATGGTGGCAAGAAGTTCAACTAGAAAGAAATAGAAGATGAAAGGAGAAAATCACAAGGTCAGATCGCATGGTGGACAAACTAAAGAAGCAATTTAATCATGTTGATTACGAGCTTGATTTGTTCAAGAAAATGCAAGGGTTAAAGAAAGTAGGAAAATTTGTCTAGGAATATACAAAGGAATTGTATCAACTTATTAGGGTAGGACATGCAGAATAAAATAAGGAGCAGGTTGCCCATTACCTTAGTGGGTTATGACCTAGTATTCAGGAAGAGTTAAGTCTAGTTAGAATGACTAGCATTGAAGAAGCATACCAATTTTCCCTACGAGTTGAAGAGAAGCTAAAAAAAAGGTTTAAAGGAAGACAAAGAGGGCCTATTCAAGGAGGAAGGGGTGGTAGTAGGTCATCTAGAGGCCAAAATGAGACCGAAAACAAAAATGAAGATGTGGGTACTAGCAGGAACCAGAGGAATGAGGGTTTCAACCGCTCCCATGATTAAAACTTTGGAGATCAGAGAGGAAGAGATAGAGGACATGGATAAGGTTTAGGAAGTGGAGGCTTCCATGGTACCTATTTCCATTGCAATGAAGAAGGTCATCATGCCTTTGAATGCCCTCAACGATAAGGAAGGATAGATAGGAGACCTGAAGGTCAAGCAAAGGTTGCTCATGTGGATGAGGATGCACAGTCTTCACATTCAGAGGATGCAGAAAGAGGAGAGGTTCTAGCAAATGAAAGAGTCTTACTAAGTGGTGAGACTAAACTTGGACAAAGAAGGAGTTTGTTCCATACCTGGTGCAAGTGTGAGGATAAGTGTTGTGATGTGATTGTTGATGGTGGTAGCACTGACAACTTGGTGTTAGAGGAGATGGTCACTAAGCTAAAGCTCAAAAGGGAGAAACACCCCCAACCTTATTGAATTGCTTGGGTGAAGGATGATCATAAGGTCCTGGTAAGTGAACAATGTTTGGTGAAGTTCAGAATTGGGAGTTATCATGATGAAGTTCTTTGTGACATTATTCCAATGGATGTCTATCATTTATTGTTGGGAAGACCGTGGTAGTTTGATAGGCATGTAGTACATGATGGTCATGCAAACACATACTCTCTAACAAAGGATGGAGTTCACCCCAAACAAAGAAAACATGAAACATCAGGTGCTAGGATATGTCTTGTTGATGGAAGAAAGTTTTTAGATGGCATGAAACATCAGCGTATGTGTTATGCTTTAATTCCTAGAAAAGATAAGGAAGGTGGTAGTGAAATTCCACTTGAAGTTTCAGATCTATTAAATGAGTTTGGAGATGTCATCTCTGATAATGTTCTAGAAGGGTTACCACCAATAAGGTAAATCAATCATCATATAGATATAATCCATGGAGCTAGTTTTCCTAACAAGGCTACTCATAGGATGACTCTTACTAAAACGGAGGAGCTAAACAGATAGGTTCAAGAGGTATTAAGGAAGGGTTTGATTCAAGAAAGCCTGAGTCCATGTGCAGTACCTATAGTATTGGCACCAAAGAAGGATGGAGAGTGGAGAATGCGCATAGACTCTCGAGCTATAAACCAAATAACCATCAAATATAGGTTCCCTTTACCAAGAATGGATGATCCTATGGACTTCTTAAGTGGAATTTAGTACTTCACTAAGATAAATCTCAAGAGTGGTTATAACCAGATATGGATATGAGAGGGAGATGAGTGGAAGACTGCATTCAAGACCAAGGAGGGTCTATATGAGTGGTTAGTCATGACCTTTGGACAGACCAATGCGGCAAGCACCTTCATGCGACTTATGAATGAGGTACTAAAGAAGTTCTTGGGAAAATTTGTTATTGTCTATTTAGATAATATTTTAATTTTCAGCAAGACTTTGGATGAATATTTATTGCACATTTGTAGTGTCTTTGAAAGGTTGAGGGAAGATAAATTGTTGATTAATCTGAAGAAGTGTAACTTTGCAAAAAAAGAGTTAGTCTACTTGGGGTTTGTTGTATCATCTGAAGGCCTGAAAATAGATCTAGAGAAGGTAAAAGCCATTTTCAAATGGCCTACTCCAAGGTCGGCTACTGAGGTGAGATGATTGTTGGAATGTCTTAATGGGAAGAGATCTTCTGAGAGAGGTGGGGGGCGGGGGTTTCAATCAGAAGTATTGGCCTTTTAACCACTTTTAAACCCTTAATAACATATAACTGTAATTAACATGGATGCCAATAAACATTAAACAATCATGAGAAACAAACATGCATCACCACATAACACTTTGCAATTTTGGTGACCCAGAAAGCCTCCAGGAATAAGAAGGTAAAATTGGGGTGGGGATGATACCCACCAAATTACCGTAGCAATTGATTTTAACCACTTTTGATGGTTTGCCCTGCTAAAGGCCTACCCTATTAAAGGCTACAACACACTATTAATATGTGACCCTGGTAAAGGATTTCTACACCTTGCTAGGAGTGTGCCTTGTTAGAGGACTTAAGAACATTCAACTTAGAATGCCAACCTGTTAAAGGATTTACATAAGGCTGTTAAACCCACCTAACTCAATAGGATTTCCAAATTCATAATACAATTGTGAGAGAGTATTAGAATAATACACCTAAACTAATGCAATCTCTAATGCTGATCTCAAGCTCTTGATTTTCTCGTCTATCCTTGACCTCTACTAGATCTGATCTACTAATTGTGTTCCTTGCTCTGTTCTAATCAACTAGATGTGTAAATGTTGTCCTTTCTACTAAATCTTTGACACCAGTGTTTTGCAATGACCTCAATAAAAGGCTTTTCTTTTCCTTCTTCTCTCCAACTACTTGTTCCATGGCATTAGGACTCCCTTATAAATAATTTTGGATCATTATGCATCCTTGGATAAAATGTTCCTACTCAAACCCTTGAAATTCAACCATTGGCTACATGTAATTCCAATTTTCTAATTGGCTACATGAGGATCACATAGGTGGATGGGAGGATTTGATCTTATCTCCTTATCCTATCATGAGTCATGCATAACCGTTTTACATCTTGGTTTGTATTGGCATAAACTCTTATGCTAATCTTGTGTTGCTCGACACATGAAGTAATACTAATGCTCGACACCATCTATTCTGGATTTCTCAGCATCCACTGTGTTTCCTACGTTACTCATCTCCTATAGAATTCCTACGTTACTTGGCTCCTGTTAGTTTTCTTGCATTGCTTGGCACACATTGTCTTTCGATCTACTCAGCACATGTTGAATTTTGTACAGCTCGGCATATACTATAATGTGTTCTGCTTGGCATCAACTGTAGTGTGTTTTGCTCGGCACTATCTATGACTTGGCACATAAATGAATTCTAGCTCGACTTCCATTGTGTACTCGGCATGTATAGTGAAAATGGTTAAGTGTGTTGACACTCATTTTTCAATCTTATTTATTTGATCAACAATCATTTCATGGTCTGGTTTGTTTTTATAGGAATTTCATTAAGAATTTTAGTGGCATATGTGCACCCCTAATTGACACAATAAGGGGGGATAGAAAAGAGTTCAAATGGACTACAACAGCTACAAGAAGTTTTGAATTGTTGAAGAAGAAGGTGATAGAGCAACTTGTGTTGGCACTTCCTAATTTTAGTAAACTGTTCCAGGTGGATTGTGATGCTAGTAGCAGTCCTATTGGGGCTGTATTGAGCCAAGAAGGTAAGCCTATTGCATATTTTAGAGAAAAATTGAATGATGCAAAGAAGAAGTATTATGTTTATGATCAGGAGCTCTATACAATAGTTCAAGCCTTAAAGAAATGGAGGCATTATTTATTTCTAAAAGAATTTGTCTTATATACTAATCTCTAGGCATTATAGTACCTAAATAGACAAAGGAAATTGAACCAGAGACATGTGAAGTGGGTAGAGTTCATGTAGAGCTATACCTTTGTGTTGAAAGATAGAAGTGGAAAGTCTAATAGGGTTGTAGATGCATTGAGTGGGAGACAATTATTGCTTACAGTGATGAAAGTTGAAGTGGTTGGGTTTGATGAACTCAAGAATTTGTACCCTGAGGATCCTAATTTTGCTGAAGAGTGGAAGGCTTGTAGAGAACTTGTTAATGTAGACAGAACTAGGTGGCTAGACTATTTGATTTAGGATGGTATATTGTTCAAGGGCAATCAATTATGCATTCCAAGGAGTTCCATGAGGTAAAACCAGATTAAGGAGAAACACAATGGAGGGATGGCATGAAATTTTGGTCGAGATAAGACTAGTGTCATTCTTAGAGAACATTAGTTTTGGCCTTAAATGTCATAGGATGTGAAGAAGTTTGTATAGAGTTGTTAAGTATGTCAAGTAGCCAAAGGATTTAGTCACAATATTAGACTATATCAGCCATTGCCTGTTTTGTCAATGCCATGGGAGGATATAAGTATGGATTTTGTTCTTGGATTGCCAAGGACACAAAGGGGTAATGACTCAGTATTTGTGGTGGTTGATAGGTTCTCCAAAAAAGCACATTTCATTCCATGCCAAAAAACTCATGATGTCATCCATATTGCAGATTTGTTTTTCAGAGAGGTGGTGACACTACATGGTCTCCCAAGGAGTATAGTTTCTAACAGAGATACTAAATTTGTGGGATACTTCTAGAGAACTTTGTGGAAGAAGTTGAGGATGGACTTGAAGTTCAGTTCTACACATCATCTGCAGATTGATAGATAGATAGTAGTGGTAAATAGAATTTTGGGCAATTTGTTGAGATGTTTAGTTGGGGATAAGCCCAAGGGGATGAGATTTGATTCTAGCACAAGTAGAATTTTCTTAGAATAACTCTGTAAATAGGAGTACTAGTAGATCACCATTTCAAATTGTATATGGAAGTAGCCCAAGGACTATACTAGAATCAAGGAAGATGGAGCAAGGGGAAAGGACAAGCGCCAAGGCAGAAGAATTTGTTGAACATATCAAGCACCTACATGAGGAGGTCCATGCACACATTACCAAGATGAATCAACAATATAAAGCTAGGGCTGATCAAAGGAGGAGACATAAGGAGTTCCAAGTAGGGGATCTAGTCATAGTACACTTAAGAGAGGAAAGATTCCTAGTGGGTACTTACAACAAGTTGAAAATGAAGAAATTTGGCCCCTGCAAAATTCTAAAGAAACATGAATCCGAAAATAAATATGAGAATGAGTTGCCAGATGAGATTCACATTTTTCCTATCTTCAACATTGTAGACTTAACAGAGTATCATGATGATGGCAAAGATGAGGGGTTGATGCTGAAACCATGTCCAATTCCTACTTCTAAGAAGGAGGAGATAGAAGAGATTCTGGATAGTTTTGTGGGTAGGAGTACCAGAAATAGGTAGCATGAAGAGTACCTAGTAAAGTGGAAAGGATGAAGATTAAAGGACTCAACTTGGATATGAGCAGTAGAGGTTTCCCATTTGTGTTTTCCTCTACCATCAATAACCTGACAGGGTCACTTTTCAATCTACCTTGGGTGTCTGATGTAGGAGCATCTAGTGGTATAAGGGCAATCCTATGTCACCCAAAAAAATATGCTTAGAAATAGTTTCTATTTAATGTGTTTTCATTTTTGGATACCCATTTGGGTCAAATAAAGGTTCTAACTCTCACAGTTCCACTATTAACATTTTGGGTTAGAGTTTTTAAACACCTTGGGATATGTGTAAATGCCTTAAAAGGGGGATTTGGTAGTTGAGCCATAATTATGGTGAGTTAGAGGGTGTAAATTGGAGGGATGATTATATTTGTAATTTAAAACACTCTAGTAAAAGAATCAAGTCAAAAGGCTCCACGGTTAGAAAGTTATTACAATTTTTCAATTTTTGGAGACCTCCTAAGAATGCTTCAAAGTCACATTTGAGGCACTATATGACCTTGTGAAGGCCCAAAATATGGAGGATGAACAAAGATTTTCCATAGAACTATAGAGTACTCTAAGAGGTTTCTGAAAATGTAAATGGTTCGTCAATCAGACTTACGGTTCAAAAGTTATGCCTCCTGAAAGTTTGGCTACCATTTCTTGATTCTTCTAATTTTGCACCAATTTCTAATGAAAATTCTAGAACCTTCTATTTTGGTGGTGGATGCCAACTGGGATATTCTAGAATGTATTCCTAACACCTATCCCTTTGGGGTCTATTTAAGAACATTTCTGGCACTGTAAAGGGTAGTTCAGAGTGGAATTTGTCTAGATTTATATTATTGTAAGCCCACAAGGCATGTATTTGAGTCTTTTTTCTTTGTACTAAGTGTACTAGCATATTTTCATAGTTAATAATATTTCTCTTTTCCTGTTGTGTCCATTCTAGTCTTGGGTTGTGTCCCTATCACTTCTAATGTTTCTAAGTGTAACCAACCTCTGTATATTAGAGTATGTTATCAATACATCATTTTATCAATATCTTAACTGATCCTTATACTTCATTACAACTCATAACTTAACCTTCCCCTTAGGTGATTTTTCTACCTCTTATTGATTAACTCCTTCTCATTAATCAACTAAGTGATAGTACTTGGATCATATAAGAAATTGTCATTTCAGCAAATAGCAGGTTTGACATTAGTGACAAAATAATGATTGAAAACTTTCTTTATCAATGTCATCACTCTTTAACAATGATCTTTTCAATTATATTCCAACAATCTCCCTCTTTGGCATTGATGGCAAACCAACTGATCAACTAACATAGCTAATCACTCAAGTTACCATAATACTAATATGCCAAAAAGAAAAATTGTTGACTTTTATATCTCCCTCTTTGTATCACATCTCCTTCTTTGCTAATTTCTTTGTTCTACTCCCTCTTAGCTACTATTTCCTTTCTTCTTCTTCCTTTGTATGTTTGATCCTCTATTTCTCCCTCTAACTGATCTATTTCTGCTATTTCTCCCATTGATCGTTTAGATAAAATTCTGCTATTTGATTAGTTCCATACCTCCCTCTAATCTTCTACTGTTGATAAGTTTCTACTATTTCTCCCTGTTTGACAACAATGCCAAAGATGTAGCATCTTTGATTATGTTGATATGAACTTTCATCCTCTAATCTTCTCCCTCTGTCACAATGCTTGTGACTGATTTGGCATATCAGTTCTTAGGTATCCTCTACATCAACTTTCATTATTTCAACAATCAATATTTTGATGTAGAGTAATTTTGCTATTGCTTCAAACAACCTGGGATATGGGTTTTACCCCTAACTTACCTATAAGATACTCAAAAGCATCTTTAGGTAGTGGTTTTGTGACAATATCAACAATTTTCTCCTTTGAGTGAATACATTCCATTTTCCCTTATTTGTCTTCCACCAGTTCTCTTACATAGTGATACTTGATTGCAATATGCTAAATTTTTACATGCATCATAGGATTCTTGGATATGTTGATGGGACTTGTGTTATCACAATACAGTATTACTGGCTCAGTTATCTCCTCCTTCATACCTTTCAATAGGTGCTTGAACCACACAATGTTAGTACAATTGATGGCAGTTGCAACATACTCAACTTTAGCTATGGACTATGAGGTACATGTTTGTTTCTTGCTAATCCAAGTGACTAGTCTCTTTTCTAAGAAGAATGATCCTCCACTGGTGGTTTTCCTATCATCAATGTTTCCTCCCCAATTTGCATCAGTGTAGGCATTCAACTCAAAATTTTCACTCCTCTTGTAGTACAAACCAAAGTCATTTGTCTCTTTCAGATACCTCATTATTCTCTTTACTTCCATAAGGTGATTTTCTCTTGGACTAGTAGAAAATCTTGCCACTATCCAATCATTGACCTATACATTGTTTGATTGACTTCAGTAGAGTTATCATTCTTAGATAGCTTGTGTCCTATTAGCATTGGTGTACTAATAGGTTTGGAATCCTCTAAGCCAAATGTTTTGAGTATCTCTTTGATATACTTTGATTGGGTCACAAATATACCATGTTTCAATTGATCTACTTGTAATCCAACAAAGAACTTTATTTTTCCAAACATTCATATTTCAAATTCATGTTTCATTTTATCAACAAAATCTTTTCTTAGTACTTCTTTTCCTCCAAAAATTGTATCATCCACAAAGATTTCTGATATTAGGATATCCTTACCTTCTTTTGATTTGATATACATGTTGCTATTGTCATCTGTTCTTTCAAAGCCTATCTTCACCAAATATTTGTGAAATCTCTCATACCAAGCTCTAGAAGCTTGTTTCAACCCATAGAGAGATTTGTGCAACTTGCAAACTTTATCCCTATTGTTCTCATCAACAAAACCCTCTAGTTTCTCTATGTAGACTTCCTCCTCTAGTATACCATTCATAAAAGAAAACTTTACATCCATTTGGTAGACTTTGAAACCTTTGTAAGTAGCATATGCAAGTAGAGTCCTAACTCCTTTCATTCTTGCAACAAGGGAAAATTTTTCCCCATAATCCAGTCCTTCTTCTTGTGCATACCCTTTGTAGACTACTCTAGTCTTATTTCTTGTGATCTCACCATTTTAATCTAGCTTTTTCTTGAACACCCACTTGATTCCAATCACATTCTTATTTGCTGGTCTTGGAACTAAAGTCCAAGTCTTTTTCTTCTCAAATTTCTCTGTCTCTTCTTTCATTTCTTTGTACCAATAATCATCTTATAGAGCATCATTCACTGTCCTGGGTTCAATCTTGCTAATTAGACAAGTTTCACTTCTTAGTTTATTTCTTGTCTTGGTCTAGCTTCTTTGTCACCAATGATTTATTCTGTAGGATGGTTCCTTCTCACATACTTTGATAGCCTAGGTTTAGTCCTTGTTTCTATGTTGGGCCTTTCAGTATCAATGTCACTATGCATAACTCTATTAGGTAACTCTTCACCTCTTTCATGTGTGCTAATTTCAAAATTAGAATGGACATTTCCTTCATTCTACAACTTGGCACTTGAATGCAACTCGACATTCACTAGTTGTGACTTGACAGATACTAAAATTTGTTGTTGATTCCCAATTTGATTGGTAGCATCTTCTTCATCAGAAATTCCTTCATAAAAGTATACAATGGATTTGTATTCTTCTGGTTTCTTGGTGGATTCATTATTTTGAACTTCTATATGCTCATCAAAGTTTACATTTGCACTTTCTACAACTTTGTTAGCGTTAGCATTTAAACACTTGCAAGCTTTGTTTCTAGTGGAATAATCAAGGAATATGCCTTCATCACTTTTTGCATCAAATTTTCCATTCCTAGACTCTTTAAGAATATAACACTTACATCCAAACACTTTGAAATGTTTAACATTCGATGAGTGACCATACCATAGTTCAAAAGGTGTTGCATTAGTACCTTTCTTGATTTGAACTCTATTGAGGGTATAGATTGTTGTACTTCTAGCCTCTCTCTAGTACTTGAATGCAACATTCTTTTCCATCATCAAGGTTCTAGCACAATTAATCACTGCTCTGTTTCTTCTTTCTACTATACCATTCTATGGTGGAGTTCTAGGTGATGATGTTTTCCTTTTGATACCTTTATCATTGTAGAACACTTCAAAATCTCTTAATGTGAACTCACCTCCTCTGTCATATCTTAGGCATTTCAAGCTTTTTCCTGTTTACTTCTCAACTCTGGCCAAGTACCACTTAAACATTTGGAATACATTAGACTTTTGATTCATGAACATGATAGTCAGCATTCTTGAGTAGTCATCTACAAACAACATTATGTACCTATCTCCTTTGTAGCTCTATACTTCAATTGGACCACATAAGTTAGTATGAACCAACTCTAGTACTTCTTTGGGAGTATAGGTCTTCCTTTTGAAGCTAGACTTTGTCATCTTCCCTAGTTGACATTGTGTTGTTAGGCTTCTTTAGTCTTGGAAATCCTCTGACTTTATTCATCTTGTGGATACTGATTAGATTATCAAAATTTACATGGCATAGCCTCTTATGCCAAAACCACACATCATCAATTTTTACAACAAGACAAGTAGCATCTTCAATATCCAAATAAAAAAAGTTACTCCTAGTCTGGTCACTCTTTCCTATTAGATTTCCATGAGTGTCATAGATTTTGGTAGTTTTGTTTCCAAATTCTACTCTGTATCCTACATTGCCTAATTGTGACACACTCAGCATATTATAATTCAAACCTTCTACATAATATGCATTATCACATGATATCTTCTCTATAAGTTTAATGCTACCTTTTCCTTTGATTAGACATGGAGCATCATTTCCAAATCTAACACTATTACCATCATATTGAGTAATGGTGATAATCTTACTTTTGTGTCCAATCATGTGATGAGAGAATCCACTATCTATGATCCACTTATCATTCTTGTTGACATAGGCTACCAATGTTGTTGCATCATCTTCATCTAATTCATCTTTCATGGCTACATAGACAACTTCATCATCATTCTCATCATAATCTTCTTCAACAATGTAGCATTTTTTCCCCTTGTCCTTGTGGTCTCTACATCTTCTCTTCTATTCTTGTACTTGTTACCTTGTTTGTAGTTCTTCTCCTGTGGACATCTTGTAGCAATGTGACCTACTTCATTGCAATTGAAACAAATAATAGGAAGCTTACCTTTGAATTTGCCTTATCCTTTGTGAAATCTTCTAGTGAGCAATGCTTCCAACTGTTCTACATCCTCTTCATCAGTGTTGCTATCACTGGATGCATATTTGATCTTTTTTTTTTCTTTTTCTTTGGCTTTACCTCCTCAGTGTCCTTTATCATTAACTTGGCATTGAAAGTAGGTTCAATGTTTTTAGGTCTATAGTTATCAAATTTTGATAACTCAAATGCAGTAATCCTACCCAAGATTCCTTCAAGAGAGAGCTTGATCCCTTGTATACATCTCAATTCTTGTATGGTTGATACTTTAATAGCATA
The DNA here is from genome assembly GCA_028749045.1 of Cupressus sempervirens. Lineage (NCBI taxonomy): Eukaryota > Viridiplantae > Streptophyta > Pinopsida > Cupressales > Cupressaceae > Cupressus > Cupressus sempervirens. The sequence continues at coordinate 31,055,441 of CM053789.1, read as the reverse complement.
TATGGGGCACAGGGTTCTCAAGACTTTTCTATTGACAATTTTATCATCTAGAGTGCCATTGGCACTTATTATTGCACTTACTACCTCTTTTATCCTAGATGCATATTGGGCAATGTTCTCTCATTCCTTCATTCTCATCTCATCAAATTTTCCTCTAAGGCTTTCTCTTTTTTCTCTTTGAACATTCTCATCTCCTCCATAGATATTTGACAAGGCTTTCCACATCTGGTGTGCAAATTTATAGTCTTTAATGTCATCAAACTCAGCATAACTGAGGTCAAAGGCTATCTCCATAATAGCCTGATTATGCTCCTTCTTTTTCTTCATATCTTCTATAGTAGGAGCACTAGCTAGATCAACATATTCTACTGTGATTACTAATTGTGGATGATCATCTATAGATCCAAGGTGTAGCTTCATCAAACTCTGCCATGCTGCAAAGTTATCTCTATTGAGCTTGGGTGCTTCTCTTTTAGTCATCTTGATCTTTCATGCTTCTAGTACCTTAAAACCAAATTAGTAGTTGACTCTGATATCAATTGTTAGAAATGTTTTAGAATAACTGGGGAGGGGGGGGGGGGGGAGGGGGATGAATCAATTATTCAAGGTCCAAAATTTTTCTAATCAAACTTTTTCACTATTTATAGTGATCCCATACAAACTACCATACATCCAAGCTTAAACCCTCATCCTAGCAAGTTACTGTAAATCAATATTAAAAAATGAAACAAATGAAATCAACACATAACACAATGATTTACGTGGAAACCCAATTTGGCAAAACCACTAGTAACATGCTACCTTCTTCTCACCCTTCTGAAGTGATGCCCTGTTGAAGGCCTACCTTGTTAAAGGCTACAACACATCGTTAGATGTGACCCTATTAAAAGATTTCAACACCCTGCTAGGAGTGTGCCTAGTTAAAGGACTTTAGAACATTCAACTTGGAATGTCACCTTGTTGAAGGATTTCTCAATGGTTGTTAGGCTAACCTAAGTCCATAGGATTTTTCCTCAACTAATACAATTGTGAGAGAGTAATGATTAAGGGTTTTTGATCTTATACAACTTATAACTTAGCCTTGTAGATCTTAGATCACAATTCAGCTCACAAATTTTCTTGGCTCTCTATCTCTACAGCTCTAACAACTTGTCCTCCCTTCAAGCATTGTTTCCTTGAGTCTTCTACTCATTATGCCAATATAATCTCCTCTTTGTGGACACTTGATCGAATCAAAGTCTCTATGCTCTATTCTTCCTCAGTATGTCTTCTTCTTGACACTTCACACTACAGACAACCTTTCACTAACCACACTTCGATTCTTTGACCTATAACTTCTTATGTAGATGTCTATAATTCACTTCCTACTCTTACTTCATACTTCTTAATTTGAATTTATTTGGAAAGATATGATGTAGATTTCCCTCCAAATTGTTTCTTCTAGAAACATCATGTGAAATCCAACTGTAAATGCCTAAAAACAATTAACCTATAATTCTATGACACCAACTCATCATCCTTATCTTCTGTCTAGCTCAAAAAGTTCCATGTAACAATCTTATAGGCTCAAATCTAGCAAATCTTAGACTTTTCAAATAATGTAGCAGCTCAGCATCAACTAAATTTACTGATGCTTAGCACATACTACATTTTCCTTGCTCGACACCTGAAGTTTTCTGGGCTTCAATTGATTGCTCAACACCTGTAAAGTTTTAATTGGAAAACACTAGATTTAGCATTTTCTTGGCACTAACTAAGAATTTTTCTTGACATGAACTAACTTGCTTGGCAACCACTAATGAACTTAGTCAAGCTTAGAAAACAACCTTGTTATAACTTATTCTTCTAATGTTTCTAAGTGTGACCAACCTCTGTATCTTAGAGTATGTTATCAATACATCATTTTATCAATGTCTTAACTGATCCTTATACTTTATTACAACATCATAACTCAACCTTTCCCTTAGGTTCTTTTGTTACCTCTTATTGATTAACTCCTTCTCATTAATCAACTAAGTGATAGTACTTGGATCATATAAGAAATTGTCATTCCAGCAAATAGTAGGTTTGACATCAGTGACAAAACAATAATTGAAAATATTCTTTATCAACTTCATCATTCTTCAAAAATGATCTTTTCAATCATATTCCAACAGTTACATTGGCTAAAATTGAAGGTGTTAGCATGCTATATTTATTTCAAAGGGGAATCAAGAAACCCAAAGATTTGTTTTCAAGGGTTACTATGAGCCTTCGCTGATGGGAGAACCTGTAGGTGTGGTTCAAGCTTATCCATCCAAATCAACAAACAATTGATCTTTATATTTTTACGGCGCCTCCCCATATTATACAAGCTTGGTATTCACTCATCTGACATATGGTAGAAAGATTGGAAGTGGTATCCTACCACTCCTATGACCAATTACAAACCCAAGTTGGGATATCGATGGTTGGTTCCCTACCTTCCAATGGTTGATACTCTCAATCAGCATTGGAATTTGCAATCCCCTCACAAGATTGGAGTTCTAGATTTTCCACAATTAGGAAAACCATTACGGAGCAAGAAATTTCTCACTTTTCTTTGTGCCTTCTTTTCTAGGGACTTCCTTTGGGTCCTCAGCTTTGACATTTGGGAGTCCTGGATCCTAGATGTCCTTTTTGTGGCTATCCAAAAAAGTTTCCTACATATTTTTTGGTTTTGTAGCTCTAGATCCATGATTTTTTTAAGCCTTTCCACCCAAAGGCTTTTACATGGCATATGGGTTGGGTTTGGGTTGGTCCCCTATTGCTTTTCTTGCTGCCCCCTATGTGGGATGACCGTCTACACATAGAGACCTCAAGTGGGCTTTCCCTCAATTGAACTTAGCTATCTCTCCAACCAGGCTAGAGGGATAAAAATAACTTGATGATGTTGTGGCCGCACTTGCTGATGGTTGGGCTCCCCCTAAGCCAACTGCTAACCCAAAGTATTTTTGGGGTTTTGATGATAAAGACCATCCCTCAGTTGGTACTTCTCTTGCATCTTGATTGCTTTATGTATTTTGTTAATTATTATTATTAATAGTTGTCTTATCTAGCTTCATACCCAATGAACCCATAGGGTGGTCTTGTATGCCCAAACCCCTTTGTTTGTGGATATATATCTTTAATATTTATTTAATAGGAAAGGTCTATTCATAAAAAAAAAAATCTCTTTTTTCATGCAAAGTTTTAATTACCTTATATTTTCTTCCCATGTTCATAGGGAAAATCTTCATTTGAAGCCACAAATAATATTGAATCTAAATAGTAAATAGTGACTTTTTTAGTCAATTTTGTGAACGTCATTTGTTCCCACCAATTTTAATTTAGTTCAAAAAAATTGACCACATCATATATAATATAAGTTTATCATTATCACAACTCTCACTTTGAACATGTGTAATTGAGTAGCTTATGGAAATGGTCCATTGTGTACGTAGTTGGCATCATCATAGATTCGATGGTTAATAAAATGAAGACTAGTTCAAAAAACTATGAGTTCGAGCAATGAGCTCATGAATACAATATTTGTCATTGATTGAGAACATTTTCATTGAAATTATGATTGCGAATCCAAAGACTTTCTTCCCTCTATTAAATTCATAAAAAAATTGTAATATGATCTTAATTATTCTCATGTTTCTTTTTATGTGTTATTTTGTTTAAATTTGGACTGTGTAGAACTTTTTCATATTAGAATGAATCAACTATGTGCTAGGAGTTAAAAATAAAAAATTAGAAAAAAAATTAGTAAATCATTTCTATATCATTAATAAAATATTATTAGCTCTATTCAATTTTCTCTTTTTCCTTAATATTCATTTTCTAGTATTTTTCTAAATGTAAGATGATTAGATAATAATAAGTGAAAAAATTAAATATTTGTAGAATCATTAATTCTATAAATATTTCTTTAATAAGTTGAGTAATGGATGTTGGCCAAAATAAACCAAATCATCACATGAGGTCTGACCCTTCAATTCACACATTTGACCATTGTTTCTTCTTGTTTTAGATCTACACTAATTATTCGTTAGTCACAAATTATATTATATTTACATTACATATTGAAATATGCTTTCAATTTCAAAATATATTTTTGAAACATGTAGATGTGTGGGTGCCTGTAAAATTTAATATAGATGTAAAAAAAATAATAATCAAGAATTTCAACATTCTACAAATAAAATGCTAAAAATTTAAAACTATATGTGTGTGTGTGTGTGTGTGTGTGTGTGTGTGTGTGTGTGTGTGTGTGTGTGTGTGTGTGTGTGTGTGTGTGTGTGTGTGTGTGTGTGTGTGTGTGTGTTTGTGTGTGTGTGTACACACACACACACACACACACACACACACACACACACACACACACACACACACACACACACACATATTGGTCAATTGTGTGTCCTAAACTGTGACTATGTGTGAACCTATATTTACTAATAAATTTATTGCTTCAAATTTTAAAAATTTCTAAGTTGTAATTTAGTGCATAAAATTAAAATTATATTTTGTTTTATCATAACATGTATATAAAATGCAAAATATTATATAATGGATGGAAAAATGAATTTATTATAATGAATCAATTTTTAATTATGTTGAAATGAGAGAAAATATGAAAAAACTAGCTTTAATTTCTTATTTTTGGAGAGTTAAATCTTTTATTAGAGTAAAACATGTTTGTAAGGAAAATAATATTGATTATCGAGTCAACAAGCATTCAAATTAACTAGTTTTTAGGTACTTCATTTCTATTCTCAATCTTTTTGGAACATACATATGATGGCAAGAAAATGGTGAAGATGAAGGCTTGATGAGAGCTTTAGATAAAAAGTCTCTAATCGCTCTTTTGCATATTTCATGCTCTAATTTTCTTAAGAGAAAATAATTAGCATACTCATGAAGCATGATCTCTTTACCACTCAAATGACACTAAGTGCCAAATACCAATACTTAAAGACTAAATAACAAGATTTTAAAAATATAGACTTATTTTACAAGTGGCTTAAAGTTTTTTTTTTTATTTGTAGGGATGATCACTCAAAGTATATGTCTAGAGAGCATACACAAAGTTTAAGGCACTGTGGATTCTAGACTATGGACTCTACCACATGATGCTTTTAACAAGCTCACAAGTTCTAATTTATAGTAGTTGGAGGAAGGAAGTAGAAGATAAGGTTATGAGGTGTCTGGATAAGTTTTGATTTTACAATGATAAGGTTATGTGAACAAGGGGTGATTGAATAAGGATAAGAGTCATCTTGGTTGAGATATAAGGAATGTAACAAAATCATGAGAAAATAATCCTTCTGAGGGTGTCTCAATTCTTCCAGGAAGAAATTAAGCCATATTATCTCTTTGGCTACTTTTGTAGCATCAACATACTATGCCTCTGTAGTGGATAAAGTGTTCACCTTTTGTAACCTATAAACCTAGCTCACAACTAAGCTACCAATAGTAAATACATAACTAATAGTAGTCCATCTGGTGTCAATATTGTTGATTAGTGTCAAGTTTGATCAGTCCCCAAGTGGGAGATTGTTAGTTTGTGGTGAATGATTAGGGAAGTACTCTACATAGTCGCCAATTTATGGCTGACATGTGATAACTAAAATTTTCCAATTGGCTGTTGTTTATACTCTTTAATTTAGGGCTGACATGTTGTAACTAATTTTAACCCTAAAGAGGAAAAAATACTTGTATAAAAGGGCTTAGAGTTAGGGATTGTTTCATAAGGTGTGATGTGAAAATTGGTTCTTGTGGTGGTATTGAGCTGTAAGGGATTATGTATTGTAATTAGGTTGTAATCACTAGATTTTAATAATATTGGACTTGCTATTTGGTGGACATAGCCTAGGGATTGGGTGAGCCACATTAAATCTTGGTGTCTTCTGTTCTCTTCTATGTGATCTATTATTTTATGATATTGTTTATATTTGCATGTAATTGGTATTTCTATTTGAGGTTTAATCCTAACAAATTTTTCGTACAAAATCTGAGTCAACATAGCCCTATAAGTTAGTAGTGGAGCCCCTAAAGTGTAAATGCTTACTAGATGTTCCTCTCAAATATTTGTGAATCCATTTTACTACATTCCAATACTCAATTCTTTGATGACTCATATAGCTACTAACAACTCCCACTACATGTATAATATCTAGCCTTGTACATACCATAGCATACATCAAGCTTCCTATAGCTAAATCATATTTTACCTTGGACATGTTATCCTCTCTTCTTATGTCTTTAGACACATTTTCTTAGTCAACTTCAAATGACTAGGTAAAGGTGTGCTTATAGCTTTAGCATTCTCCCTAGAGAAACATTGCAACACCTTCACAATATAATCAGCTTGAGATAATGACAATTTCCTGTTCTCTATATCTCTACAAATATTCATACCAAGGATTTTTTTGATTTCTCCCAAATCCTTCATAGAAAATGCATGTGTCAACTGGCATTTTAGCCCCTTAATATGATCCATGTTAGACCCATCTACAAGCATATCATCAACATATAAATATAAAATAATGTAGTTGTCACCATCCAACCTCTTAAAATAAACACAATGGTCTAAATGAGACCTATTGTATTCATGCTCATTCATAAAATTGTCAAATTTTAGATACCATTGCTGAGGTGCTTGCTTCAAGCCATATAGACTTTTCTTCAATCTTCACACAAAGTTCTCCTCACCTTTGACCTCAAATCCCTATGGTTGTGCCATATATATATCTTCATCCAAATCACCATGAAGGAAGGCTATTTAAACATCAAGCTACTAAAAATACAAATCTTCAGTAGCCACAATACTTAAAATAGTGCAAATAGAAGTTACTTTTACAATAGAAGAGAATATCTCATCGAAATCAATTCCCTTTTTCTGTGCAAATAATTTTACAACTAATGTAGATTTAAATATTTTCTTACCTCCATCCTCTTCTTTCAACCTATAAACCCATTTATTTTGTAAAGATTGTTTATCTGCATGTAACTTGCATAAAGCCCATGTCTCATTTTTCAGCAAATAGTCCATTTCATCTTTCATTGTAGAATCCCACTAAATTTTAGTATCCACCTGCACAACTTCATCATAACATTCATATTCACTAGCATGTGTTAGTAAAATAGAGGTAGAAAATATTTTTTGAGGTCTACTTAGCATTGTTGACCATCTAACATTCACAAGGGTGTGTGGCATTTTTTTTGCAGTTGTTGCACATCATGAGGAACTGCTAGAATATCATCTTTTGAAGTATCATCCAACACTACATAATCATCTTCTTTCTTCTCATTTTGTCGCAATAGATCTCAATACTTTCTCATTGAATATGACATCCCTACTTCCTACAATTTCATGATTTTCAAAATTCCAAAGTCTATAACCAAATTCATCAATTCCATATCCAACAAATACACATTTCTTTGACTTAGCTTCTAGCTTGGTTCTATTTCCAGAATCTAAATGAGAAAATGTTTAACAAGTGAAGGTTTTGAGAAAAGAATAACTCACCTTCTTACCATTCCATGCTTCCTCTAGAATACCATAGTCCAAAAGAGTAGAGGGACCTCTATTAATCAAATATACAATACTATTGATAGTCTCTGTCCACATGTTTAAAGACAATCCAATATGTAGCCTCATGCTCCTTGCATGCTCCATTATAGTCATGTTCATGTGTTCAACCACTCCATTTTCCTGTGGACTCCTTGGAATATTTTTCTATCTATGAATACCATTAGTGGAGCAATAATCTTCAAAGTTGTGACTATAATACTCACCACCATTACCAGATATGAGAAATTTTAATTTCTTACCAGTCTTATTTTCAACCAAGCATTTCCATTTTTGAAAAGTTTGAAATACATCATATTTCTGTCTAAGAAAATAAACCCATAATTTTCTAGATGTATTATCAATAAATGTAACATAATAATGAGAGTTGCCAAGGGAAGATACCTAAGATGGTCCCATACATCTGTACGCACAAGCTCTAATTTCTCTTTTTTTTTTCCTTCCTAGTCTTCACAAAACTCACTCTCTTTTGTTTTTTCATACATACCACTTTCACATAAATCCATATCGACACATTTTAGACCTCGTAAAACTTTCTTTGAATGAAGTAATTTCATACCTTTTTCACTTATGTGCCCAAGTTTGTTATGCCACAACACTGTATCAGAATCTACAAAAGTTATTTGTTCTCCTTGCTCAACTACAACAACTATTCCTAAACATTCATTTTTCTCTAAAATAATTAAAGTAGAAGGAATAGTATGACTTGTACAAAGATATAAGTGCCTACTTGCACACATTTTTCTACTACAAGGGAACCTTTTGAAACCTTCCAATTTTTATCACTAAAAGTAACTACACAACCCTCATTATTGATTTGCCCTACTAAAATTAGATTTCTACTCAGCCTTGGAACATGTCTTACCCCATGTAGTAGCCAATGATTCTTTTTCTACAACTTAATGTTAACTCTTCCCTTTCCAAAAATCTAACAGGGTTCATTATCCCCATAAAAATAAGCCCAAAATCCCCTTAGACATAATCAATAAAATAACCTCTATGAGGCATAGCATGAAATGAAGCACCAAAATATAAAATCCATGAATCATCAATACTTTCTAAAAATAGAAGAAAAGCATCCTCTTTAGATTTGTTACTTACCACATTTTCATCCTTGTTCCCTTCTGGTTTATCCCATTCATTGTTCTTTTGAGTCAAACAATCTTTCTTCTGATGCCCTGGTTCCCCACAGTACCAACAATCTCTCGGTCCTCTGGATTGAGACCTTCTCCCCTTTGACTTTCCTCTTGATCTCGCATGATTTCTAGAATTACTTCCTCAATCAGTTGTTTTGCCTCAACTTTGTGCATTGAAAGAACTTCCTAATATAGATCTGCCTAAGGTTTTCCTATGAGTTTCCTCACTAAGAATAACACCAATCACATCATCATATTTTAGGATATTAGATCCATAAATGCAATTACTTGTAGCCATTACCAAGCCATTCCAACTTCTAGGCAAAGAAGAAAAAATCAAGAGAGCCCTAATTTCTTCATCAAAATTAATACCCATAGAAGATAACTGACTAGTAATAGTATTAAACTAATTTAAATGGTCTACAATAGAAGAAACTTTTTCCATCTTCATATTAAATAAATGTTTCATGAGAAATACCTTATTTGAAGCAAAGGGCTTTTCATACAATTTCACTAGGGTTTCCATCAACTCTTTTGTCATCTTTGCTTTTTTAATGTTAAATTTCATAGATGGTGCTAGGCATAATTGAATGCTTCCAAGTGCTTTTTTATCTAAAATATCCCAATCATCATTTGTCATGGTTTCCTGGTTTTTAGTTTTTCCTTCTAGTGGCTTACATAAATCCTTCTAATAAAGATAGTGTTCCATTTGCTTCTTCCACAATTAAAAGTTCTACCCATTAGACTTCTCAACCTTCAACTTACCCTTGTCTATCATTTCTTTCACTCAATCATGAGACTTTCTTGTAGAGGATAACTAAAAAATAAGTTGGCTCTAGTACCATTTGTTAGGATTAGACATGGACATAAATAGCAATTACATGCAAATATAAACAATATCAGGAAATAATAAATCACATAGAAAAGAACACAAGACATTAAGATTTAACATGGTTCACCAAAACCCTTGGGCTACGTCTACTAAACAGCAAGTTCAAGATTATTATGATCTGTTGATTACATCTTGATTATAATATATAATCTCTTATAGATCAATACCACTATAAGAAGAAATTTTTGCATCACACATTATGGAAGATACCTAACCCTAAGACCTTTTACACAAGTTCTTTTTTCCAATTTAGGGTTACAAGATGTCGGCCATACATCGGCTATGACCCAAATTTTTTTAATGAAGTATGTATAGTACTTCCCTGATCAGTCACCACAAACTAATACTCATTTTCACTCTTTAGTTCAAATTGAGAAATCAAAAATAATTCCTCATGTACTTTGTTTCTTGTCATAAATTTTTTTCCTTCACTTCCAATAATTTGATTCTTAGGGTGGCTCTTGGTCAAATTCATGTTCGGTGTGGGAGTTGTCATTTCAAGTCTTACTTCTTATCTAGGTTTGGATCTATTTTATTCTTATTGTTCAACAATTTGAGTACCATTATGAAAATCATTGTTAGTCTGAAAGAAAACTTCAATATTTTCTCTAAGAGATTTAGGATTATGTTCTTCTTCATCATAAATACAATCCAACATTCTTTCTTTAACTCTGTTCCTTTTATGAACTTTCACATTTCCACGCTCAATAATTACCAATATAATCATCTCTCTTTATGTAATAGTTACTTCCAAAAATTCTAAAATATTTTACTGAATGCGCACGTTGAAACCATGATTTATAGGGACACTTATTTTTACCTTTTCTGATCTACACTCTATTCATGGTATATATTGCTTTGTTGACTATTTCTCTCCAAAATGTCTAGGATACATCATTCTCAAACATCGTGGCTCTTCTTTCTTTTGTTACATACCTATTTCTTCTTTCAACAATTCTATTTTCCTTAGGAGTCTTAGGTGCTAATAGTTGTCTCTTGATACCATTTTCTTCACAAAAGATTTTTAATTCTCTTGAACTAAACTCTCCACCTCTATCTTATCTCAATCATTTTATCTTACACCATGTTAATTCTCAACTCTATCCTTGAACAAATTAAAATTTTCAAATGCTTTTGACTTTTCTTTAAGAAATGCTACCCACGTCATTTTAGTGAAATCATTAGCAAAAACCATGAAGTACCTTTCACCATAGAATGGTCTTATTCTTGTATACCACTCATATATATATGAACAATCTCCAATTTTGCTATGGTAATGAACCTCTTGCTAGGGAAAAAAAAACTTTCTTTTGCATAGTCATAACACATTCTTTACAAATAGCATTAGTAGGTTTCATGATTCTAGGTGGATCTCTAATAGAAAATGTATTGCTTGCCTTCACAATATTCCCAAAGTTTATATGAAAAATTGTTCATGCCATAACCAATTGTTATCCACCTTTGCAACCAAACAAGTCATCTTTGTAAGGTTCAATTGAAACACATTACCTCTAGATCTTGTACCCATTCCAATAAACTTACACTCCTTATCTTTGATAATGCATATCTTTTCTATGAATTGTAACTGATAACCTTCATCAACCAACTATCCAACACTCAATATGTTATTCTTTAATCCATCAAAAAAATAAATGTCATCAGTGTTAGTCTTTCCACAAACAATAATAAATCTTATTCTCATGATATAACAAGCTAAATTGTTACCAACTCTAACAATTCCTCCATCATGATTTCTAAATTTAACAAACTTATTCACATCTCCATTCATTAGTTTTCAACTTTGTACTAGCCAACACTAGAAGTTTCAGCATCACCTGAGATGGGGCCACAAAATCAAAATATAATTTGATCTCCAAAAGGAGAGAGAGGTTATTGTGGGTGTCAAAAACATGATCCTATAGCATGCAAAATTGCATCGATACCTCGCACGAGCGTTGAGATATGCCCTATTCAATATTGCTGCCCTATGGCATTTAGCAACTCTTAGGGTCAATTCAATTTGGCATTCTTGAGAATGTTTGAGTGCTAACTATGGTTTACATAGCCATCCATAGCTAAAGGAATAGACAGTTTGATCCCACGATGAATGGTGAGAAAGATTCTTTAGTTGGCAACTTTATACTGGCCAACATTACAAGTTTCAGCATCACTTGTGATGAGGCTGAAAAATCAAAATAGAATTTGATCTCCAAAAGGAGAGAGAAGTTATTGTAGGTCTGAGTAACATGTTCTTGTACCATCTAGAATCACATTCGTACCTCACACAAGCTTCGAGATATGCCCTGTCAAAGATCACTTTCCTACGGCATTTAGTGACTCTTAGGGTCAATTCAGTTTGTCATGCCTGAGAATGTTTGAGTGCTCAATGGGATGGGATGATATTGGGACTATGGTTTACCTAGTTTCTTAGAGCTAATAGAATAGACAGTTTAGTCCCACAATGAATGGTGAGAGAGATTTAGTAGTTGGCAACTTTGTACTAGCCAACATTACAAATTTTAACGCCACCTGAGATGGGGCTGCAAAATTAAAAATAATCCGATCTCCAAATATAGAGAGAGATTATTGTAGACCTCAAAAACATGGTCTTGTAGTACCTAGAATCACATTCATACCTCACACGAGCTCCAAGATATGCCTTGTCAAAGATTGCTACCCTATGGCATTTAGTGACTCTTACGGTCAATTCAGTTTGGTGTGCCTGAGAATGTTTGAATGCTCAATGGGATAGGAAAATCTTTGGACTAGGGTTTATCTAGCCACCCAAAACTAATGAAATATATAGTTCAATCCCATGAAAAATGGTGAGAGAGATTTGATAGTTGGCAACTTTACACTGGCCAACACTACAAGTTTAAACATCACTTGAGATGGGGCTGCAAAATCAAAATAAAATATGATCTCCAAAAAGAGAGAGGTTATTGTACATCTTGGAAACATGGTCATATAGCACCAAGAATTTCATTGATACCTCAAATGAGCTTTGAGATATACCTCATCAAAGATCACTGCCCTATGGCATTTAGTGACTCTTAGGGTTAATTTGGTTTGGCATGCTCAAGAATGTTTGAGTGCTCAATGGGATAGCATGAGCTTGGGAAAAGTATTTACATGGCCACTTGAAGTTAATGGAATAAATAGTTCAATCCCACAATGAATAGTGAGAGAGATTTGGCAGTCAGCAACTTTGTACTACCCAACACTACAAGTTTCAACATCACTCGAGATGGGGCCACAAAATAAATAAAAATCTGATCTCCAAAATATCAAAGAGGTTATTATATGTCTTGGTAATACAATTTGTAGCACCTATAATCACATCCATACCTCACATGAGTTCTGAGATATGTTGTGTCAAAGATCATTTTCTTATGGCATTTATTAACTCTTAGGGTCAATTTGGTCTGGCATGCCTGAGAGCATTCGAGCACTCAATGGGATGGGATGAGATTGGGACAAGGGTTTATCCAACCACTCATAGCTAACATAATAGATAGTTCAATCCCACAATGAATGGTGAGAGAAATATCAGCAAGACATGTATGCTTAGGCCACTTTGTGTAAGATATGAGCAAAAGTTACTAATTAGGAAAAATTGGGTCTTTTTGAGTTTTTGGTCAAGATAGCCTAGGATTAGGTGTTTTTAGTTGTTTTTTAATAGTTTGGAACTTTTTCCAAGTTCTAGAAGTGAAATCTAGAGAACTTTGCAAAAGTTGCACTTTTTGTGCAAAAATTCAAAAGTTGTAAAAGTTGCCTAAAAATGTAAATCTGACTGGAAACCTTCTAACCTTTCAAAATATGTTTCCTATGCTCATATACCCAAGAATGGATAGTTAAAACTTCCCAAATATCCATTTAAATTTTTTTTGCAAATATTGTAAAAGTTGCTCAAGCAATGTTTTGAGCAACTTTGCAACTTTTAAGCAATTTTTGCTCTTTACATATTTAGGTAAAATGGGTCCATCTAGGAATATTCTAGAACCCTAGTTAAGATTCCCACGACTCATTAGGTAACCAAATAATTTAGTTTCCCATTAATATTCAAAGGTGATGAATAATAAATTGGCTACTAGCCACAAATATTTCAAAGACATTGAAAACAATATATTATTCTTTTAAGACAAATGAGGTACCAATTCTCAAAATAAGATTGAAATGATTCCAATAAGTGGCATGGCCAAGAACTAATTTTTCAATATAGTGACTAATAGTTGGCTTGACTCCACATGCATTCTCATACATATGGAGGAAAGATTAATAAATAGAGGAATATATACAGAGGAATTACAACTACATCTATTAAATATATAGAGGAACATATAGAAAACCTAATTAATAGAGAGATTAATATGAGAAAAAAGGTTATTTCAGAAGAAAATGATTATCTTGGTGCCATCCAAGGTATACCAATTGCTTAGGATGAAGATAAAAAACCTAGAACTATTGGGAAATAATGCACATATACACAAACACAAAATTTTCAGATAGAGAAGTAACAAGTGCCATAGAATTATCCATGGAGCAATGTGAAGTGAAGCCTCAAATTGGCTCATTAGTAGGCAAATAATTTGGTCACACACTTCATTCCAGTACCACACATGTTTCAATTAGAAATGCCTATTCATCAATGACCTTGCATTTACAGGACTTGGGAAGCTAGGATACTTAAGCTGGGCATGATCCCTCAAAGTTCTCATCAAAATATATTAATGATCACCTTTGGTGAGGTTGCCTCCCTCCTTTTACAATGAAGGCCAGCCATCTATAATCCAATGTTTTAATTCAGCAAACAAATGGAGAGCTTCTCAAGGTACTAATTTCTTTCATGTAGTTGGACTAATAAATCTGAAGGTTCTCATTTAGGTGACCAACTGCTAGGAGGTCCATGATCATAGACTATCCCAATCAAAGAGAAGTGGAAATCCTAATGAATTGCCATCTATCATTTAGGTGACCAACTTTGATCTATAATTTCTTCTAGAGACTTGAGTTTAAATGGAGATTTTCAGTTCCCAAACATGTCCTAGTCAAGTAGATGACCAAGATGTGTAGTGCATGCCCTTGTTCACATCTTTGCTGGACATTGTTGTTGTTATTATCAGACTATGTTAGACTAGCTTTATGTTGATGGATTAGTGGTATTGTTTTGAGACTATCAAAAACTATGTTATGGATTCAGTTGATATATGATGAGATCATTTATACTTTACATTTCATGAATGCATGATGATCATTACATTGCTTTCAGTTATTGTTGATGATTAGTTAGATGATTTATTATCTCATGTGTTTTATTATGGATACTTACCCCATACTTGCATGTGTATGGTGTGTGTATTTTCTTATTGTATGGCATTTTTGATGTGGTTAAGGAAGGGAGTCGTAGTCACCTGCTTAGTCGAGATCTACACGATGCACCACTTCCTACCATTTTCTGTTTAGCTTAGCATTATATATATTGGATATACATGCATGATTTTTTTGCAGGTTACAAGTACTGGGGATTGACTTCCCTGAATTGCCAGGATGAGCATACCCTATTATACTATCTCAATGATAAGAGAAGGGAGATAAATTCTCAAGTCCAAATCCCAAACCCGTAAACCATTTTTCCTAGTAAGGTAGGACAAGTATCTAGATATTTAACCCACCGAATGTGTCGGATGACATATTTCATGATTTTTAACCCTTTAGACTGATTTTGTGTGAATTGTTCTATGATGGGTTTTCATATTTTATCTTGGAGGTCTATGGTGAATTTTATATTAATTAAGTCTTAATAAATAGATTTAATTAATACATTAATTATTTGAGAAAATTAATATAAAATATCATGGTTTTTGATATTTTGATTATAATTAATTAAATGAGAATTAATTAAAGAAAAAGAATTAAATAAAATAAAATTAGAAATTAGAAATTAATAATAATTATAAAATAATAATAAAGTAATAAATAAATAATAATAATAAAAGTTATAGAAATTAAAATGAAAGTTATAAAAATTTAATAGAAATTATATAAAAAGTAAATTAGAGTTATAAGCTTGCATAGGAGTTAACGCACCTTTCTATTTCTCATATGTCAACAACACGGGGGTTAGTGCATCAATTAAGCACATGGTGTCTACAACCCTATGACTCATCTAGAAAGTTGGAAAAGACACATGCTTAGTTGGTGACACCTTCTAGCTATTTCTAGAGACATTTTAGGTGTTTCCTGAGAGCTCTTTATATTCAAGCATTCCTAGAAGCTTAGATATAGTGTTTGGAGAGCATTTGGAGCATTGGAGGACTCTAGAACTTTGAAGAAGGGAGGAGCTTGCTCTGCGGGTTTTCTAAGGAAGAGCGAATTAGCATCAAAATTCGGGTAGATTCTTGTGATTTTACTTATGCTTTTTCTGCATCTTGCATTCCCTGTCTTCTTCGTGTCTTCCATATGTTTTTTGAGGATATTCTTATTTTAATTGTATG
The DNA here is from genome assembly GCA_028749045.1 of Cupressus sempervirens. Classification (NCBI taxonomy): domain Eukaryota; kingdom Viridiplantae; phylum Streptophyta; class Pinopsida; order Cupressales; family Cupressaceae; genus Cupressus; species Cupressus sempervirens. Next base: position 31,039,319 of record CM053789.1, on the reverse strand, counting down.
CATTCTCAATATGAGTAGTTAAACTTATTTGAGAATCTTATATGCATAGATCTGGAAAGAACACGAGGCTAGGGTTTAAATTATAGCCAAACCATTAGATAAATTATTGAATAAATCTGAGATCAAAGGTTTATAGGAAAATTCTAAAAATTAGAATTTCTTATTTATTTTTGAATCTACACACACACACACACACACACACACACACACACACACACACACACACACACACACACACACACATGTTTATATGCTGTGATATTTGGAAAAATAAATTTGCGTGTATATATTTATACATATATATATATATATATACATATATACCTTTATATATATATATATATATATATATATATATATATATATATATATATATATATATATATATATATATATATATATATATATATATATATATATATATATATATATATATATATATATATATATATATATATATATACATACATATGTATATATATATATTTGTTGAATTAAAAATTGAATGATATTGTGCCATGATTGATTGAATACGTTTTAAAAACATTATTCAAGAAAAACTTGATAAAAATTGAATTCACATATATTAAATGGTGAATGAATCGCTTATGCAATTTTTTTTTTTAAAATAATAATCTGCAAAAGTGGGGGGGGGACGAGACCCGCGCCCTCGTACCCACTACGATCGCAGTGTACTTGCTGTCACAGGGGTACATAGTACCCACTGACGTCGCAGGCACTGCAACCGTAGGGTCCTACGTACCGCCAGTGGTACATACTTATATATGTGTGTTGGTATAACAGTCGTTTCATATGAAATCGATTTTTATTGTTATTAAATTTTCATATGTTATATTGTATCAATCGAAATTATTGTAATTCGATTTTTATAAAATGCAAAATTAATAATTATTTATATATTTATGTATGTATGTATGTATGTATGTATGTATGTATGTATGTATGTATGTAATATGTAAATATGTTATTAATAAATTTGAATTATTATATAATTGATAAATGATTTATATCAAAGGTTCATTTTTATAATGGTGAACTCTTGTATAATATTCAACTAAGATTATTAAATAAAGTATATGAAATTTAATTGGTAGTTTGGTGGGGAACGTTTTCAAAAAAATATTATAATTGGAAAATGGATTTTAGACCTATTAAGGAAAATTTTTATCCATTCAAAACAATACATGTGTTAGGAAAAACATACAAAATGTTCCTCCATTCATTCTCCAAACTTGGAAACATAAACTGAGACCTCTACATTTAAATTCAATTTTGTAAATTTAGCAAAACCAAAACATGTGTTTACATTGTGTATTCTTTATGCTATTGTTTTGGGTTTTGGGTTGACTAGTGTTGACCAGTTATAGGATGTCTACTAGAGGCTTGGGGGTGATGTGATTGTGATGTCATGATGATGTTTTAATCTCGATCTTTATAAACCCAACCAAGGTTATGTGATGGAATGCTCTATGTAATGTTTGTAATTACTAATTGTTATAGTTGAGATTCTTATGTATGAGACACTTGACTTAACCTTTTTTTTTTGTTCATTGATCAGTTATTCTTGGTTATTTTCTAGTCGCCATGATGGGACTGAAATGTGGATTTATTCTTGATGATGTCATGTTGTGACATGTTTTGACTCAACCATTTTGGAGTCTTTGATCAGTATGATTGAGATATATTTTGGTTATTGAGAACCAATGGATACTTTTTATTATCAGTGATACTTCAGTTGCCAATAGAGAGTTGTTGTGATCATGATTTTCTATGGATGCTTGCTCATGGAGATTTGATGCTTTTATGCATATTTGATGATTTTATTATGGATTATCTTTTGAGATTTATGATTCCATGAGCTTAGGGTAAGATATTTGCATGTAGTGTCGGGAAGTGGCTTGCAATGGGGGCCGAGGCCCTAAGAGGCTACCAGGGTAACTCATTGTAAGTTGGATTAATAAGTGAAAACATTCACACCTAATACTAATTTAATGAACCTAAAAAGATAAGTTTTTTGTTCTCACCCATGCCTTGAGTGATTGTACAGACTAGGATGGGAGTAGAGAGAACACATGGTTGCGACCTTGCATTCCATAATATGCCTCGTCAGTATGAGAGGATACTAGTGGCCGCATGAGATCAGTATGGACCCATGGAGTTTAGCTAACTACTAGGGTAACTTGTACATGATATATGCAATGACACTTTCTCTCTTGCATAGTAGGTTCCTACATGACATTGTGTGCCTCTGGGAATTAGATATCGGTTTTGTGTTTCGAACCCTTGAGTTAGTATACTTTTAGGTTTCCTGGACTTGTAAAGATTTATGCTATGTGTTTTGGATAGCTTATTTGGGACTTGAGATTATCTCCTTAGCACGGTGGGAGTGGAACACTTAGGTACCACGCGGTCGGGTGGTAGTGTTTTTCCACTCTTATCATTTGAGATTCATTGAGACATCATGGCTGATGCATCCATCATGATGGTGGATATGTATCCTTTCATTGATGATTAGCATATGTTAGATTATGTTATCTTATGCTTATTTTTGCATGTTAGATTACTTTCTACATATGATATAGTATATGTTAGGAGTGACATTCCTACTATGTTAATACCAATGATCTCTTCGGTGATTTTGGAATGTTACACACGGAGGGATGGCTAGGGCCCACGATGGTATAGTGATGCTATTAATGGTTGGGAGGAACCATGCACTTAGTTTATTATGTTTGATCTTCTATGATGATGTATCATGTGGATCATGTGATTATCTTTACTTTGATGTATCATGGATTAGAATAGATGATGTACCTTATTCCACATATGTATATTCTTTTAAGCTTTTCATACCCTATGACATGTACAGTGGATGATTGAGCATTTGAAATGTAATGTATAAACAATGGACTTATCATTATTATTTCATGTGGTTGTTATATTAGATAGATTCAATAATGTTATTTGATTTAGATGTAATTCAACGTTAACGAATCTTAAAGAATGCAACCAATTGTGTATGTTATGTTTATTTTTAGATGAACATTTCTATTGCTTCCGTTATGGTGCATAAGTTATATGTGGTATTTATTTTCATATTTAAAAAAAAAATGCTACCAAACTTAGTGAAATTCTAGGTTAATTCTTTGGATCCCTTGGCGGGGCATTACATTGGGTATCAAAGCCCGAGTTTCTACATTGGGAGCTTTGGGATCTCTTTCATGCATCCACTACTCTCTCTCTCTCTCTCTCTCTCTCTCTCTCTCTCTCCCTCTCTCTCTCTCTCTCTCTCTCTCTCCCCCACCCTCCCCTTATTCAATCTAATGAACAAATAGAACATTCATGCATTCTTGAATTGAGATGCACAATTGTTTAATCAAATAATATGTTGACGATATGGTATGTCACTAATAATCAAATCTCCATAAAATAGTTGAAAACAACCATGTACAAACTTTGTAAAATGTGATCGATCATCGCTGATGTAAAAATGGTACTTATTGAAAATATTCCATCATCCTTTGTACTTGTAGGTAAATACATGAATATTATGTGAACAAATATGGAAACCTGTTGAGAAGTATAATACTTTTCTTGCACCTCATTTTGTGGTTGTCATATGTAGTTCCCTACGAAGTCTACAATCGAAACAATGGTATCCAGTGGAAACATATTCTTGTAGAACTTCAATTGCAAATCGAGCCATCGAGCTCTATGTATATGCCTTGCATACTCATAGATAATATTTTCATGAAAAATCTTCATTAACTCATACACTAGTATCTTTTCAATGACTAAATCACATCTTTTATGCTGTTTCCCATCTTTTAGAGAATATATCACTGTCTTATATTTTTCATAATCTACTATTTCATTTCCAATTGCTATGTACTATCCATTATAGAATAAGATTTAGTGTGCAAAGAACATTAACAATAAGAAAAACATTCACAAGCTAAAACTATATTCACATGTAAGATTAAACAAAAGAAGGTGTAAGAGAGTGCAAACTAAGAGCAATATCACTCCAAAAGCCTCCTTGATTTTGTAGATACATCCTTTGATGTATATGCATCATTGGATGTAGATGCGTTGTTGGATGGAGATGTGTGCTCAATAATGTTGCTCAAGCATCAATGAAAAATATGGATCAAAGTGGATTTGTGGATGGATTTTGCTATTATGATGGTATTTTGATAGTCCTTAGTCTCTCAAAATAGCATTATAACATTAGCATAGAAGTTGATGATATTTGTGAAGGTAGAGGATTTCATTTATAGGCCAAGGGGTAGTGAGATGGAGGGTTAGGATTCAAAGAAGGGGAATTGGTTAAGGAGGGCTAGGATGCAAGGAGAAGAGAGGACATGGATTGTGCTTCTTCAAAGCTCTAGCCTTGTGACAAGCGTCACAAAGGGATTGGATAAGGAAGACAGTCAAGATAGGTGATTAGAGGAAGTTAAGAGGAAAGAAAAGTGGGGATGAGTGTGGAAAATAGGTGTAAAAAGTCTTTAAATAGCCTTTAAAGATCTTAAATAGGAATGCAAGACTTTAAGGGTAGAACTTTGACTTTGGTTCGATTTAGGACTTTCTTAACCCTTGGTTAAAGTTGTGCACATGCTTAAGGAAGGGATTAGGCTTAGCTTAGGATGAGATTAAGAGGCAAGTGGTTTAGGTAGGTCAAGTCTTTATTTGAATATATTAAAAGAGGATGTCAATTCTTTGTTTGAATATTAAAATGGAGGATAAAGTCTTTTTTTGAATATTAAAATGGTTGGTGGGTGGAAGTTGTGACTTTAAAATGGGGGATGAAGTCTTTGTTTTGAATATTAAAATGGGAGGTGGGTGGAAGTCTTGACTTTGGCTTGGGTGTGGGATTCTTAATCTAGGATTAAGGTTGTGCACATGGTTAGAGTGAGGATTAGGCTTGGATTAGAGGGGGATTAGGGGGCAAGTGGCTTAGATTTGATGGGATGAGTTAGTTAGGTGGCTAAGTGAGGTTAGTATGTGTGAATGGGTTGGATTAGGGGTTAGGATAGGGTTTAGGGAGGCTTTTAGGATTTTTGATATTTTATTAAATGATTTATTTAATAAAATGGGGATATGGAATTAAATTGAATAGATTTGAGGATTTATTCAATTTAATAGAGGAATAGGGATTTAATTGATAAATTGATTTTGGGTGATCATTTGATTTTATCAATTGGACTATAGTTAATTAAATTAAACTAATTAACTAGGGGATGACAATAGATTAATTAAATATTAAATACTTAACTAATGATGCCTTAGGAGATGACTAAATAGGATTACTTAAGTGATGTAATCAGATTTAGGTGTCTACATTTTGCCCCTCTTTGAGATAGTGTTGGAATAATATTATTTCAAAGAAGTTTGAAGAAATAAGACATGAAGAAAACTTTGAAAGCAACATGATTGCCCCAGTCTTGAATAGAACAGGAGAGAGTGGACTATGTGATGTCCCCTCAAGAAGATGGCAAGGAGAGAAGGTGAGGCCCGACAGCTTCTTGAAAGGTACAAGAATCTAGGGCGAGTAGGAGGACTGAGAGTGGCAAAGAGAGGTGGTTCAAGGAAGCATATACTCTCATTATGGGAGAATGGTACATAGGAAAACCTAGGGCGCAAGTATAACCAATGGGTAAGAACACTAGCTATAGGGAGAGGGGGGAGGGTGATTGGTTTTTGAAATTTGAACCTACGGAAATGATTTGGAAGATTGGAGATTTGGGGAGATTATGATTCAAGGAGTTATGATTGGTGATGACTAAGAGTATGATTGATGCAAGAGCTATGATTATGAGTGATGAAGGAGATACGATTTATGATTGATGAAGTACCTAAGATTATGGTTGATAAAGGAGCTATGATTATGATTGATGCAGAAGCTATGATTATGAGTGATGAAGGGGATATGATTTGTGATTGATGAAGTAGCTATGATTATGATTGATAAAGGAGCTATGATTATGATTGATGCAAGAGCTATGATTATGAGTAATGAAGGGGATATGATTTATGATTGATAAAGTGGCTATGATTATGATTGATAAAGAAGCTATGATTATGATTGATGAAGGAGCTATGATTATGATTAATGAAGGTGATATGATGATAATTGATATAGGATTAGATACCATGGAATTAAATAAAACTATTATATGATTGTGATATGGATTAAACTATTAGATCATGATTGTAAGACTGATTGGATGAGATGCTTGAATAGGATGGAATGTTTTGATAAGATGGGAGATCCATTGAAGCTTGAGCATGTGGGTGTTCCAAAGGGGAGCACCACCATGTAGTTGAGCACTTATTTTGATATAGGAATATTGGGAATATGTCAAGGTTACTAAGAACATCAAGACCTTTTTACCAATATTACATAGGACTGATGCGAAAAAAACGTGCAAGGATTGCCCCAGCATCACACATGAATCTCAAAAGAATCAAAGCAAAAATGATACAGAGTAACCCACAAGCAAACAATATTTCCCAAGTGCACCATGTAACCACAAGTGATCACATGTTTGGACTATGCAATTGTCATATCTGACTAACTCACAACCAAAAATGAAAAATGAAAAAGACCTAATCAAAACCTTGCTCTTGAATTGCCCCATTCGTAGCACAACATTATATAAAAGATCATGGCGACCATGAGGAGTGAACAACCCAAATCAGTTGGAAGAGATACTTTAAGAACCAAACATGAAATCTTGAAAAGAAAATCAATTGAAAGAAAATGTAAATCCATGAAAAAGTAACCTTTTGCCAAAGAGATCAGTAGGACTAGATACTGAGGGACCAAGATCAAATGAGAGGAAGGATGCATCCTACAAGGATCTATTGGTAATATCAAGGACTAGGATCAAATAGGAAATTGAAACTATCTAGTAACACATTTTGATGACAAGGGATCTCATACGAGGATTCACTAAAGCACCTAACCAAGAGAACTACAAATTTTTATTTGTATTTTATTTTTTGATCAAGCAAGAATTGTCACAAAGAGATGAGAGATATATACTGATACCAAGTGAAGGAATGACATGCAGGGATGGTACAATGGAAAAACCAAAGTATTTACAAGGGATTACCATATAAAAGCTCAACATGATAGGATAGTGGTGGGAAAGATTAAGATGAAAAGGTTAGTAGAAGAAAATCTAGGAATGAGGAGATAGTGTGATGAAAAGTGTGGGATAAGAAGCTAGTGGAAAGAGATAGGATATAGCATACTATTACTATAGGGGAGGTGAGGTGTGGAAAGGATGGAGGTGGTTGCCAACTTGACTATTATGATGGTAGGTATTGAAGCATGTTGCTAAAGGTATTGATAGCGTTTAATGGAAGCTATGAAGAATGTTGTTGGTTCTATAAAAGGTGAGTGAATTTGATGAAAGCCCAACAACAAGAAGTGTTAGCTGAAGCATAAGAAAAGTGTGAGTGAAGAATTGAGCTATGAGTGAAATACCAAAGGCTAATTCCCAAGAGTAGAGGCAGAAAAATGCTAGAGGCGATAGGAGGAACGGGGGGATGGAGTGAAGAGGAAAATGAAAGCCAAGGAGAAAGGAAATGGTTGTGGGGGTAGAAACGGGGCATAAAGTGGAGCCAATAAGAAGGAAGAGAAACCTTGCCACATCAAAGTGTGCGGCATTGTTCTTAGGGAGTTGTGAAGGCTAGCAAAATTAATCCAGCTCAAAATCAGCCAGAAGAGGAAGAAGAAGTTCTGACCTTGCTACAACTATTAGCAGAAGGTGCAATACAACAAACAAAGTCAAGGGAAAAAGAGTAGGAGACAAACTTACCAAGTGTGGGAGTCTTGTTAGAGGGAACAAGTGCAAAAGATCAGCCATCTATAGAAGAGACTCTTCCAGAAGAGGAACAAAGATCCATGATGCAACCAACAACAGTCTTATGGAAGAAGGGAAAAAATAATTTAGGGAATATGATACAGAGCTCTAGGGAAAAAAAGGGTGACCCAATGTTGTCTACATTTTTTCCATTTCAAGCATTGCAATCTGATGTCGTAGTACAAGTGGCTCATGATGCAGTGGTGGTGATGGAGAAAGTGTTGGTAATGGAAAAAGAAAGAGCTAACCAGGTGGAGAAAGATGCAAACTTATTTCAAGGCCTAATTGAAAGAGAGTGAGAGGACAGTGCATGGATAGAAGCTCAACACCTAGGGATGATGTTGACTTTGGTAGCTGAGAGAGCGGTGATGGAGAGATGTGAAAATGAATTAGTGCTCCTACAGTTGTGAGTAGAAGCGTTAAGGGAGTCAACAGTGCAGACCAATAGTTTAGTGTGGAGGTCACAAGAGTAGCTAAATTCAAGTAATGCATGCATTACATGGCACCAAAATTAGTTGAATACATTGAAATATGAGAGGGAGTCAATGAAAATGCTAGCAAATAAATATGAAAGAGAACGCGATATTGCGTAGAGGACAACAACTATTCCAGGAGCAAAAAGACTACGGGTAGAAATGAAAGATGTCATGGAGCAGTTAGTGAAGGTTGCATGAGAGGCAACATATTACATGGGATTATATCACCATGTGGTACCTTTGGAGCAAAGGAGAGGAGTTTTATACTTTGAGAAACATTTTATGGAGTAGATAAACACCCTCTTGAGGCGTGGTAACATCCTGATCCCCATGGATACACTTTGGGTAGGTGTGAGGATGACTCCAGGGGCATCATCATCTGGGATTGGGTCTGAAGGAATGTCATTGATTGGACACCCTATCTTGCCACCTCCCCTAGGGAGGCCAGAATAAAAAATTTTCCAAACATTATTAGTTAAATGGAATGTTGGTGTTGCCGTCATAGGAGAATAAAAAGTTTGTGCTTGCTATTGTGGCAATCAAAGGGACAATAGATGTTGTTCCTAATGTAATGTCATGTTTTGTTTTTGGGATTTTTATGGAAGATATATGGATGTTTTTGTGTTTTTTGTCGAATATTTAAATGTTTTTGGGATGTTTGATATATATTTGAATATTTTTTGTGTTTTTGTGAGAAATAATGAAATAGTTAGACTCTTGTAAAAGTGGGAACAATACAATCTACAGAGTAAGGGTAACCATGACTCATAGGTGAGAATGTCTATGTAGATTTAGAAAGTATGACAGACAATAATAAGAGAAAATGTAGGGATATTTCTCTAGGTGTGTGATGAGACGGATGTTTATGAGGTGTGGAAAAGGCATTGAGACCTACATAAGGCTTGTGATGGCCAAAAGAGGTCAAGAAAGGCCTTGAAAAGGCCAAAAGAGGGCCTTGAAAAAGGTATTTGGGCCCTTAAAGATCTAGGTGGCTCATTCATGTCACAATCTTACAAAACAAACTTAGAATACAAAAACAGACATATATGCCTAAAAACATCAAAATTGTTACAAAATTCAATATGTATCCTACAACAACAAGTTGTGCATGTGTGATTTATCTTCACATAAAATGTTTTACCCATCTCAAAAAATCTTTGAATTATTTGAATTTGAGGATACATACCAATAAATTTTCAAAAAATTGAGTCTAACTTGAGTCCAAAAAATGTTTTGCATGTGGGTCATGATTTTGGCTACCAATCCTCCTTCTTACAACATCTTTTTGATTAGGCAAAACTTGTGTGTTATTTTTCTAAATATCTTCAAGAAATCATTTCAAAGCTTCACTAATTTCTTTATCCTTTCATGATAGTCTACCACTAAATTTCCATAACTAATGTTTTGTTAGATTTTCTAATCTCTCATACCTTAGCACAGCTCTCCTTAGAGTACCTCTACCAATTTTCAATGTTTTTCTTGTCTTTCTCATGATTCGATCTTCCTCATTTGGGTACTTACTATCATCGATGTAAGTACTCATCTTGTAATACTACTATCTTTGGTGCATGATTTAGAACCCACTTTTTTATATGCACTCATTAGATTCTTTACAATATTTTCTTTCATTTGAATTGTCCATCATTCTTAGCCCAAGAATCTTCATGATAGGCCTAAATTTCAAATTCCTCATCATTTCAACAAATAATTGGCATTGACTTGTAATATTTAATTCTTTAAAGAATAATCTCCATATAGGATTAACTTCTCTTTGACAAGTACGCTTGCTAATCTTGTCAAGCATTGATTTCAATATGTTAGTATCAATATCAATCAAATATTTTCGTCTTGTAAAATGAATTCTAGAAGGTGTTGTAAGCTCTTCCATTTCCTCAACATTTTGAGCACCAACCAAGGTTGAGTGGTTTGCATACTTTGAACTAAAGATGATGTGCCTTGGCAATAAGATGTAAAAGATGGAATATCACCTACTTGATATGTTGATGTTGTGCTTTCAACATGACATGATGGAGTGTGTACATCATCTGATTTACAAATTAGCATCTCTTCAACATGAGATGATGATATGACTCTAACATTAGAAGATGGTGTAGCTTCACAATTCAATTGTCTTCTTGAGTGTAATAGTCTCATTCGTTCTCTTTGTCTTTCTAATTCTTCCTCTTTGTTTCTTTGTATTGGTGTTTCTTGTTCCTCTTGAAAGGATAGTTCTTCATTATTCCTTTGTAATTTCCTTTGTTTAGGTAGTAGTTTTATTTTATCTCTTCTAATTGCCAAATATATCTCCCTCTCTTCAGTTGTTTGAGTTTTTGGTTTCTTCCTTGGCATGATGATGATTTCTATATGTCAAATTATTCAAACATCTGAATTACTTATAATTTTTAAATTAAAAATCATTCAAATACATATACAAATTACAAATATTTCAATGAATACAAGATATATATTAAACAAATTGGTAAATTTATAACCATTTCTAAATAACAATTCATTCAAACATACAAATATCAATAAATTCAACTTGTCAAATTATAATCAAATTTGTCTCCATATAGCAATAAAGAATATTTAAAAGGGACTACACTAACCTTTTCTATAGAAAGAATATTCAAAAAGCCTCCAAATAGTGTATCCAATGATTGAATTTAGTGTTTTCTAGCTTTAAATAGAATGAAAGCATGTTCAAAAAGCCTTCAAATAGTGTATTCAATGATTGAATATGGTGTTTGCTAACCTCCAACAGCATGAAACCCATGTTTCCTCTTGGAACAAGAGAACACACAACAGATAAAAAACAAAATATGGATTAGTAGGGACCCAAACTTTCTTTATGACCATTTTTTGGTATTTTCATATAGTATATATGCACTATAGCACACATGCCCTCTAAAGCACATGCCTACTATTGTCACAAAAGTTTGCACCCACGTTCAAAGTTTTTACCTAAGGACAACCTTGTGAAATATGGAAACAACCTCCAAGCTATGGGACTTGAATTGTGAGGTTGAGTCTCTACAGAAGGTTGGCATCCTTTACTATCAGGGTGCATCTAACTAATCTTGGAGAGGAAAAGGGAGAAGGAAAGCATGAAAGCAAATCTACCTACTCTAACCTAAGGGGGTGATGCACCAAAATAGAGTGTTTAGACCAATCTTTGCCTATACATGCACTATTGAACCATCATGACACCAAAATATATATACATCCAGACTTGCTTTAATCTAACAATCACATAAAGATCAAAAAACCCAAACGAATGACACAAGGAAAGAAAGGATTCACTTATATACCATTCATAGGCCAAAAGAGATATAGTCTTGCAAGGTTGCAGATATCCACAATACACTAATGAGAGGCAAATAGTTCTTGCACTTCACATCAGTAGTAACCAGACCTCATGATCTTCGTTGTAGTTGTTCTTGTTGAGAAGTGACCACCATCAGGACCATCACAAAGCTCTTTGATCATTCTTTTAGCTCAGTCTATGTCAATGCATCTTAATAGGGCTCCATTAAAATCTTTCCTGAAAAGGATACCATCAACTATGACATAAGGAATTGACTGTAATCTATACTGTCTCCTTTTAGTTGTATCTAAAATTTGAGGATATCCATTGCCTAATAAGAAATTCTTCATATCATCCATCCAATTCCTTGGGTCATCATTTCTTGTCTCTTGTTGTTTTGTTAGTATCATAGCGACTTCCTCATCCGGTTCCTGATATGATATCATCTATTTACACAACCCTTCCCTCTTACTAGCTTGGTGATCTAGATGTCAACATCATATTTCATTACTTTAGTAATCCAACCAGCTCTCTTCTCACTAATATCTTTGCTCAAAAGGAAATCCTTCACACTCACATGGGGTACTAACAAATGAACCTTATTATGAGACAGGAGGTGTCTAAATTTCTTTAAAGCTTCGATGATTGCAAGGGCTTGCTTCTCTACATAGTTGTATTTGTATTCATACTCTTTAATCCCTTCACTAAAGAATGCTATGGGATACTCTTCACCTTTATCATTTGTTTGAGTCAAGATAGTAGAAATGCTTGGCTCACCACCTATGGTATAAAGGATGAAATACTTTTCAAAATTTGGATTAATGAGAGTAGGGGCTGAGGCTATGGCTACCTTGATCTCTTCAAAAATTTCCTTCCCTTCCTTGGTCCATGCAAAGACCATACTTTTCTTGAGCATAGTTGTAAGGGCTTTTACCATGGTAGCAAGATTAGGGATAAATCTTCTCACAAAATTTATCATACCAAGCAAACTTTGCAACCCTTTCTTATGTTTAGGAAGAGGGAGAGTAAGTATTGCTTTTGTTCTTTATGGATCAATAGTTAAGCCATCCTCAAATACAATGTGTCCTAATAATTTTCCTTGATTGGTAGCAAAGAGACACTTGCTTGGGTTAAGGGATACCCCAAAATCTCTACACTTTAAGAACACTTGCCTTAAATGATCAAGATGATCTTCTACATTCTTTGAATACACTATGATATCATCAAGGTAAACTAATACAAACTTTTCAATCACATTTTTGAAAGCCATCTCCATTGCCTTCTGAAATGTAGCACCTACATTGGTTAGCCCAAATGGCATCTTACAATAAGCATAGGTACCCCATTTGGTGGTAAATGAATTCTTGTACCTATCAGGATCTTTGACCAGCACTTGATTGTAGCCAGAAAATCCATCAAGATATGAAAACCTCTTTGAACCACTGACTTTGGACAAAATCTACTCCATGGAAGGGAGAGGATGGTGATCTTTAAGGGAGGCTTGGTTAAGGTCGCTAAAGTCCACACACAATATAATTTCTCCATTCTTCTTCCTAATAGGGACAAGGTTTGCTACCCATGATGAGTGCTTGATAGGGAAAATTATATTGGCCTCAATCAATTTGGATAGCTCTTTCCTCATTAAGGGTTCAATTTTAGGATTCATTGGCCTCTATTTTTGTCTTAATGGTTTGACATCATCAATTAAATCTATGGTATGTTGAAATAACCTTGGGTCAAAACCCTTTAAATCATCATACGTCTAGGAAAATACATCATTAAATTCTTGACATAGATGAATAAAACTTTCTTGCTCAATCTCAAAACATACCTTCCCCATGTTTAAGGATTTTCCATTAGCAACCGTGACAAGGGTGTGATCATCTTTTTTACTTGCTACATTCATGACTCTTCCTCTTGCTTGGTCATCAGGATTGAAAACACTCTCTAAGGTAATGAGATCCTTAGGAAATTTGTTGGAATTGAGGTTAATGATTTTATCACCATACTGATCCTGCAGTCTCGACTAGTTTCTATCTAAAAATTTTGCTTCATTCTGCAAGAAGCTAATAATTTGTTCATCAGACTCAAACACTTACCAATGGATGTTTTTGTCAGGGATGGTAGGCGTCACTACCATTTTGATTTTTTTCTTCTTCTTCTCCTCAAGATTCCTTGGCACATCATGAGATGCACCTATTACTGCAAGTCTATCAGCATATCTATTTTCTTTTCTAGGGATGCTTTGAATATTAAATGTATTGAAACCCTCAAGAAAATCCCATACCCTATGTTTATAAGACTTGAGAAAACTATTCTTGGTGATATTCTAATTTCTCACTTGATTAACCACCAAATCACTATCTCCATATACACTTAAGGCTTGAATTCATCTCTTTTGAGCAAGTAGGAGACCCTGAATCAAGGATTCATACTCGGCCACATTATTAGTGCAACTGAACTGGAGCCTAAAGGAGAAGTAGTACCTTACTTGTGCAGGAGAAATCAACATCACACCAGCCCCTAATCCATTCTTATTCCTTGATCCATCAAAGTACATACTCCATATCCCACTCACATCTTGTTTAGTCCCCACAAGATTGGGAACTAGAGCATTCTTCTCTAATATACAATATGTACTGAGGCCTATCTCAAGGGTTTCTAACATAGGATCAAATTGATATGCTTTAGCAATTCATCTAAGAGAAAATTAGGTATCTCTACTAGGGAAGTAGTATGCTCATTCATTATGTCATTCTCATCCATTTCTAGGATAGTGCAATTCATGTTGATGAGATTAGGGGTATAGGGTTTAGGATGATGGAGGGCTCGAGGCTCTGCTCTGATTGAAGCTTTTGTGCCATATCTTGTTCTAAAATACATATATGACCAATCAAAAGATATGTAACCACCTATTTGGGCAGTGAAATCTCTTGACAGACAGATGGAAAAATGTGGCTTGACTTCAGCAATGGATATATCTTGAGTTACAGTACAACCAGGGCATGCATGTAGGGCCATTTCCACATTCGTAAGGATCCCTATAGTCTTGATAGTACTACCATCCAACTATAATACATCCCTACCAATGGGATCATATATCATTTCCAAAGTATCAGCAACACACCTAGGCATCATTGAAACATAAAATGGAGGGGGTATAACCCTTTTACTTGTTTCTTCTTCCCTTGATGGCTATACTAGGATTGTGGCACCGTCCATGCTGGGTGGCTGATCCTTTGGTTCAATATTTTAAATTCTTGCTGCAACAACCTTATTTGCATGGGTAGAGTAGCAACAACATCCCACATGGAAATATTCACATTTTTTTTCTTCATTTGTTCTACCACACTGAATCGTGAAGTAGGTACCTTGGTAGAAGCCTTGGGAGCTACATTTGTAGGAGGTTGAGGTAGAAGAACCTGAGGATCACTTACATCCTTTCTGACATTATTTCAACTTTTTTGGTAAAATCTATTTGATTGATCATTTACTGCTTTTTCATGAGGTATTTCATTTGAAGTTGAGGCCTAATTGAGAGGAGGAGTGGTAGCATCTTCAATAGCTCTTCTTTTGCTCCTAGTGTTGTGAGCAATGAAATCCTGATTTACGTTACAATGTTCCTTCACCTGATGATTCATAAAGGAGCAATCACCTTGTCCTTGCATATATGAGGCATCTTTAAATTGGTCTTCCTTGTATGATTGTCCTATTGTAGGCTCTTGGATGGTCAAAGCCAAAAAATATTTAGCCTTCTAACACATGCAACAGGCATAGGAGTAATTACAGGAGGGACAAAAATCTTGACCTTGGGCCATGTTGTTTTGAGGAACTATGGCTCTACTTTAGTTTACATTTGAGGTTGAAGTGTAGCTATTCTGCCTATTTTGATCAAAAGAATTGCACCCATAATTGTGGTTTGGAGGCCTACCACTGTTCAGAGTTTGGTGTTGCAATTGATGAGCCTTACTACCTTGACCTTGATGTCTCTCTAAAGTCACCACTTTGTTGCTCATTTTCTGTATCACAGAGAAGCTATCCTCTAGCTTCTTCTCTTGGCCCTACAACCTTTTATCTATGTTCAACATCATATATTGCATCATCTCCTTGATTTCATCTATTCCATTTGAAGATGTGGAAGCTTGAGGGACTAGAGTAAGGGATTGTGATGTGGAATTTGTGGGAAGAGGAGCCATTACTGGTTGGTGATTTGGAACATCAGGAAAGAAAGACATAGGAGGCCTTAGAGCTAGCTTACCTCCTTGTATTAGGGTATTTTTTGACTTTATTGCTATGTCATAAGCTTTAGGCAAGGTATCTCCTCCCATAGTTTGGATTGTAGTGGCAATTTCACTGTTAAAAGCTCTAAGGTAATGCAAGAAGGCATTACCAGGGGTAGGTTTTACTAAAGTAGGTACTCTATCCCATGTCTTTATAGCTTAGGCATGACTGAGATATTTTTTGATTGAAGTCACTCCACAACCACTGCCATTAAGTATTACAAAGAATAATCATGTAGATCTAGGGCAAATCTAACCTTGGCACATGCTTAAATACAATGAAATCTGATATTTTGCCATAATAGGGCCTCGAGAAGATATGAAACGGTACCATTAGACCATTCTAACAAAGTAGATGGATAAATTGGGGGTGGTGGAGTGTTCTCTTGGGTTCAGCATTCATTCGAGAGTGGTTGGAATTGATTACAAGGATCAAATTGCACAACATAACTCGATTCCTTTTGTTTCTAGCTCATGAATCATAAAAGTCAGCAACTCAACCAAGTTCTGCCACCAGGATGAGCCACGTGGACCAATAGTCTTTTTTTTTTTTTTCCACCTCACAAGGTCCTCCTGGGTTTGACCACATCTTCAACTAACTGCGCCACTTCCCAACTTAACCACGATGTTACATAACTACCAACCTTAACTGTGCTACCTTATCCAAGCCTGCTAGGACATGTGTCCTTCAGGAACTTTCTTGCAGTGCTTAATTTCCTTGCATCTTCATCTTGCAACAAAGCGTTGATCGTTGATCTCCAAAAGATCAACGATCAAGAAGATTCTCATTACATTGTGCTTGTCCCACTAAAGTTTCTGGGCCCATGAATACTTAGCATCTGACTCAGCATGACCTAGAACCACCTAGGCATCACCTTGTGGCCCACACAAGAAATAGGTCCAACAAAGACATGTGGCAATGATGTTCATGCCCACATTCCTTAACATCCTTGCACTTTTATGATGTAGGGAAGCACCAGCCCTTGATCTGTTTGAATCTGATGGTGGAAGGTACAAGATGTGACATCATTGCAACTTTAGCTTTTATTCCTTTGGGCCCACGAGGACATGTGGCAAAATGCATTTGCCTACATTGTCAAGAAGTTTGAAAAAACTCAAAATGAGGGAAAGTGGGCACCAACCAAAATGCCAGTTGGACCGAGACTTCTTCCCTCTATGGCCCACAAAAAGAACACAAACCCACCTGCCATGCATTGCAAAGGGGCTTTCCTACATTATGTAAAGGTCATTTTTTTTTAAAATGTGTGAAAGTGCCTACAATAGATCGCCAAAGATTTGACAACATGAAAAGTTTTGGGAAAGGAGAAGGTTTGATTGTTTTTTTTTTTTTTGTATTTCTCAGGCATTAAAATAATATAAAAGTGGGGAGAGACTGTTGGGTGGGCTCAGCTATTTGAATTCAAATTTTGGCAGGGGGCAAAAATAAGCAACACCTACCATAGTGCATATGCATTATATAAAAAATCTATCTCTCTCTATTCCACCCTCTCCCATTCCCTACTCTCTATCTCTCCCTCCCTCCCCCTCCCTCTCCCACTCTCCCACTCTCCCACCCCCTACTCTCTCTCTCACACACATACTACCATCCACCCCCCCCCCACACCCTCTCCCCCATACCCTACTCTCTCTCTCTCTCTCTCTCTCTCTCTCACACACACACACACACACACACACACACACACACACACACACTGCCATCCCCTACTCTCTCTCTCACACTCCCATCCCATCCCATTATGTCTCTCTCTATCCCTACTCTATCTCTCACTCTCTCCCCCCCCCCTCTCCCATCCCCTTCTCTCTCTCACACTCTCTCTCTCTCTCTCTCTCTCTCTCACACACACACACACACACACACACACACACACACACACACACACACACACACTCCCATCCCCACACTATCTCTCCCCCCACCCTACACACACACTCTCTCTCTCTCTCACACACACACACACACTCCCATCTCCTTCTATCTCTGCCCCCATCCTCTTCTCTCTCTCTCTCTCTCTCTCTCTCTCTCTCTCTCTCTCTCTCTCTCTCTCTTTGTATATATATCCCTCCCTTTCTACTCTCTCTCTCCCCCCCTCACTACTCTCTATCTCCTTACCCTCCCTCCCTCCCTCCCTCCCTCTCACTCTCCCACTCCTTAATCTATCTCTCTCACATGTGCACACTCCCATTCCCTACTCTCTCTCTCTCTCTCTCTCTCTCTCTCTCTCTCTCTCTCTCTCTCTCTCTCTCTCTCTCTCTCTCTCTCTCCCTCCCTCCCTCCATCCCTCCCCCCTCTCTCTCCCTCACTCCCTCTCCCTCTCCCTCTCCCTCTCCCTCTCCCACATCCTACTCTCTCTTTCTTTTCCATCCCCTACTCTCTCTCACTCACTCAAACACACACCCTATTCCCTACTCTCTCTCTCTCTCTCTCTCTCTCTCTCTCTCTCTCTCTCTCTCTCTCTCTCTCTCTCTCTCACACACACACACACACACACACACACCCACACACACACACACACACACATTCCCATCCCCTACTCTCTCTCTTTCTCTCTCCCCCCCCCTCTCTTCCCCCTGCTACTTTCCCACCCTCTACTCTCTCTCTCTCTCTCTCTCACAAACATACACACTACCATGCCCCCCTCTCTCCCCCTCTCTCTCCCCCCTCTACCCCCTACTCTCTCTCTCTCTCTCTCTCTCTCTCTCTCTCTCTCTCTCACACACACACACACACACACACTCCCATCCCCTACTCTTTCTCTCATCCCCTACTCTCTCCCTCCCTCCCTCTCTCCCTCTCCCTCCCTCCCTCCCTCCCTCCCTCTCTCCCTCTCTCCCACCCTCTCTCCCACCCCTTCTCTCTCTCTCTCTCTCTCTCTCTCTCTCTCTCTCTCTCTCTCTCTCTCTCTCTCTCCCTCCCTCCCTCTCTCTCTCTCTCACCCCCTACTCTCTCCCCCATACCCTACTCTCTCTCACAAACACACTCCCATCCCCTTATCTCTCTCTCTATCTCTTTCTCTCTCCCCCAATCCCCTACTCTCTCTCTCCCACCCTTACTATCTCTCACTCACACACTCTGTCTCTCTCCCCCCCCCCTCACATTCCCTATTCTCCTTCTCTCTCATTCTCTCTCCCCCTCTCTCCCTCCCTCCCTCTATCCCTATCCCACCTAATCTCTCCTCATCCTCTACTCTCTCTCCTTCTCTCCTTGCCTCTCTATTAAAATTTGGGTTTTAAGAGTGCGTGCACACTAAAGCATGTATGTGCTATGAAAGCTTGAATGTAAAAATGCTTTAAATAGCACGCACACACTATTGACACTATTTAAAGCTTTGGATTCTACCAAGACTAAGGCTTGGTTTTTCCTTGGGGATCCAACCCAAAGGTTTAGAGTCTCTAAATTAGTCTGAGATATGTTTTGCTGCAAACATACAAAAAATGATTGATTTTCCTTGTGTGCTCTCCTTCAAGTTTCCTCATGGTTGAGCATCGAGAAAATTAGGTTACATCACATTGTAGATCTTTGTGTTAGCTATATGACCATATAATTTATTTTTAATTTGAATTATTTCAAGCCTTTCATCTATAATTTTTTTATAATGTATGTCCATTTTCTATCAAAAACCAACATGTACTAATTGGGCTATAGATTTTAGCTCTTTTATTGAATTTTGCAATGACTTAGTTTTTCAAAAACTAGACTCTATTCTACAAACATTGAAAAAAGAAGTTTTGATTTTAGATTTTTTCCAATCATTTCTAAGGGGGACACAGAGATATTTCATGTTTTCGGGATGTTTCCAATTAAAAAATTCATATAAAAATATACATTACAAAATTACTTGAAAAATATGGACTAAACTACACAATGTTAGGTAACTTCTGACCAGAGTGATTACAGAATTTCAAAATAAAAATAAAAAATTAGCAAGGCCACACTTTGCGCTATGTTATGTTTTTTTCCTTAAAAAATAGTACCACTTTCTATGGCACCCTCTTTTGAGGACTTAAAACTAATCCATTTTGAAAAAAAATTGGTAGTTTAGACACTAGATTCAATGGACTAATACTTTCATTTTCATCATATCTTAAAATTTCAAGCATAACTATCTTTAAATTATTGTTGAAGTTCAAAAATTGTTGACTCAATAAAACATGTGGCCACTTATTCCCCCTTTTAGGCACGACAACTTGGTGCACTTACCCAAATGTAAGCTAGAGGCAGTAAAGTAGGGTTGGGGTTGGCAAGTAGAACTAGCCTCAAGATCTATGGTTCCCACAGATTCCTAAGTGAAATAGTGTGAACTAAACCAAGGAGGGTTTTTTATGCTAGTAGACCTTTGACTCATCCTTGTTGGCTCATATGACATGGTTTTAGGTTTGAATTGGCTTGACTCTCATAGAGCTAGTATTGATTGCAGAAAGAAAACTATTTTGTTTAAATATGATCAAGGGAAGGAATTGGAGACTCTGAGCATCTAGAGACTTATATTTCTATGGATGATCTCTACTACACAATTAAAATAGAGCTTTTTTAAGGGATGTCAAGTGTTTTCCATTATAGTGAGCAAACTAGAGGAAGAAGACCTTGCAGGGAAGACTCTAGACCATCCCATTTTATAGGAATATGTGGATGTCTTTCTTAGCAAGATTTTGGGTGTGCCTCTAAAAAAGGGATATTGATTTTTAAAATTGATCTTATTCTAGGAGCAGAGCCTATTTTTAGAGCTTCTTGGGTAAAAGCACAAACCTATGTCACCTTTTTGTAAAGGAAAAGGCTAACAAAAGTATAACTGTTCACCATTAATGACATAAAATTGGTATTATTATTTCGAATTTGAAAATGAAGTAAACTAATGAAATGTGTAGAAATGAATAAAATTTAGGATTATAATTTTTAATAATTAGTTGGAATAAGAATTAATATGTTTTCCTAATTTTTATAGATTATTTTTTAGCTACTAAAAAATACTGAAAATTAGGGGTCTAGTTCCCCCCACAAAATTGGATGGAAATAAAGTTATTTCTCATTGATCTCAGACTATGTTATAGATAACATATATAGCTAGAAAAATCAAAAAATTAATATTAGCTTTAGACTATATTTTTTCTTTTATAATGATTCAAATTTCAACTCACCTGAAATTGTTTTCATCTCCCACCACATTTTTCAAAACAAATATATTCTAACTAGGAGAAAAATTATACATTCTAGAAGAGGACTCTCTCCTCTAGAACATCATACAATTTTTAAAAAAATTAACATGATTTAATATTTTTTTCTTTCTCAAAATTGACATCTTTTTGAGTGTTAAAATACATACTTGTAGAATTTTTTAGTCACAATATACTATATCTAATTAAAACACTATAAAATCTATATAAGAATATTCTTGACTATGAGCTCTCTAAAATGGTGTTTATGTGTTGTTAAAAGAATATCATAAAAAATAGTAACAGTTATTGAAATGCCACTTGTCTGAAATAATTGTATATCTTTAGTAATTGGATACAAAATAGTATAAAACATGCATTTAATAGGCATTTCCAATTGGAAAAGTGTGAGAAAATATATAACTTAGTTAGAATGAATTTATCAAGATCATATGTTTGGAAAAGAATGATTTTTAGATAGAAATACTCAAATTCAGTCATTTTGATAAATTAGCCTGAAAGGTGACACAACTTTGTACTTTTACCCCCTTATCAGATGACCACTCAGGAGTTGAGTGTGTTGCATCTACAACTTGAGGACCTTTTGGCCAAGGGTAGTATTTTACTGAGTGTTTCTCCATGTGGAGAACCAGTGCTCTTTGTGAAGAAGAAGGATGGTTTGTTGTGATTCTGTATTGACTATAGACAATTGAACAAGGTGATGATAACAAACATGTATCCTTTACCAAGCATTGATGATTTATTTGCTCAGATCAAGAAAGCCACAATGTTCTTCAAGATTGATCTCAAATTAGGATACCATCAACTTCACATTCAAGATGCTGACATTCATAAGGCTGCCTGTCAAACTCACTATGGGCACTACAATTTCAAAGTGATCCCATTTGGTTGAAAAATGCTCCATCAATTTTCATGTGTCTGATCAATGGGGTATTCTATTCCTATCTTGATCAATTTGTACTTATGTTCTTAGATGATATTTTCATATATTCTAGATCCTAGAAGGAACATGAGGAGCATCTATGATTGGTTTTGCAGTACTTCAAAGAAAATCAACTTTATGCCAACTCGATGAATTGTGATTTCTTTCAATGAGAGATACAATATTTAGGGCATATCATATCAGGTGATGGTATCTCTGTAGGCCCTGTGAAGATCTAAGCTATGGTAGATTGGCCTACGCCCACTACCATTTGAGAAATTCATAGCTTCATGGGTCTAGCCAATTATTATCATAGGTTCATCTAGAACTTTTATAGAATGGTACATCCTATCACTTCCCTTCAGAGGAAAGGGAAGAAGTTTGTTTGGATAGAGAAATGTGAGGAAGCATTTCAAAAACTTAAGGAGATTTTGATGAGTACACTGATATTAGTAGTACCTGATCTAGCAAGTGATGTTATGGTGTGTACAAATGCTTCCCTAGAGGGGATTGGAGCAATATTGGTGCAGGATGGATGGTTGATTGCTTATGAATCACACAAACTCAAGTATCATAGGCTGAATTATCCTACGCATGATCTTGAGTTAGTTGTGGTAGTTCATGCCCTAATGAGATGGAGAAACTTATTGCTGGGACACTAATTTGAGCTTCATAGTGATCATCGTAGTCTACAATACACATTTATGCAGCCTAATCTAAATGCTAGGTAGACAAAATGGATGGAGTTGCTTTGTGAGTATGAATTCATGGTGTAGTATATTCAAGGAAAGGAAAACATGGTAGATGATGCTCTGAGTCATAGGAGATATGAGATACTCACTTTGACTCTTAGTGTGGATTTGAGGAGCTGTTTACTTCAAGCACTTCCTACAGATACTTGGTATTAGGAGGTGAGCATGCAAATAGCTTCAGGTAGAACATTGAAGGGAAAGTTTTTAGGGTATGCTTTGGAGTTAGATGGCCTTTTTCACTATTTAGGAAGGATCTATGCACCACTACTAGATGAGCTTTGTACATTGATCCTATTAGAGGCTCATCATGTACCTTACTTGACACATCCAGGTGTTAAGAAGATGCATGCAGATTTGTGACAACTATACTTTTGGATAAGGATGAAGTGTGAAATTATTGATTTGATGGCTATGTGTCTTGAGTGTTAGAGAGTAAAAGCATAACTTCAACACCCAATAGGGATTTCATAGCCTAATCTTGTTCCTTCATGGAAGTGGAATATCATCTCTATGGATTTCATTGTAGGATTAGCTATGACTGCCCATTGTCATGATGCTATCATGGTTACTATTGATCAATTGACTAAGGTGGAAAATTTTTCACTTATGAAATCATCCTACACAACATCTTTAGTAGCTAAGGTCTTCATGTGTGATATCATGAGATTACATGTTATTCCCTAAAAGATCATTTCAAATATGGATAATGTATTCACATCCATATTTTGGACAACACTGTAGCATGATCTTGGAGCGAGCTGAAATTTATCTCAGCTTATCACCCAGAGACAGATGAGTAGACCAAGAGAGTGAATTAGGTTCTGGAGGATATGCTAAGGATGTATGTGATGGATAGATAGTCTATGTGGGAGGATTATCTTTACCTTGTTCAGTTTTCTTACAATAATGGATATCATAATTTTATTTAAAAGGAACCTTATTAGGCTTTGTATGGTCATCCTTTTTTTACACTATTGAATAGGGATAGTCTTGAGGATGTGATCCTATTGGGTCCTCATATGGATTGAGATATGGATCAATAGGTAGTGTAAATCCATGAGCATGTATCTACAACACATGATAGACATAAGAAATATACTGATACTCATAGGATGTATAAGCAATTTGCAATGGGTGAGAAGTTTTCTTGAGAGTGCATCCGTGGAAGAGTCTGATGCATTATGGAAAGGGTTCAAAGCTAGCACCTCACTTTGTGGGACCATTTGAGATTCTTGAGAGGATAGGTTCAATTGCCTATTGTGTTATATTTTCACTTAGCGTAGCTCATGTTCATGATGTTTTCCATGTTTTTGATCTTAGATAGTATATTCTTGATGTGATACATGTTCTTGATTGGAATGATTTATAGGTGTACAATGGACATCTAGCTTTGGAGTAGGTTTGCATTCTATAGTAGCAGGATTTGACGCTCAGGGGTTGAATCATAATGCAAGTAAGGGTCCAATGGGACCCTACTGATGAGTCATCAACTACATGGGAGGATGCTTATGGTTTACAAAATTTATACCCCTACTTATTTATAGGCTTCCAAAAGTAAGCCTAAGTCTAGGGAGGTGGATGTAGTGCCTGCCCCTAGTTGACTATTCTTTTTATTGTGAAACTCTTTTAGGCCAGCTTTATGTTTATGCTTGATGATTAGTGACATTTATTTTCCTAATTGTTGGATATGTTTTGATACTTAGTTGATTATATGATGAGTAACTCTGGGACTAGTTATTTCATGTACATGCATGATTATTCTTCGATGATGATGATAGTATACAGTGATTCTAGTTATTTCATGATGATAGTTAGATGAATTATTTATATATGTTTTCTATGGATACTTACCCCATACTTGTGTGTATATGGTGTACCTCTATGTTTAATTTTATGTATGATGTTTATGATATGGTTGAGGGAGGGAGTCGTAATCACTTGCTACTTGGGATTTACATGATGCACCACTTCCCACCATTGCCTATTTAGTTTAGATTACATGTGTATGTACATGCGTGGATATTATGCGAATTTTAGGTACTAGGTATTGACTTCCCTGAATTCCTAGGATGAGCATACCATATTGGAATATCTCAATGGTAAATTCTTGAGTCCAAATCATAAACTTAAACCAATTGTCCTAGAAAGTAGGACAAGTATTTGAATTGTTTACTCTTCCAAATTTGTTAAATGATGTCAATTTGTGATTATAACCCTCGAGTTTGATCTAGTATTCTGTATTTTATAATGGGTTTTCATAGTTCATCTTGTAGGTCTATGGTGATTTTATGTTATAATTAAATCAAATTAAAAGAGTATTGAAATGATTTAATTTAATGAAAATTTTAATAATAAAATTTGATATTTAATTATATTTAATTAATTGAGAAATTAATTAAATAAAAGAATTATGTTTAAAATTATAGTTAAATTCTAATTTTGGGCATAACAATATTAATTTAATTTAATAATAATATGTTTAGGAGTTCATTTTTAAATAAATGCTAAATATTATTATTACTTAAGTTAATAAATACTTTTATCCAAAACATCTCGAGAATTAATTAAAGAGGGAAATAAATTTATTTAATAAAAATATTTTAATTAATTTGCAAAAGGTTGCACATGAAAGTTAAAATATAATAAATAATAAAGGACAAGGGATTTTTGCATGATTGCGCAAGAAAAGCCCTAAATTTGGGGAAAAACTCTTTATTAACGTTATCACTTAATTGGTTATGTTAATAAGTGATAACATTTCATTAAATGCTCGAGTAAAATGAATTAATAAGAGTCATTATTTTTCCTCACCTATACCTCAAGTGCTAATACAGGCTAGGATTGGAGTAGAGCAGATGCTTAGTTGCGACCTTGCTTCATTAGTATGCCTTGTATGTACAAAAGGTTATAGAGTCACTAGGATGGTGTAGTCTTGTGATGCTACCTGGGTAAGATTAGAGTTGGCTCATGCGATGACACTTACCTACTTATATAGTAGATTCCCATGTGTTGTTGTTGCCTCTAGGTTTAGATGCCATTTGTGTGATTGACACCTTTGAGTTAGATTGCTTTCAAGTTTTCCTTGACCTAGATTTTGGATTTGACTTTTGAGTTTGTTATCATGTTTGGGACTTGAGACTATCTCCTCAGTGTGGTGGGAGTGGACCATTTAGGTTTCATGAGGTTGGGTGGTAGTGCTTTTTACTTTTACCATTGAGTTCTAACAGTTTGATGTTGTTGCTGGATTTCCTTGTTTTGTATTATCTTTCATTATGTCCTTATGTACTATGATGGATAGTTGTACAATATTGTATTGTATTTGATTTCATAAACCTTATGAGATGATGTAATCTAGTCTTTTGATATAATTTCTTTCAGCCTTTCATACCCTATGACTTGTACAATGGATGATTGTGCATTCTAATTATTGCCAAGCATCATTTGAGATAATTGTATATTATTTAAATGGATTCATACTTGTAATTATTATTTGATGTGTATTTGTCATATATTAGATTTAGTATTAATTGATCTTAATTGTGATTCTACATCATGGGACCCTTAAGAGATGTAATCTATTTATTTATGAATGTATGATATTGCTTCTACTATTTTATAATTGTTTTTCTATATTATCTTTAAAAAATTGTTTGAAAAACTTAGTAAAACTTTAGGTTAATTTCTTTTGGGTTCCCTAGTGGGGAGTTATAGGTACCCTCAGATTCTCAGTGCATCAAACTGACTCACCAATCAAAAAATAGAAAACATATTCCTAATTTCCTATTTCTATTTCAGAAACCAAACAATCCCTTATGTTATACTTTATTTCTTGAAAAAAAATGTTACATAAAAATAATATTGATAATTTGGATTTCGAACAATGAAAAGCCCAAATTGTTTGGGAGAGTTGATAGAGAACTTGATATTTTCACAGTAACTCAGGTTTCACATTTTTAAAATAAGGTTTTCATAAAGTTCTCTAAATTCTTTGATGAGTTTGACATTGTTTGTGTGATGACAAAGTGCTAGAGATGAACAATTTAGCAATCACCATGTAGATTGATGAAGATGAAATTAAGTAACTAATGAGATATAAAATTGCCTCTTGACTAATTCATTAAACTCAAGTTAATATTGAATTGTCTATGTCAATGATATTAGATATCCAAAAATCTTAAGAAAACAAAGATTGGAGATTTCTATGCAAAATGATGAGAGCATTTGGCTTCTAGAAGCAATGGGTTAACCTAATCTTCAATTTTATATCAACTCCAAAGATATCCTTGCTAATCAATGACACACATGAAGGATTTTTTAATATAACAAGAGGTATAAAGCAACGTGATTGAATAACACATTTTCTCTTCACCATCATGGCAAAATTCTTTGAAAAAACTATAAAGACAACTCAAGTAGAAGGAAAAACTAAAGGAGTCAAAGTCACATAGGACATGGCTAGGATAACACGCCAAAAATTTGCATATGATACAATCTTACTAGATCAAAGTAAAATGGAGGAAGCCAACCATTATAAATATACCATTAAAACATATATGTAAGCATCAAGTCAAAATGTAAATGCAAGTTTAAATCAGATTATTTTTCCTTAATACCAATCTAGATCTAGAGAGGAATATATGTAGTTCATAATGGGTTTCAATAAAGGAACATTTCCTTGCAAGTACCTTTCGATTCAATTGGAAAAAAGATCTAGGGAGAGTAATACGTGGAACCAAATATTAGTGAATTTATGAAAAAAATGAAAAGTTGGAAAGTGAAATGGAAAGTGAAATGGACCAAAAGGCGTTAAAGGACAACATGAGAGTAAATTAAGGAATTTTTTCTAGCAGGATAAAGATGATAAAAAGAAATAAGCTTTAATAAAAAGGGACCAAATTTATAGAACTAGAGAATATGGTGGATTAGGCATTAAAAAATTAAGCTAGAAAAATGAAGCTCTAGGAGATAAGTTAGTATGGAGAATGTATCACAAACATGATAGAAAATGGGTGAAAATATTTTATCATAAATACCTAAATGATCTTGAACCTATATCCTTATTTTGACCAAAATACCCACTTAAAGGATCAAAAGTATGGAATTTCCTGATGCATTGTTGATATCTAGTAACCAACAATCTCACTTGGAATATAGGCAATGAGTAGGAAGCAATCTTCTAGAAAGACTCTTGGGATGGTTTACAACCTCTAGATAGATCTAATGCACCCATCAACATAAAAAAATCTCTAATTAATCAATGGGTCCCAAATGTTGAAGATTATAAAGAAGAACTTAGAGAAGATAAATATGGAAGATGGTGTTGGAAGTTTGTATCAAAATGAAATTTGTTTGAGGAAGAAAAAGTAATCTTTGAATAAATTTTTAATAGAAGACAAGTAAATCATAAATAAAGGAATGATTGACTAATTTGGGGGAGGAGCAAATAATGAAAATTGTTGGTGTAAATAAGTATTTACTTATTACACTTACTTAAGTTTTACTTAGGTTAATGCATTATTTAATTATTTTGCATTATTTTATTATTATTTTAGGTGAGACACTTAGGAGTTTGTGTACTCTCATTGAGTTACGCAACTCTAATTATGCACATCGTGTCTACAACATAGGAGTATGCATCATTCACTGAGTTGTCATGATGACAACATTGCTATCTGCACTCCTTATTTAGTACATGTTGTCTCCACCACTGATTTGTGTGCTACACCATTGTAGGCTTATCCTCACATCATCGCACTTAATCTCATGCTTAATGGAGGATAACCCATATCTGGTGGACATGTGCCTGGTTGTATGACATATCATGATGCTAATTTCTATGCATTCTAGAAGCTCTCCTAAGGCCTTTATATTCAGGCACTCCTAGTGTACTCTCATCCAGTTATTGAATGAATATCGTCATTCTGATCATACTCTGTCTATTTGGTCTACTGTGTGCTTGTGTTGAGTTCTTTAGTTCTTGGGTAAATTTTTGTCTAAGCCAAATTCCTACATGGTATCAGAGTTGAGGAAGATTCTCATCATGTAGCCATTTGAGACCATTCATGCTTCATCACCTCGATACAAATTTAGAGGATCCACAGAAATTGGGAGCGTCTAGAGCTAGATCTAACCTCACTGTTGCGTTCGAAGCATCGATTCTATGAAGATTGACTATAAATTTGCCTATATTTGGTGAAAGTTGATCGTGAGGCAAATTTTTTTTTGCAAATCGGAACTCGGAGGCACCGATTTGCAGTTCGGGTATGATCAATTTCGAATCTATTTAATTGATTTGTTTTTTAGATCTGAATTATTTAATCTCTGTAATTATTTTTTGATTTGAATATTTTCAAAAAAATTTATATAATAGAGTAGAGAAATTTTTTTGGCCGAACCGAGCCATTACACCTAGGCTCGGCTCTGTTATTGGTTGGTGAATATATTTATTTGCAGGGTTTTAAACATTAATCAGCTGACCTCTACATTAAATCCATGTAGGTTGTACCGAATATTTAGACATAATTATGTCGCACTACTATTGCCATTTTTGATCGAGCTTGCCAATTACAATGGTGGCCACGCTTAAAGTCTAGGCGGCTTCCTCTTTGCATAACTTCGGTGGGAGTTTGTATTTAAATAGCACAATAAGTGCTTGTCCCACCAATGTGGGATTAAAACCCACACCTTTGACATCAAAAAATAGGAACCCTAGTGCATCAAACAATATTTCAACAGCAACGAATAAAATCAAGGATCACTATTTTCAAAACGCATTGACCAGTCACATGTTGCCACTGTGGATAACAACAGACATGAGGAATAATTGGCACAAGGACGTGTGCCATCCTTTGATTCACTGTCTCTAGCCCTGTCAGCAGAAACCTATACCTCCTGCCTGACACAATCAACATTGACTATATAGTGACATGACTGCAGACACATCATTCGGCCCTATCCTCGGTTCGTACATATCTGTACAGTATGGAATCCAATGTCAGCCACCATTTCATCTCCTAATGTCATCTCAAGCCTGGATATTGCTAACGTCATCCAGTGAAAAGATAAAATTTGACACCTGTCTGGATGTCAAAATAGGCCAAATTACAACTATCATGATGGCCATATGACTGTTAGATTTAACCTCATATTTTCTTGATGCAACCCCTCACCAAATTCATTTTGGTTTTTGCAGTCTGACTTTAAGAGGCCATAACTAACACATTTGGACTCCAGATCAGGTGCAATTTTTTTTGAAATTGGGTAAAATTTTCTTAATTTTTTAGTGGTGCAGCTATTTTCTTGTTTTGGTGCATGGATTGTTCAGAGTTTGCATTTCTTGGCGACTGTACCTAGATAATCCTGCATTTTGCAACTTCAAATGCTCTGTACGGGCACATTTGTAGTAAAAAAATGTAGACACCTAAATCCTTTAGAAAATAAAGTATTTTTATTTTGTGAAAAAAATCCTGATGACATCATCATTAATTAATTAATTACTTATTTAATTAATTAATTTATTTTTATGCCATTAAATCCTTTTATCTTAATTAAAAATATTTAATTAAGGAATCCCTCCCAAAAATGTTTAAATCTTATTTAAACATTATTTCCTTATTTATTAATTATTTAATTAATAAATTGACCAAAAAACTCAAAATAAATAAAAAAATTATTTTTTGCCAAAAACTTGGCCAATTTCCTTAAGACCACTAACCTCTTCCAAAATCTTCTAATCCTTCTGTAATTTTGATTAAAGGCTAATCCCATCATTTCCTACCCTTAATCCCAACTCAAAATATTTAATTAAGATTAAATATTAATCCTCATGTTTATTATAAAAGTTTTAATAAATATCTCCTCAACCCAAACCCTTGAAATAAATAAAACTTTATTTATTTCCTAAAAATCTAATTTATCCTCATCCTAAGAAGTTCTAGACTCTTCCAGAAAGTCTTCATCCTCATCCTAGGAAGTTCTAGACTATTCTAGAAAGTCTTTATCCTTATCCAAAGTCTAGACTCTTCTAGAAGATGTCTTTAAACCTAATCCTAATCCCCTCCTAACCTTGTCACATTCCCTAAACATGGGTTAAGACTTACTAACCCAAGACAAAGTTAACAAATATCTCTTCCTTCACCCACCCTCATTAAATGCCATCCACTTGCCTATCCCTAAGCTAATCCTAAACCATCCTAATCCATCCTCTAATCATTTGCACAATCCTAAGCAAGCTTAAAACCTTCCTAATCAAGCCCAAGTTGAAATTCCTCTCATCTCCCTCAAAATATCCCAACCATAAAACTTTATGAAGCCCACTAGGCCATAAATGACTTTTCCAAGCCCTTTCATTGCTCTTACAAGCCATTATGAGGGTCTTTATGAAGATTTTATCTCTTGAGCCTCCTTTATTGACTCATCCTTCCCCTTTCCTCCATCCTCTCACTCTGTGACATGTGTCACTCTATGATTGGCTGTAAGGAAGCACAATAAATGTGCTCTCCTCTCATGCAATCTGAGCCCTCCATGAGCTTTTTCCCATCCTTACATCTTAGCCCTCAATCCCTCAAGCCTCTTGCCTATAAATTGGATCCTTCCCCTTTGTAAAACAACACAATCCATAAAGCAAAGTCATAATGTCATTTTAAGAAGCCATTTCACATCAAAACCATACACTCACACCCAAATTCCAACTCCATTTGAAGCCCTTTTTGAAGCATAAGCTTGAGCATACATCCTATCTATTTAGACAAAGCCACTCAACAAGAGAGCTTCTTATTGAGAGATCCCATTAATGGCTCATATTCTCAATTGAGAGCTCATCTTAGTCTATCTTGAAGTTTATGAATTTTGTTTAGTTTGTAGAAGTTTTATTTAAATTTGGTTTCTATTAGCATACTAACATTGCTCATATACATTTTGGTACGCTCGGTGGGACCCCATATGGGTCATCTTCATTAGCTTTTTTAGTCAAATTTTGTATGTCATTTGCTAATTTTTGGCTAATTTTGCTTGTTTTTGTGATTGGTAGGATTGTATAAATTGGTTTTGTAGGTCCACATGAGCATGAAGAAGACAAAGGAACTCATAGTCTATCTCACAGTGTTTGCAAAATTTTCAAACTTATAGGTGGACAAAGCACTTGGAATTCTTCTTCCTCTTCTTGTCTATATTCTTCTTATTCCATCTACTTCTTCTTCTTCTTGTGGGAGATCTTGGCCATTTTTTTTTAAAGAAGCAAAATCATACACACTTCTTTTTAGTACTTAAAATGAACCCCCAAATCATACTTAAATCCATTAAAAACTAAAAATTTGCAAAAAAAAAATCTTTTAACAAGTGAAACTAAACCAATCCAATCATTTGCATCCTTGCAACATCAAGGTTTTAGATGCATTCATGCAAAGTTAGGAACACTTCATTTTTGTAAATTTAAAAAGAACTTCAAGTTTCCATTTCAAAAGGTTCAAAATCAACACTAAGTGCACACTAAAATCTAAATCAAACTCAAAGCATCAATCAAGGATAAAATGAACCTCATTTGCAAATATTTTAAAGTTCTTGTAAAAATCTAATGAAAACTAAGAGTCCTAAATGGTTGCCAAAATTGTCCTAAAAGCTTTGTTGTTTGTTCCAAACAAATGTCTTATTGCAAAATCTTGAATGTTTCTTAGGTTTTTCATGCATCAAAACAATCTAGGAATATCATTTTTTGGCTTAAAACATGAAAACTAGAACACAAAATCTTGAATGAAAAGAAAAGTCCAAAGAGTCATTTTCACTTTTGAGTCCAAAATAATCTTGAATGATCTAAGGTTAAAACAAAGCACTTCAAA
This sequence comes from Cupressus sempervirens, assembly GCA_028749045.1. Lineage (NCBI taxonomy): Eukaryota > Viridiplantae > Streptophyta > Pinopsida > Cupressales > Cupressaceae > Cupressus > Cupressus sempervirens. The sequence goes on along the minus strand of CM053789.1, from coordinate 31,006,664 downwards.
GTTCTTAAAACAACACACAAAATCTCAATCTTGAATGCTCAAAGGAAAAAAATTTGAATGTTTAATCACTTGTCTTTGAATGCATGTTGCTAAAATCACTCTTGAGTGCCATGGATTAAAATCAAGTTTATTTTTTTTATGAATGCATGATTAAAACAACAAATCCAATCTTGAATGCAAATGGTCAATTAATCATTACAATATCTCACACTTCATCTTTTGGGGCATTAAAAGAATCTACATTTTAGAAACTTTCTAAGTTATAAAAACAAATAAAGACACTTTGAGTGAATTTGTTGTTGGACTCACCCTCTTTAATCACCCATCATTCTAACCATTGGTTGCAATATCAGTGCCATATATGGTGATGGGTCTACCTAAGAAGATGTTAAGTGCTCCACAAAAATCAAATTCCACTCACTTGAGTTTTTATTGGTTTTTCTAAGATAGAAAATTTTTTGAATGCACATTAGTCTCACTAACACTTCATTTGGGCATAAAAATTGAACAACTCTTGATGTGGAGGGCCTTCGAGCATGCGCTTGACAATCGAGGTTCATAGATCTTTGTTTTGGGTTTAAAACAAATAAACACTTAATCTTGAATGCCTTAAAGAAAATAAATCGACACTTGATGTGGAGGGCCTCCAGGCGTGCGAGTTTATTTTTGTTGACCTTAAATCTTCTTGGTGTATGCATTCTTTGATCGATTTTACTTGTGTTGATGCTTCAAATTTAGAATTGAACATTTGCATCCTAAACATGTATGTTTGCAAAGTTTAGATCAGCACACATAAGAGTCAGTTGGCAAAAGAACAAATGTGTTTTTTAGCCCAAGGTCATCTAAGTCTTCTCTCCCCTTGTCGTCTTTCGAGGCCATCTTGGGTGCATAAGATTAGGATCCAAAACCTTGTTTCTCTTTTTAGGAGGCCTTCTTGGGGATTTCATCACCCCTTGGGATGACCTCAACTCCTTCATTTTGATAGAGTATAAAGATTGGGAGGTGAATCCAAAGACACCTCTCTTGGGATCAAAATTCTGTCACTCGATCTAAGCCTCAAGGAACTTTATACCCTTGAGAAGTGAAAGAGGAGAAGTGGGTTATCGCTCCTCTCAACTGTGTAACATCTTTTTGGCTTCATCTACAGATTTGGGCCTCACGTACCTTGGGTATATCGAGGACTCCCTAGCTAAACCAACTATCAGCCTTGCAGACAACCATCTAGGTTGTTAATGTGTTTGAAGTGACTTATCGAAACATTTGTAAAACATACACACTCCTTGGCACAAGTATCACCTTCTGGGAATCAAAAACTTCTATTTGGTTGTTTCTATCTATTGCTTGAGTTTTTACTTATTGAATGAATGTTTGCCAAACTTGGTCAATCCTAGCTTAGGGCATACTTAGCATAGTCATTGCCTATTTTAGAAGTTGAACAAGTCAAAGAAAAACAACCGAGATCTCTCAAAGCCAAGAAAATTCAAAAATTTATGTCAGAACAACCCAAACCCAAATAGAAGTTTCACAAAGTCAAACTCAAGCCATCTCAGGCATACCAAAAAATTTCAGCCAAGAGAAAGAAAATAACACCAAGCCCTTGAATTGCCAAACTCCACAAAGAAAAGGACAAAGCTACCAACGAAGCCCTTCAAGATGCCTAGTTATATCGCACTATCCAAGTTAACCAACATCCAGGAGTTAACATTGCTTCTGCATTACCAACTAGGCATGATTTCTATGATTAGACCCCCTTGTTTCTCCACATCTTCTTGCATAAGCTTCACTTTAGAGTCATCCTTGTAGGTAAGCCAGCCATCTTTAGTCCTCCCCTTAAGCATTTTAGCTCATCCATCTCATTTAGAATGAAGCCATCTAGCCAAAAATCCAAAATCTTCACATCCAAGCCTTCAAAATTGTTGTCACTTTGCCAAAAGTTTGCCATTCCTAACATCTTCCAAATCCACCAATCTCAACAAGGTTATCCCTTTGACAGAGCTTTGTCTAGGGTAATCTAGCTTTGTCACTTGTTATCCCTCATCACCTTGAGCTAAAAGTTGGGATCCACAAGTGGTCAATCTCGTGTTCTTCCTAAAGGATCATCAATCTATCCTTAAGTTGACACAATCACCACCAAGCTTGCACATGGGAAAGCAGACCTTTCATGCTTTGGAAACATATCTTTGAAGTTAGAATCCTCAACCCAATCCTCCTTAGGTTTTTTCATATAGCTTTGACTCAACCTAGGAAATCATTTTCATAGAAAAGCCTTCCCCCTTTGCATCCATCAGCATTGTTGCATCTCATCCCTAGGAACATTCTACATTTTCATGCCACCTATCACTCGTTTAGCCAAGAAGAAGAAGGAAACAATGGAGCCCTATCATTTGGATCAAATAGCTTCGCTCCCCTTGAGCACCCAACCATCCTTCAGCCCAGAGAACACTATACCATCACCTACTGACATTGAAGCTTTCATGAACCAACCAAGAAATGTAGTATTGGTGAATGCCATTGTAGACAAGATCAAAGAAACAATCATGGCTAACTTTTGAAGGCACAACATAAGAGCCTTCGAATTTGGAAGACCTCCTTCCTTATCAGATCCATCTCACCCGTTGTTTGGACAACTCCCACCACCCATAGGCTCTTATGATTCAAATTATCCTCAATATGTGCCAAAAGAAGAGCCTCAACCCACCCCATATGATCCAATAGACCCAAACATACCAGCCTCCACTCAAGTTGAAATCTCCCTTCCACAAACCAATCCAGCCACCACCACTCTGCCATTGGTCCATACCACTCCATCCCAAACGCCCTTCACCCAAAACACCTCATCATTCACTCCCTTCACTATTGCTACTGCTGCTCTCCAACCCGGCCTTCCAAATCCACCCATCTCCCAAATTAGTGCTAACATCTTTGGCCAACCTCAGCAATATACAAATAGGATGCCACCCATGGGGCCAAGTAATCAACCCTTCATAACCCCTAGCTTGTTTACCTCAGCTTAGAACAGAATTTCATCATTTCCACTAGGTCCTTGGAGCTCAGTGCCATCAACCACAAATCTACAAGCTACTACCCTCACTCCACAAAGCTATCAAACCCCACAAGCTACCACCAATGTTCTTCCAAGCTCTCAAGTGACCCAAGCTCTTACCACCCCTCTACCAAGCTTTCAAATCTAGCCACCAAGCTATCAAACCCCATCAATTCCATTTCCAAGCTTTCAATTCCCACCACCTCCACCACTAACTAATCCATTACCTCCTATTACCAACTATTTTTCTATGCCACTTCTAGGAGGAAATCCACCACCACCAACTACCAATTACTTGGCCTTTTTTTCCATGCAGATACCTTCCCAAATGGGGGCACAACCCACATATATTGGTCAAACTCCTCAAATCCAAAGTCAAGTTCCACAAGCTCCTCGATCCTTTCCCCAAGCTTCACAATCATCTTATACCTTACCTCCACAAAGCAATCCATTTATCCCACAACTAACTTATGTTCCTCAATCCCAACCTCAAATCCAATATCAACAGCAAGCCTCACAACACATGCAACAATATGTGCCACCTCCACCACAGCAACCCATCATCCACCATTCAGTTTCCCAAGCCATGTACAATCCCTACTAGCCCATACCTCAAAGCTATCTATATTCCATTGCCCCATCTAGCACATACCTACCTCAGGGCACTCCTACATTAGGGGCACCCCATCCATCACCCATTAATTCAAAATGGGAAGCCATGAAGATAGCTTTGAAGAACATCCAAGAGGGAAATGATCCAAAAACCTTCAAATTTGATAATGTGTGTCCTTACCCATTTGATAGAGCCATTACTATGACTCCATTCCCCAAGCATTTTGAGACACCCAAGTTTGACAAATTTAGAGGAAAAGGAGACCCTGTCACACATATCAAAAAAATTTACATGCACTGCCAAGAAGTGGCATACGATGACATCTTCCTCTTGTGTCTCTTTCCCAAAAGCTTGGCCGGACCAGCTCTTGAATGGTTTTATAGAATACCATATGGCACAATTAAAAACTTTGGTGAATTGTTTGAGGCATTTGTAGCCCAATATGCCCATCTTGTTGAAACAGAGATATCAGTAGTGGATCTTGTCCACACTAAATAAAAAGGTGGAGAAAGCCTTCCTGAATATTTGCAAAGATGGAAAACCCTTACCACTCACATATCTTGCACCTTGCCAGAGCGCCATTTGGTGAAAATGTTTATTGATAATGCCCATCCCAGCTTGGCTCACCACATGACCATGAACTGTTTGTAGACCTACAAAGATATCAAAGAGAAAGGAATGATCCTTGAGCAAGGACTCATTAAAGATGGTGTGGTCAAGATTTACAAAGAAGCTAACCAAAATCAAACACATTCAAATGACAAGTCTAGGTATTGGAACAAAAACAAGCACATTGCAACAGATGGCATCACTGACACCAGACATGTGAATATTGTTGGTCCTTCTCAAAACTAGTCCAACCCACCATATCAACCAAACAATCAACAAGCTATATACTACCAATAGCAGAATAACCAAAGCTATCAAAACCACAATCCAAGACCCAACTTCCAAGGGTCTAGCAATCAAGCTAATGCCATCAATGTAGCTATAGGGAAAAAGCCCAAATTCCAACCTACACCTAGAAATTATACACCCCTTGGTGAGCCTTTGGATGTCATTTTTAAGAAATTGAATAAGGAAAACCTCATCAAATTTCCTCCTACCCAGCAAATTGACCCTATCCAATCTAAAGCTGCATGGTACAAAGACAATAAGTACTACAAATTTCATAGGGTAAAAGGTCACACCACCCTCAGATGCATGAAACTTAAAGATTATGTGTAGGACCTCATTGATCGAAAAGAAATCACCGTTGGTGCCCAAACCTCTCCCAATGCAAGCTTACAGATCTATCAAAATGCTTTTCCTCCTCACAACAACCAAAATCTTGAAAAATCACATATCCAAACCAAAAACAACAACACCAACAACCACCAGCCAAACCAACAGCATGGGAAGAACAATGACCACACTTCATCCTACATAGACTATGGTAGCCTCATCGGTTGTATATCTGAAAAAGAGCCTTCTGTCAATGTTATCAATATCCAAGGCCAAAACAATGAGTGTATAGTCACCACTAGAAGAGCATGATTTAACATCACAGGTCCACCAGTGTCACTAGCACCATAATCTCCATCAAAAAGCCAATACAATATCTTGGAACACATTGGGAACATTGCAGCCCAAATCTCCATTTTAGACCTTCTTCGCACCAGTCCTATGTACAAAAGCATCCTTGACAATGCTCTCATAGAATCTCGTGTCCCTTTAGATATCAATGCTACTAATTTTTGTAATCTTGTTGGATACCTTTCATCCTCATGTGCCCTATCTTTCAAACCCACCGACATACCCATGGCTGAGCCAGATCACACCCTTCCACTCTCCATAGCCATTATGGTATCCAATTTTGTTGTAAAAAGAGTAATGATAGATAATGGATCAGCCTTGAATATTTGCACCCTAAAATTCATAAAGCAAGCTGGGTATACTGAGGCAAATATCATCAGTGAGGTTATCACCATCAAAGCTTATGACAACTTGGTAAGAACCACAAAAGGAACTATTTTGCTACCAATCAAGGTTGGGTCAGTCATCCAAGAAACACTCTACCATGTTATTGATCTAAACCTACCATTTAACATCCTCCTCAGTCGCCCATGGATTCATACCATGAAAGTCGTTCCATCCACTTACCATCAGTGCATCAAATTTTTGCATCAGGGCACTGAGGTAACCATCCATGCCGATCCAAAACCCTTTGCTTACTGCAATGTGGTTGAAGCTTCATATGCAAACCATTTCCCTAGAATTGATATCAACACAGCCATCGCCAGCTCATCCCACACTTGTAATAACCTAGAAACCATCATTGCCTCCACACTATCTACTATGAAGATCAATAACAAAGGCTATGGAGAGTATAGTTTGTCAGATGCATTTGTTGTTAGGGCACTCCCACTTGATCCATACGCTCATGGATGACCAACATATCACAAAGCTAAGGAGATTCCACCTCCTCGATACAAAAAGTTTGGCCTAACAACCTTTGTATCCTCAAAAATCCCTCTTCATGAGGAGCTCACTCCAAATATCAACAATTGGTTACATAAGGATGCACCTCCAAGAAATCAAGCATGCCTTGATCACTTCAGCCAGAAGTATCCCCAAGAATATAAGCTCATCACTAACAAATGGAACTATCAAGGTGGTGGTCTAGGACCAGAAAAAAGAGGCATGTAGTGCCCCATCAACGCACACAAGTGGGAATTGAAGTCAGGTCTTGGCTTTGACATACCCACAATTGGGGGCACCAATATAGATGGTCACACTTTTCAAACATTCACCACAACCTTGTCGAAATCAAAGACAATCCTAAGGAAGTTGAAAAGAGAGCCTACAACGATATCCCAGACCAAATCTTCCTCAAAGACTTTGTTCTCCAAGAACTATCCATCCATTTCATTGACCTACCACTCGCCCATCCACAACTCATAGATTGGGACCAACCAAGCATCATACACATTGATGAGTTCACATCAGAAGAAGCACTTTTGAGATTCATGGGAGCCAAAACTCCTCATAAGAAAACAAAGCCAGATTTTGCATATATCTATAAGCTAGATCCCAAGGGGTATTTTGGAGAAAATCCCCAACCTAGTTCTGATATACCCAAAATTGGAATTAAGGTGAAACCAAGACTAACTTAGGCACTGAAGAGAACCCCTCAGCAAGAAAATCCATAGTCACAAGAAGAACATGAGGATTTAGCATTGCCTCCTCAAGATAATCGACCGGAGATGTTTTCTATTCTAATTGAGGATACTAGAGAAGTCAACATTGGTTCTTTAGAGATCCTCAAACTTGTTCACATTGCTACTTTCCTATCACAAGACCAAGCTGATCTCCTCTTTGAGGTCTTAAGAGAGAACATTGGCCAATTTGCATGGTCATATCAGGACATGCCAGGACTTGATCCAAAGCTTGTAGTTCATCATCTTGTAGTCGATCCAAAGATCAAGCCCATCAGACAAAAGCTTAGAAAAAGGCACCCCAAGGTGGCATTACTGGTCAAAGCTGAATTAGAAAGAATGTTAGTTGCTAAGGTTATCTGGCCTATCGACTACTCAGAGTGGATCTCCAACATGGTCCCCATCACTAAATCTTCGAGTGACATCAGAATATGCACTGATTTTAGAGATCTTAACAAAGCTTGTCCAAAAGATGATTTTCCCTTGCCCAACATAGATATGATTGTAGATCTTACAGTTGGACATGAAATTCTATCCCTCATGGATGGATTTTTTGGGTATAATCAAATCAAGATTGCAGAAGAGGATCAGCATAAGACAACATTCACTACCCCTTGGGGAACCTTTTGCTACAACATGATGCCTTTTGGCCTCAAGAATGCAGGGGCTACCTATCAGAGAGCTATGACAGCCATTTTCCATGATCTTATCCATAACATTTTGGAGGATTATGTGGATGATATCTTGGTTAAATCTCACACCTTCATGGATCATCTTGCTGACCTAGAGAAAGTCTTTGATAGGTTAGCCAAATATCATCTCATGCTGAATCCTAAGAAATGTGTCTTTGGGGTCACATCTAGCAAGCTTCTAGGCTTTATAGTTTCTAAATGAGGTATAGAGATTAACCTCAAGAAGGTCAAGGCTATCTTAGACATGCCTCCTCCCCAAATACTGTGAAAGCTTCGCACTCTTTAGGGAAAGATTCAATCTGTTCAGCACTTCATCTCCCAGCTTGCAAATAAGTGTACGCCATTTGCACACTTACTGAAGAAGGATAAAAACTTCAAGTGGGATCCTTTATATCAACACAGCTTCAATCATCTCAACTAGTATCTCATCAATCCCCCTATCTTGGTTCCACCAGTTCATGGTCATCCCTTGATCTTATACATATCAGCAATGCCTACTACTCTAGGGGCACTTCTAGCATAGCTCGATGACTACGACAGAGAAAGAGCCATCTACTACATTAGTAGAACTCTAGTTGGTTATGAACTCAATTATACTCCTATGGAAAAAGCTTTTTTGGCAGTTGTTTTCTCAACACAAAAGCTTCTCCACTACATGCTAAGTCATACCATCCAACTAGTCTCCAAGATCGACCCTCTCAAGTATATGCTCTCCAGAACAACACTTACAGGCTATTTGGCCAAATGGGTTATGCTCCTTAGTGAATTTGACATCCAGTATGTGGACAAAAATGCAATCAAAGGTCAAGCTATCATAGATCACCTAGCTGATGCACCTCTAATAGATGCATATCCTTTGATCACAAAATTTCCAAACGAGCATATCTGTCTAATTGAAGAACAGCCCCCATGGAGACTTTATTTTGATGGCTCATACACATCTCATGGATCAGGGGCAAGAATATTGTTGGTCACACCTCAAGGAGATTACATTCCAAAAGCCTTCAAGCTACAATTCCCTAGCACCAACAATATAGCTAAATATGAGGCTCTCATAGTAGGATTAAAGATAGTTGCAGAATGGAACATCACTAAGTTACAAATCTTTGGCAATTCTTAGCTCATCATCAAGCAAGCCCTAAATGAATATCAAACCAAAGATGGAAAGCTATTACCCTACAAAGAGCTAGTTGATTAGCTAACCCAACATTTTACAAAGCTTTAATTTACACAAGTTCCTCGAATGTAGAACAAAGCAACAGATGCTATGGCTACTATCAGCTCACTCTTGGAAATTCCCCAAGCAGCTACGTAGTATGAGTTTTTAGTCGAGCAGCTCCTCACACCTGCCTATGCGAATGATGATTCAAACCATGTTTGTATCTTGGTTGGTCCCCAATCCCCTTGGTACCATTAGATTCATGCTCACCTTAACGATGGTATCATCTCCCCTCACCTCACACGTACCCAATGCCAGAACCTCATCCAAAAATCATCCCGCTATGTTATCATAGCCAATACCCTATATCGTCGGGGCTATCATGATACTCTCTCTCGATGTTTAGATGAAAATGAGGCCGCAATGGCGTTAAAAGAAGTACACTCTAAACTTTGTGGTGCCCACATGACTGGTATTGTGCTAGCATGACAAATCCTTAAAGCAGGCTACTATTGGCCTACCATTGAAGAAGACTACTGTGACTTTGTCAGAAAGTGTCTCCCATGTCAACAGCATGCAAATCTTGTGCACGCTCCAACACATGATCTACAGCCTATTGCACCACCTTGGCCTTTCGCTTGTTGGGGCCTTGATCTAGTTGGAACTATCACACCTCTCTCATCTGATGGACATAAATAGATAATAACAGCTATAGACTATTTCACTAAGTGGGTGGAAGTAGTCCCCCTAGTCTTAGCTACAGGAGTTCAGGTCTCCAAGTTCATCTTGTACCACATTGTTTACCGCTTCGGCATCCCATCCACCATCTTCACCGACCATGAAGGTAACTTTTAAAATATCAACATGGAAGAATTATGTACTTCCCTCCGCATCCATAACCTCTTTTCTAGCCCATATTTCCCACAAGGTAATGGCCAGGCAAAGGCAACTAACAAAACCCTCCTCAAGATCCTAAAGAAAGTTGTCAATAATTTTGGCCGCAATTGGAACCTTCAAATAAATCTAGCCCTATGAGCCTATCGAACCTCCTTCCATACATCCACAGGCACAACTCCATATTCCCTAGTCTATGGTGCCAAAGCGGTACTACCCATCGAGGTTGAACTTCCCTCCTTGCGCATATCTTTGTAAGGGCAAATATCAGATGACGAATATAGAGTAGCTTGGCTCACCTAGCTAGATCTCTTAGACAAGAAGTGACAACAAGCCTATGATCATCTCACAGTCTATCAAACTCATCTCAAAAGGAATTTCAACAAGAAGGTACTTCCATGACACTTTTAGCTAGGTGACATGGTCCTCAAAGAAAACATGAAAGTCCAAGCAAATTCAGAAAAGAAAGGCAAGTTTGAACCTACCTGGCTTGGTCCTTGTGTTGTCACTACCTCCTTTGGCTCCAAAGCCTATTAGCTATCTACACTAGAAGGAGAACTCTTGAATGATCCTACTAACATCATTCATCTCAAGAAGTTCTATGCTTGAAGATCCTTGGTATACCCATCTTTTGAAAAATACAAAAAAAATAGTAAAGAGAAATAAGCGTCCAATGGTGAAAACTTGGCAATTCAAGCACCTTGGATAGGTAACTTGGTGAAAACTTGGTAATTTAGGCACCTTGTTTACTAAGACTAATCCAGTATCTATCACTATCTTATCCCTCATCCATCCACCCACCATCCCATAACATACCTGCTTGTTCCCTTGGTGTTCCAACCAAATATCCAAAATCTAATGAAGCTTGTAAATACCTCCTGTACAGCTTGTAAATCTTGTACCTTAGCTTGTAAGTCTTGTACCCCAGCTTGTAAATCTTGTATCATCCCTTGTATCATAGCTTTTATATCCAAATCTTGTCCAAAGCTTGTACCATATTCTAGCTTGTATTATATACCAAAGCTTGTATCCTAGTTTGTATCCTATCACATGCACACAAAGAATCCCATTTTCCATAAGCTTTTCACAAACCATCTACCTATTTGCCTATCAACTATTGCAGACATCCCACCCTTACTGGACATTTTCATCTCACAAAAACCAAAACATGAACAACCTTTTACATTTGTAACATATCTTGGTCCGTCAGCTTGTACATCCTCTTCAGCTTAGTATCATTGTATCTATCTAGCTCTCGTGTCAGTTCCTCCTTTATTAGCATCTTGCACACATCCCACAACCCTTGGTTAGCTATTCCAATGCATCCTTTAGCTAGATCTCTTGTCACCAAAGTGTTATCCTTCTTAGTTCAGCTTGCCAGATGCATCACTCATCCAGATCCATCAGCTTAGGTGCTCTCCGATAGATCCTTGTAGGATATAGCTTTTCTCATGTCTGATCTTGGTTCGTTAGTATGAAATGTCCCTTTACTGATTTTTTATGATATTTCCAGCCTCAAATCAGAACAAAACTATGCTCAATCGGGCTCTCGAAATTAACACAAAAATGCCCAAAAACACCACAAAAAACTCATAAATTATCTTAGAAGTTTAATCATGACCCAATACATATATTCAGCTCTATTTTAACATCATAAAGTCTGAAATACAATAGCAAACCAAACTGATATGAAACACTCAACTGAAAACCCAAATTCAAACCAAAAACAACCCTGAAAACACCCAAATCGGCACTATTCAGCACAAGGGCAAACTCTGTATGAGCATGCACATGGAATGGCTTCAAACTCCCGTCCTTAGCCTTCCTGGAAACCTGCAAACTCCCATTCTTGGGTCTCCTTCTCCACAGGTTTGGCAGCCTCTGAAGAACAACAAGAAAATTATCAAGAAATCAAGATGTAGAATCAGCCCAAAATGCCTCCAAACCCCTTTTAAAGAGGGCATAACCCTAACTCATGTCCAAGAGGGGTTAATAAAATATAATTTAATAATAATTTTTATTTATTAGTCCATTGGTTTCCAAAGATTAACCCTTTTTTCCGAAATTTCACCTTTTTGGAGCCTGCCTGCCTTAACAAAGTTTATTTCTTTTTAATTATTTGAATAGGGGACATGACAAGTCCTCCCCTTCCAAATATTGCTTGTCCTCAAGCAATGAAAGTTGGAATTCTCAAGAATATGTTCTCCTTCCCAAGTTGCATCCTCTAGTGGTAATCCTTTCCATTTGACCAAATGCTCTGTGATGCTCCTATTTCTCAACCTTTTCTCTCTTGTATCCAAAATCTCTTCTGGTATCAAAACTAATTTCACTTCATCATCAAGAGGTGGTAATTCTGTAGATACTATGGTTTGCTGGCCTAGAACCTTCTTTAAGAAAGATACATGAAAAATATTATGTATTTTGCTGTTTGGTGGGAGCTCCAATTCATAAGCTACCTCTCCTACCTTCTTGATGATTTTATAAGGCCCATAGAACCTTGGCTTGAGTTTCTCTGCCCCACTTCTCTTCAAGGTGCTTTGCTTATATGGCTGCAACCTAACAAATACCAAATCTTCCACCTCAAAAGATCTTTCAATCCTTTTCCTGTTAGCATATATATTTTGTTGGTTTTGTGCATGTTGTAGATTATCCTTGAGGGACCTTATTATGTCTTGGCTTTTCTTGATGAAATCACTTGCTGCGGGTACTCTGCTATCGAAAAGTATTCGATCAACAAAGGAAAGGGCATTGTAACCATAAAGAGCACAAAAAGGAGGCATACCAATAGACATGTGATGAGATGTATTGTAACAATACTCCCCTAGGTGTAACCATTTCACCCAAGCATGTTGTTGATTTGAAACATAGTTCCTCAAATATCCCTCTATCCATTTATTAACTATCTCTGTTTGTCCATCTGTTTGAGGGTGATAGCTAGTACTGGGAGTGAGTTTAATTCCTGCCAAATGAAAGAGCTCCTTCCAAAAAGAGCTGAGGAATCTACTGTCCCGGTCACTAACAATGTTTCTAGGCAAACCATGTAATCTAAAAATTTCCTTGAAGAACAATTCGGCCACTTGTGATGCCTTGAAATCAGATGTGATAGGAAAGAAATGTGCATACTTAGTTAGTCTATCTATCACCACATATATGCAATCCTTACCTTGAACCTTGGGCAACCCAGTGATGAAATCCATGGAAATACTTTCCCATTTTTGTTCAAGAATAGGAAATGGCTGCAACAACCCTGCAGGAAAATTTTGCTCACTCTTGCTTTGTTGGCATACCATACATTCTTTAATGTTTTTAAGGACATCCTCCTTCATACCCTTCCATGAAAACCACTCTCGAATTTGCCTGTATGTCTTGAAGTATCCCTGGTGACCAGCCAAAGGTGTGTCATGAAAGGCCCTCAATATCCTCTCCTTAGTTTTTGACCCTGGCACTAAGAAGATCCTGTTCTTGTAATAAATCAATTCATCAAAAACCTTGTACCTGTTATCATCCACTAACTTATCCAAAATCTTGGTGGCAAATGAATCTTTAGCATACTCTAAAATTATGGAGACTTTCCAATCAGCAGAGATAGATGATAAGGAACACAAAGTGGGCTTTCTTGAGAGAGCATCAGCAACCACATTATTCTTTCCTTTCATGTATTCAATATCAAAATCATAAGCTTGTAATTTTCTTACCCATTTTTGTTGACGATCATTCAAATCCCTTTGGTTCAAGAAGAACCTGAGGCTATTATGGTCTATCTTTACAATGAATCTCCCACATACCAAATATTGTCTAAACTTATGAAGTGCATGCATGATTGCCAACATTTCCTTATCATAGATGGAGTACCCTTTCTCTGATTGATTTAATTTTTGACTCTCAAATGCTATTGGATGTCCCCTTTGAGTTAGGACAGCCCCTATACCTTCTCCCGAAGCATCACATTCAACAACAAAAGGTAAAGAGAAATCTGGAATTGCAAGCACAGGGCATGAACTCATTACCTCCTTAAGCTTATCAAATGTTTTTTGTGCCTCTTCTGTCCAAACAAAAGCTCCTTTCTTCGTCAAATCAGTCAAGGGGGCAGCAAGCTGAGAAAATCCCTTGGAAAATCTCCTATAGTAGCTACACAACCCGAAGAAACCTCTCAACTGTGTAAGATTAGTGGGTGGAGGCCAATCCAAAATTGCCTGGATTTTTTGTTGATCAACCTGTACTCCTTTAGAGCTTATAATATGTCCCAAATATAGGATCTCTGTCAAACCAAACTCACATTTAGATAGCTTAGCATAGAAGGATTGCTGCTCCAAGATTCCCAAAATAGTGTCTATGTGCTTTAGATGCTCTTCCCATGTTTTACTGTATATCAAGATATCATCAAAAAATACCAAAATAAATTTTCGAAGATGCTGACTGAATACCTTATTCATACAAGATTGGAATGTTGCTGGTGCATTAGTGAGTCCAAATGGCATAACAAGAAATTCAAAGTGCCCATAGTGACATCTGAAAGCAGTCTTTTCCACATCTTCACTCCTGATTCGGATTTGATGGTAGCCTGATCTTAAGTCAATTTTTGAGAAGTATACAGCACCATGTAACTCATCAATGAGTTCATCTATGCGTGGTATGGGATACCTATTTTTTATGGTCTTCTTGTTTAGAGCCCTGTAGTCTATACACATTCTCATTGTACCATCCTTTTTCTTGACAAGTACCACAGATGATGCAAATGGACTAGAGCTAGGCCTTATGAATCCCATGTCCAGGAGTTCTTTAATAGTTTTTTCAATTTCTTCCTTATAACCTCTTGGATGGCGGTATGGGGTTGTTATAACTGGTTTGGCACCCTGTTCTAACTCTATAACATGCTCAAAACCTCTATCTGGTGGTAATCCTGGAGGCAAGTCATTGAAAACTATACTATGCTTATCAAGAATATTTTGAATTTCAAAATGGAAATTACCTTGATTCTTGGGAGAGCTTGTTGGTTGGATTATGACTCCTGCTGCCCATGTTACTTGTCCTCTTCAAAAAGTCCTCTCCATCCTCTTTGCAGAGACCGCCTTAGGTGCTCCATTCGATAACCCTCTCAATATAACTTCTTTCCCATTGGAATGAAATTTAAACTCCATAGTTTGATGGTTCATGTAATAGCCTCCGATAGAGTGCAACCATTGAACACCCAATACAAGATCTGTCTCCCCAATACCAACCACATAGAAGTCATCACATAACTCATAATCTCCTAAGGTCATCTTGAGTTGTTTCACCACCCGTGTGCAAGGCATAGTGAATCCATCAGCTACAGTAACATTGAATCCCTCAAAATCTTCTGCTTTAAGCCCTCTTTTCATGACAAATCCCTCATCAATAAAATTGTGAGTTGCCCCACTATCAAGAAGAACAGTCAACCTTTGCCCTGCTAGTACCCCTCGAATTCGGAAGGGATGGTATCTTGGGACTCCTGATAATGCTGCTAAAGTGCCATCCTTTCTGATTTCTTTTACTTTCTCTTCTTCTACCTCCTCCTTAGTATCATGAAATTCCTCATGCTCATCTGAATCAGATTCTGAAGCAACTTCAATATAGTGCACTTGACCTTTCCCCAAACATCTGTGTCCTGGAACCCATGGTTCTCTACAAGTAAAACAAAGCTTTTTCCTTCGTAATTCACTCCTAGTCTCTTCATCTACCTTCTTTTTTGCCACATTTGTCACATCTTTTGGTGGTAGTGTTGGGAAAGTCTTTTTCTGAAAATTTCCCTTATGTTGCCAAAGATTTGGGGGTTTTTGATTTAGTGATTGATTTCATAGGCACGCAAGTTTCAAGTTGCAAGCTTCTTTTGATAGCTTCCTGTAAGGTTGAGGGTGAGAAAGCCTTAACCAAACCCTTAACAGAATCTTCTAAACCATCAAGGAAAAGATAAATGATCCTCTTTTCACTCATATCAGGTACCATAACAGCCACTTTTTGAAATTCTTCTATATACTCATTAACTAATTTGGTTTGCTTCAACTTTGACAATTCTTTAAAGTACTCTTCATCATCCTTGAGGTCAAATCTATCTATCACCCTTTGACTGAAATCTTCAAATGTAGTTACCTGATCGTGACCTTGAGTAGTCATTCCATGATACCACCAATCATAGGCTGCATCTTCCAAGTGTAGACTTGCAAATTGAATAGCATCACTCTCTTTCATGGGGTTAAGTGTGAAGAAAGTTTGTAATTTTTGTAGCCATGCTCTAGCTGAAATTTTATTTGTTCCATCAAAAGTAGGCGCTGTAAACTTGCTTATTTTATTTTTGAGCTCTCTTCCACTTGTGTCATGCTCCCTCCCATTCTCTTTCTTGGGCATCAAAGCGTTCATCATATCCACATATTCTCTAAAAGGAACTAAACTACGAAAGTCATCATCTAAGCCATTGTAAGTAGCTCTTAATGTAATCAAATTACCTGTAACCTCTTCCACTGGATTAATGGCTGGATTTGGTACTGGTGGCTCATCTGCAGGCAAGAAAATGGATTTGGTTGATTTAGATGGTGTGGATCTCCCATTTCTCGGCTCCTCTGAAGTGCTCCTTTTCTCATTAATAGATGCAATTCCTTGTAATTTTTCTGTCAATATCCGCAAAGCCTCTCTAGTTTCCGCCAAACCATCCACTGTTTGCTTCTGAGTATTTTGGATGTCTTGGAAGAATTTCTTTGCCATCTCATCTGGATCAGCCATACTTTTTTCTTCCTTGGATTTTGTACTTTTGCTTTCAACTGGGGGTTTAATCAAAATTTCTTTATTCTTTTCTCGCTGCAAATATCTTTTTTCTCTTTCACTTAGTTGCATGCAATCATAAAATATGACATGCAAGATTTGGGTAGTTATCAAAACTTGACATGCAAGATCTGGGTAGTTGTTAAAACTGACATGCAACTTCTACAAACCCTCAGGCTGGCAAGATCACGGCTCTGATACCACTGAAATGTCCCTTTACTGATTTTTTATGATATTTCCAGCCTCAAATCAGAACAAAACTATGCTCAATCGGGCTCCCGAAATTAACACAAAAATGTCCAAAAACACCACAAAACACTCATAAATTATCTCAGAAGTTTAATCACGACCCAATACATATATTCAGCTCTATTTTAACATCATAAAGTCTGAAATACAACAGCAAACCAAACTGATATGAAACACTCAACTGAAAACCCAAATTCAAACCAAAAACAACCCCGAAAACACCCAAATCGGCACTATTCAGCACAAGGGCAAACTCTGTATGAGCATGCACATGGAATGGCTTCAAACTCCCATCCTTAGCCTTCCTGGAAACTTGAAAACTCCCATTCTTGGGTCTCCTTCTCCACAGGTTTGGCAGCCTCTGAAGAACAACAAGAAAATTATCAAGAAATCAAGATGTAGAATCAGCCCAAAATGCCTCCAAACCCCTTTTAAAGAGGGCATAACCCTAACTCACGTCCAAGAGGGGTTAATAAAATATAATTTAATAATAATTTTTATTTATTAGTCCATTGGTTTCCAAAGATTAACCCTTTTTTCTAAAATTTCACCTTTTTGGAGCCTGCCTGCCTTAACAAAGTTTTTTTTTTTTTAATTATTTGAATAGGGGACATGACATAGTACCTCGTCCCACCCATCTCGTTAGAAAATGGTTCTCTTTTGGATTTTTGCTTTCTTTTGATGTGGAATCTTCCCTTTTGGGTGTTGAAGTATCTTTTCCAAACAATCTTTTGTTCCCTCCTCAAGGTTGCCATGATCTTCCATATCATGGTATACTATGAATGGGGCAATCTGAGCGTAAGGTCTTGATTAGGTCTTCTGTTTATTTTTCTTTTCTACTTGTGGGTTATCCAATGTCGGTTCCACTCTGATTCTTTCGAGATTCATGTGTGATGCTGGGGTAATTCTTGTGTGTTTGTTTTGAGTCAGTTCGTTAGTCCTCTGGACGGTTGGTGACATGGCCTTGATGTTCTTGGTAACCTTTGCAATTAACCAACAATCCTATAGTAAATCTAGTGCTCAACTACATGGTGGTACTGCTCTTTGAAGTATCCCCCTGCTCAAAAAGCTTCAATGGATTCCCTTCATCTCCATTATCCCCCATCCATATCTAGCATTCATCTCTCCTACCCCAGCTTGTGCAACCGTATCTCTCAAAACCAATCATCACTCTTAGCTTTAGGGATCCATAATCCTAGTCTTAAGGATCCACCAATGAAATCAATCCACCAAGCCTCATCTTTTGAGATCCACAATCCTAGTCATAGGGATCTCCGAAAGCCATCTCTCACCAATCTAGCTCTTTGAAATCCTGTTGCATCAGCTTTATCATCCCATCATCCATCTCCCTATCCTAGATTCTTTTTTATAGTGCTTCACTCATTCATCCTTGGCAATCCCTGAGATCTTAAGCTTGCTTCCTCTTGTGCCTCTGATTCTCCCTTTATCATTCTCCCGTAGTGAGAGTTTGAGCTAAATAAACCTCTTCTATTAAGCCAATCTGAGTCTCCTTGTTCATCTCAAATTCTTGTACTTTTCAAAAAGCCATTGAGCCTCGCTTTCTCTCCCCGCTGCCTTCTTGAGGGGGCATCTCGCAGTCCATTCTTTCCTCTTCTGCTCTAGCCTTGGGCATCTTATTTTCTTATCTTTGATGCCATGCCACTTGCGGCATCACATCAAAGAGGGACAAAATGTAGACACCTAAATCCTTTAGAAAATAAAGTATTTTTATTTTCTAAAAAAATTCCTGATGACATCATCATTTATTAATTAATTATTTATTTAATTTATTTATTTATTTTTATGCCATTAAATCCCTTTATCTTAATTAAAAATATTTAATTAAGGAATCCCTCCCAAAAATGTTTAAATTTTATTTAAACATTATTTCCTTATTTATTAATTATTTAATTAATAAATTGACCAAAAAACTCAAAAAAAAATTTAAAAATATTTTTTCCCAAAACTTGGCTAATTTCTTTAAGACCACTAACCTCTTCCAAAATCTTCTAATCCTTCTTTAATTTTGATTAAAGGCTAATCCCATCATTTCCTACCCCTAATCCCAACTTAAAATTTTTAATTAAGATTAAATATTAATCCTCATGTTTATTAAATTTTTTTTAATAAATATCTCCTCAACCCAAACCCTTGAAATAAATTAAATTTTATTTATTTTCTAAAAATCTAATTTATCCTCATCCTAAGAAGTTCTAGACTCTTCTAGAAAGTCTTCATCCTCATCCTAGGAAGTTCTAGACTATTCTAGAAAGTCTTTATCCTCATCTAAAGTCTAGACTCTTCTAGAAGATGTCTTTAAACCTAATCCTAATCCCCTCCTAACCTTGTCACATTCCCTAAACATGGGTTAAGACTTACTAACCCAAGCCAAAGTTAACAAATATCTCCTCCTTCATCAACCCTCATTAAATGCCATCCACTTGACTATCCCTAAGCTAATCCTAAACCATCCTAATCCATCCTCTAATCATTTGCACAATCTTAAGCAAGCTTAAAACCTTCCTAATCAATCCCAAGTTGAAATTCCTCTCATCTCCCTCAAAATATCCCAACCATAAAACTTTATGAAGCCCACTAGGCCATAAATGACTCTTCCAAGTCCTTTCATTGCCCTTACAAGCCATTATGAAGGTCTTTATAAAGATTTTATCCCTTGAGCCTCCTTTGTTGACTCATCCTTCCCCTTTCCTCCATCCTCTCACCCTGTGACATGTGTCACTCTTCGATTGGTTGTAAGGAAGCACAATCCATATGCTTTCCTCTCATGCAATCTGAGCCCTCCATAAGCTTTTCCCCATCCTTGCATCTTAGCCCTCAATCCCTTAAGCCTCTTGCCTATAAATTGGATCCCTCCCCTTTGCAAAAAAACACAATCCATGAAGTAAAGTCATAATGCCATTTTAAGAAGCTATTTTACATCAAAACCATACACTTACACCCAAATTCCAACTCCATTTGAAGCCCTTTTTGAAGCATAAGCTTGAGCATACATCTTATCTATTTAGAAAAAGCCACTCAACAAGAGAGCTTCTCATTGAGAGAGCCCATTAATGACTCATATTCTCAATTGAGAGCTCATCTTAGTCTATCTTGAAGTTTATGAATTTTGTTTAGTTTGTAGAAGCTTTATTTAAATGTCATGCCATGCCACTTGTGGCATCACATCAAAGAGGGGCAAAATGTAGACACCTAAATCTTTTAGAAAATAAAGTATTTTTATTTTCTAAAAAAATTCCTGATGATATCATCATTTATTAATTAATTAATTAATTAATTTTTCTGCCATTAAATTCTTTTATCTTAATTAAAAATATTTAATTAAGGAATCTCTCCCAAAAATGTTTAAATCTTATTTAAACATTAATTCCTTATTTATTAATTATTTAATTAATAAATAGACCAAAAAACTCAAAATAAATAAAAAATTTATTTTTTGCCCAAAACTTGGCCAATTTCTTTAAGACCACTAACCTCTTCCAAAACCTTCTAATCCTTCTTTAATTTTGATTAAAGGCTAATCCCATCATTTCTTACCCCTAATCCCAATTCAAAATATTTAATTAAGATTAAATATTAATCCTCATATTTATTAAAAAAAAATTAATAAATATCTCCTCAACCCAAACCCTTGAAATAAATAAAACTTTATTTATTTCCTAAAAATCTAATTTATCCTCATCCTAAAAAGTTCTAGACTCTTCTAGAAAGTCTTCATCCTCATCCTAAGAAGTTCTAGACTATTCTAGAAAGTCTTTATCCTCATCCAAAGTCTAGACTCTTCTAGAAGATGTCTTTAAACCTAATCCTAATCCTCTCCTAACCTTGTCACATTCCCTAAACATGGGTTAAGACTTACTAACCCAAACCAAAGTTAACAAATATCTCCTCCTTCACCCACCCTCATTAAATGCCATCCACTTGCCTATCCCTAAGCTAATCGTAAACCATCCTAATCCATCCTCTAATCATTTGCACAATCCTAAGCAAGCTTAAAACCTTCCTAACCAAGCCCAAGTCAAAATTCATCTCATCTCCCTCAAAATATCCCAACTATAAAACTTTATGAAGCCCACTAGGCCATAAATGACTCTTCCAAGCCCTTTCATTGCTCTTACAAGCCATTATGAGGGTCTTTATGAAGATTTTATCCCTTGAGCCTCCTTTGTTGACTCATCCTTCCCCTTTCCTCCATCCTCTCACCCTGTGAAATGTTTCACTCCCTGATTGGTTGTAAGGAAGCACAATCCATATGCTCTCCTCTCATGCAATCTGAGCCCTCCATGAGCTTTTCCCCATCCTTGCATCTTAGCCCTTAATCCCTCAAGCCTCTTCCCTATAAATTTGATCCTTCCCCTCTGCAAAACAACACAATCTATGAAGTAAAGTCATAATGCCATTTTTAGAAGTCATTTTACATCAAAACCATACACTCACACCCAAATTCCAACTCCATTTGAAGCCCTTTTTGAAGCATAAGCTTGAGCATACATCCTATCTATTTAGACAAAGCCACTCAACAAGAGAGCTTCTTATTGAGAGATCCCATTAATGGCTCATATTCTCAATTGAGAGTTCATCTTAGTCTATCTTGAAGTTTTTGAATTTTCTTTAGTTTGTAGAAGCTTTAGTTAAATTTGGTTTCTATTAGCATACTAACATTGCTCATATACAGAAAAAAGGTTCTATTTTTTTTTAAAGTGCATTTTTTTTGTCTACTTTCTAGATCTGGCATCAGATTGTAGAGTTGTGTGGACAAAATTGTCACTTTCAATAATAGGGCCTTTCTTTTCTTTGCAATGCTTCAAAGTTGTAACACATTGTAAAGTTTCGTATTCGTACTCCATCAAGAGGTTGTAACAGAAAAAATCAAAAGTCCACAAAGGCCAAAATTGGCAAGTGGCCCATTGTAATTGCACTACTGATAAAGTGCTCAAAGCATCTATTTTGGGGGGGTTTCTTGATTTAGTGAAAAGGGGGGGTGTTCTTGGTGTTGTGTTCTCTCTTTTCTACAATATTCTTTCATTTTCTAAATTATGAGAAACTTTAAGTTTCCTAAATTAACTCCTCATAACTATGCTTCATAGTCAATCAAAATGTTGTATCACTTAATGCATAATGTAGTTTCACAATATGTAGATGGTACTCTTTCTAAGCTAGCAGGTGATAATGTATCAACAAGTGAAATTTTAGATTGGGTAGCCATGGATAGGAAAGCCTTAAGTGATATATGTTTGGGGGTGGATGATAAAATAATGTCTGAAATCAAAAAATGTACTACATCCAAGGAAGCTTGGGATACCCTCGAAAACCTTTATGGGAAAGTGTCTAAAGAGGATGTGTTCAAAATTGAAGATGAACTTGTATCCTTAGATCCTAAGTCATATGACTCAATCCAGGATTTCATCATCAAGGTGAATGAACCAAGGACAAAGCTTACAGATTGTGGGAATTCTATCAAAGATGACAGACTAATCTATCTCATACATAAAAAGCTACCATCGGGGTATTCCACATTTGTATATTCTTTTAACACCTCAAAGACTACCTTAAGGTCTGCCTACAAGAAAGCCACTTTTGATGAATATGCAAAACTATTGGATGATGAAGAAAAGAAGTTGAAATCAATCACTATAGTCGAAAGCATTGGTGACCAACAATGAGTGTTCTCAAAATTCAGCTACACAATCTTCAAATAAAGGAAAGGGTAAGACGAAATGGAAGAGTAAATCTGAGGATGCAAAAAAGACAACACCTCAATTAAATCAATAAGGCAAGTCCTCAAATTCCAAAAAGAAAGGGAAAAACAAAAGGGAGAAGAAGAACTGTGCTTATTGCAAGAAATCGGGTCATGAAGAGCATGAGTGCTATCTTAAAAAGATTGATGAGTTAACCAACATCATGAACAAACATAATGGTCCATTGCCTAATGCTTACAAGGATAAAGGATCATCATCAGATTCAAAGGGAAAAGGGCAAGCATTCATGGCAAATGCAAATTCTTCAAAGGAATGGATATTTGAGTCAGGTGCCTCATATCACATGGGTTCTTCAAAGGAGGATTTTTCTTCAATGAGGTAGTCCAAGGCACCACACATCTTCATGAGGAATGATAGCAAAATGGAAGTTGAAGGAAAAGGAAATGTGGAGATGGAAAATGGAGAGTTTCAAGAGGTTCTCTATGTTCCAAACCTAAGTTCAAATCTCCTCTCAATCTACCAAATCACTCACATTGGAGATGGACATAGAGTTGAGTTCCTTCTAGACTTAGTAGAGGTGCACAGTCTTAAAGATGATTCCTTTGTTGTAGTGGGGAAAGTGAATGGTCACAAGAGGTTGTACTCTTTCTCACATTTTTTACCTAGGTCTCCTTCAAAGGCCTTGTTATCACAATCAAATTCAAACATGCAATTATGGCATGAGTAGTATGGTCATCTTGACTATCGCTATCTTCAGCAACTTACACATACCACATGGTCAAAGGTCTACCTCAAATAAACTTTTCTAAGGGTGAATGTTCAACAGATTTAGTGGAAATGCATTCAAAGGGGAAGTTACAAAGAGGGAAGTCTTCAAGAGCAACAGGTGTTCTCCTGATGATTCACATGGTATTAGCAAGTCCTTTTGCATTCAGCCAGGGTCGCTACATACTCACCTTAGTTGATGACTTTTCAAGGTTCACTTGGGTCTACTTTCTTCATAGCAAGAATGAAGTGTTGGACAAGTTTCTAGACTTCAAGGCTCATGTAGAACGAAAATCCAAAAAGGCCATCAAAGTACTTAGCATGGAAAATGGAAACATGGATGTGAACAGAAGAGTTAGGGACTTTTGCAGACATGAGGGCATTGATCTTCAGACTCCAGTAGTATTCAGTTTGCATAAGATAGATATTGCAGCTTTGAGGATTAGAACTCTCAAGTTTATTGCAAGCTTCATGATTCATTCCAAGTCTCTTGATCCATTATTAGAAGTCAAAGCAATCTCCAGTGCCACTCAAATTCTTAATCATTCTCCTCATCTAGCCTTAGATGGAAAAACTCCTTTTGAGGCATGGTGTAGCAGAAAACCTATTGTGACACACTTCAGAGTCTTCGGTTGTCTTGCATGGGAAAACAGATCTTGTAAGGCACAATCATCTTGACCTTGTACTTTCATTAGTTACAAAGATGGTGTGAAGGCATATAGACTTCTAGATCCTGAGACACAACAAATATTTGTGGAGAAGGATGTATATTTTGAAGAAAGTTCACCTAGCTTGTCCTCTACTCCTCTTCCCACATCATACAATATGGAAACTGATACTGACACCAGCGATAGTGCTTTAACATATTCAAACACATGGAGCTCTATTGATAGTTATAGTGAGAGGTCACTTCATTAGTTCAGTCCACATGCACACATCACCAGAGTGATAGGTCCAGAACAACATTCAATCTTCCAGATACAAGTTCAGTGACATATTTGGGGGACACTATTCATGATCTACCTCTTCTTCTTGATGCAGAAGTTCCTTCTTTAGTTGTCACAAGGGTTCTAGACTCTTTTGTTCATTCTCTACATGATCAATCCTCCCAGGTTGAAGTGATTGTGGACACTTATGATCAGCAGTTGCAGCAGGGTTCTTCATCAGTTGCAGAGATAGATAGTTCTTTGGGACAAGTTCTTCAGCTAATTAAGAGGTTTTAGAGACATCACTTATCCATGGGATTCTTTCCACACAGAGCAGAAGCATCTCATTTGTACCCTTGGCATTGCTTTTTCCTAAGGGGAGGAACACCATTCAGCAGTCTTGGATCAGCTTCTTCATCAGAGTAGTCATTGTTCAACATTTTTGCGGGGGGGAGCCCATCCTGTCTCTCTTCCTCTTCTCATTGTTCTCTTATGTATATATTGGATGTATGTTCTAATGGGAGGGTCTTGATTACTCCATACATCCATGCATCCTCTTTCATCTCATTTTTTGGGGGAGGGTTTTTCCCATGAGGTTTTCTCTCTTTCCCCTCTTTATGGGAGATTACATATCATTATGTACATGGGTACCTAATATGGCCTAGTAGTTAGGACCCATCCTGCATATCATCCTAGGTTTCATAAGCTTAAGGGCATTCCCCTAAGTTGCACTTAAGGGGGGGTATTGGTGTAAATAAGTATTTACTTATTACACTTACTTAAATTTTACTTAGGTTAATGCATTATTTAATTATTTTGTATTATTTTATTATTATTTTAGGTGAGACACTTAGGAGATTGTGTACTCTCATTAAGTTACACAACTCTAATCATGCACATGTTGTCTACACCACTGATTTGCGTGCTACACCATTGTAGGCTTATCCTCTCATCATCGCACTTAATCTCGTGCTTAATGGAGGATAACCCATATTTGGTGGACATGTGCCTGGTTGTATGACATATCATGATGCTAACTTCTATTCATTCTAGAAGCTCTCCTAAGGCCTTTATATTCAGGCACTCCTAGTGTACTCCCATCCATTTATTGAATGAAAATCGTCATTCTAATCATACTCTGTCTATTTGGTCTACTGTGTGCTTGTGTTGAGTTCTTTAGTTCTTGGGTGAATTATGGCCTAAGCCAAATTCTTACAAAAATTATAGTGTATAAAAAGGTTACAAAATAATACTCAACTTCCAAGGATGAGAAAATATAGAAAGCCCCATCAACTTATGCTCAATGTTGGCTTGCCTTCAACAACCAAGTTTCAAACTTTCAAAAATTAGACCCATAGAGGGAATCCTTGAATCATTTTAGTTTCTAATAATTTTTATTTACTAATGATGCATTTGTAAAGTTTAATGTATGAAGTGGTAGTGTCCTTGGATCATATTGAACTTGAACTTTGCTTCACAAGGTTTGATGTTCAAAGGTTGAAAGTTCAAAGTGCAAGGTTTAGATTTGCAAGTCTAATAGTACAAGTTCACTTTCAGTGCTTCAAAGTCCAAAATTCAGAGGCAAGTGATAAAAACTACAGATTCAGATTCCAAGTTGAAATCCATAGGTTAAAATGTAGATTTTAAAGCACAATTTCATAGTTCAAGTTCACTTGTTCAAGGTCCAAGAGTACAGATCCAATTTAGAATTCAGTTCAAAGTTTGAATGCCCAAAGTCTAGTTCTAAGGTTTAGAAGTGTAGATTAATGACTCAATGACTTAGAGTTCAAACCATTCACAGAGCTATAAGTTCCAAATACAGGTTCATCACACATGCCACAAGAAGAATGCCTCTTAGTCTAATATGCATTGCAATCTTTACAAGGAACATGTATTTAAAAGAGGGCATACACCATAATCAAAGCAAATGGATGATAGATAACACCAGGTTAAAAACTTTAATCCAGTTCCAAAGCCCACCCCCAATTTGAGAAATACATGCATATATTTATTTTATAAGTTTGTGAAGATAATCTACATTTGGATAAAGGAAAAAGCTTCCAAATTTTTCTCACTACACATGGCAATATGAAGGTTGGACAATGTTTAATGAAATTTCAGCAAGAAGCTGCGTGCTCCAAGTAGAATAATATAAGCCGCCCCATCATTTTCTAATTGTTCATCATACCAAAGTGCATATCATATCATATCCCTGTTACATTTGCTATGATAATCAAAATAATTCAACAGAAAAATGAAAGTGCTTTATTGGCAATATGATATATACTATTGCTAAGGATTATGGTTCACATTAGAGTATCATCACCACTTCAAGGATTTCAATATTCGATATAGATGGCTAGTATTCAATCATTCATGGAACTGAGGGTCTCTCATCAAGCTCAGTGGCACAAGAAATTCTTGAATTTTCAAGTCTATAATAATGGTCCATTGAGGAATGACTAGGATGAAATATGAATACCATTGGATAGTGGGATTTAATAGTCTAATGACTTGTAGAAAGTACTCCCAGATATAGCATACATTCAGGATGAAAATTTTGTTTACTCTATGGAAAGATAGAAATAATGTTTTATTCACACACAGCTTTTTGGATGTTAACATTGCAATGTACACTAAAGCTTGTATTTTTAACAATGTTATTATGCAGATACATGTGCAAGCTAACAAAATTGCCCTAGAAGTTGCTCACTTGCAGGAGCTACTCAACCACTAGGGCAATGCCCCTTGCACTATGGCTCGAGTACCTCTAGATGCTTTGGTAGACACCTCGATGCCTTGTGGCCACTGGCAATGACACCACTCCTCAGGCTGCCACTCATACACTCCATACTCGCAAACCTCCTGCCACCACTCTCCCAGTGGTGGGGTTGGTAGTTGGTGGTGCTACTCTACCTCTCTACCCCATGGTGGGTCTGGCTAGTCCCTACCTCCTCCTCCTGCTACTCATTGAGATACTGCTGGAAAATGGCCCCGCCTAGTGCTGGTGATTTCCCCTCCGCGACCTAAGGTCAAAGATGTGGAGGCTGCCACTAATCCCCCTGCTACTGTAGCTCCTAATGATGGCTGGTCTGTGCCCAGCCCACCCCCTAATCCTAGAAATGATTGGGGTTTCAATGACAAAGATGATCCTCCCCCCTTGGCTTCCACTACTTTGGTAGCCTGAGGTTGCTTTATATGTTTTTTTTTTTTTAATGAATAGTTGCTTCTTTTGGTTGATTTTGTGTGTTTAGTTTCGGCTTAGGCTACTTGAACTCTCTCATGGGGTGATCGTGTATCCCCTAACCCCTTGTTTTTTGAATTGTATTCTAAGTATATTTTTTAATATAACATGACTATTCATCAAAAAGTCATTAATCCATTTAAAATGAGATAGAAATTAGTACCATAGCAGAGCTTTGTGGTTTTCCGAACTCTAACCTAAATATCACAATAAACAAAGATATTCAAATCCCTATTAAATGCACCCCATAGTCATTCAAAATGGGAATTGTAATGGATTGAAAATATCAACAAAGATTGGTAGTGGAAGCAAAAGCATGTGCACGGAATGTTCAACGAAATACCTGCCTACACAAATCTATTTGAAACTCATTAAAGGTCCATCCCTTGTTGATGGCATGTCCACAGTCAAGCAATGTATGTCTATACATATGGACAACATAGAATTTATGTTCTTCTAAACTATTCTATGTCCCTCCACTATCAACCTAATGGTTTTAGTACCAAATGTTTGTGCCTTCTTTAATAAATATAATGAGCTTAATTTTAGTTTCAAAGTGTGAAAATTAACACTATTGTAGTCACTAATTATTAATCTCCTATTATAAATGATTATTAAACTGCTCAAATTAAATTGTCAACTAATATCAAAAAATAACACAATTGTAACTTCACCAATGAAATATGGAAATAAATTCAAAACAAAGAGAATACAATATATTTGGACAAATCATTCCTGAAAAAACCCCTAAGGGAAAACTAGTTCTACAGATGAGGAATTATATTAAATTCAGCAAATCAAAAGATACAAAATTCATTGCCTCTCACTGGTAGAACTTAGACAACCTCCTAATTTATCCCCCTAGTATTCCCCTATTGTTATCCCCAACGCTATCACTGCACCCTTGCTAACACTGCAAGGTTGTTTGCTATCACTACAAACTCATTTGCCAACACAACAAATGCTTCTACAACTTCTTGTTGTTCTTTGATCTGTTATGTTCTCCAAATGCCTCCCTTGACCCCCTTTTATATTACTTAACTAAGAGGTTTCTAGTTTCTTCTTGATTAGGACAACTCAACCAAGAAGTTTTTAGTTGCTTCTCAATTAAAAAAATCTAACCAATAGGTTACTAGTGGCTTGTAGAAGAAGTCAATTAATTAACAAATATTTGTCATAACTCTAATAATTATTTGCCAATTAATCACATGTAAACAAACATCTCTCCAAGCTACCTAAAACTAACACTTCCTCTTAGCAAGGAAGTTGTTTTGCATGACACCCAACTTATCTTTGAAGAAGATGAATTTCTCCTTCCTTAATACCTTTATCAGAATGTCTGCTACTTGCTCTTTTGTAGCTATGTCCTGTAGCTGAACAACCCCCCATTGTACAAAATCTCTGATGAAGTGATATCTGATGTCTATATTTTTAGGCATATCATGAAACACTGGATTCACATACAAGTTGGTGCAACTCTAATTATCACAGTGTATCACAATAGTCTCAACCTTCTGACTAAACAAGGCTACTAACAACTTTTGAAGTCATATAGCTTCACATGTCACCATGCTAGTTGCTATGTATTCTACTTTTGCTAAACTCAGAGCCACAAACTTTTGCTTCCTACTGAACCAAGATACAACTTCTGATCCCAAACTGAAACAACATCGTGAAGTGCTCCTTTTCTCTATTGTACTTCCTACCCAATCTGCATCAATATAGCCCATCAAATTGATACCTTCACCTAAGACATATTTGATCAATCTGCACACATGGGTCTCTTTTTTGTGTGGTATAAAGCATTTTGGTTGCTCTATGTATACCTCCTCCTTTAACTCATCGTTAAGGAATGTTGTCTTGACATCCATTTGATGGATCTACCATCCCATCTGTACTACAAATGAGATCACAACTCATATAGAAGTACATCTGGCCACTAGCAAAAACGTCTCCTCGTAGTCTATTCTATCCTTCTAAGAGAACCTCTTGGCTAGGAACCTTGCCTTGTAGTTCTTGATGCTACCATTTGCACCTACTTTATCTTATAGATCAAGTGTGATCCAACTATTGCTCTATCTATTGGTCTAGGAACTAGCTCCCACACATCATTCTACATAATTGAGTTATACTCCTCAACCATAGCATCCTCCTATACCTAATGCTCTATAGCCTCCTAATAGTTGGAAGTTTCAATATCCACCAACTAACTAACTAATGCCACATAGTCATTGAACTTGGTTGGTTGTCTCCATTGTCTAGTACTCTTTCTAGGAGCTTCTGCAAACTCTTGAGTATCCTTTTTTCTCTTGAACCTTGTAGTTCCTAATGCAATTTTTAGAGGATGAAATATCAACCTCTAAGTCTTCTCACATTTCTTGTTGCATTTTTTTCTCCATGTTTTGTGAAACTTCACCACCTGAGCCTACACTTGTACTGGTAACTGTACTTGTGCTTTGTTGCCCTTGACTAGTCCTTGGAGCTTCTTTTGGCTACTCACTCTAATCATTGTTGGAAAATATCTGGACCTTCTAAATGCCTTATCCTCCATGAACTTGACATCACGTTTGAAAATAATTCTTTTGGTCCCGAGGATAAAAGTTCTATATGCCTTTGAGGTTTCACTGTGCTCAACAAAGTACCCCCTCTTTGCAGTCTGATCAAACTTGGTATATGTATCACCTAGAATATGACAATATGCCAAACTCCCAAATATTCTGAAATGGCTAACATAAGGCTTCATTTTTGTGAAAGCTTCCTCTGGTGTCGTCCTCCCTAGTACCTTTTTTTGAATGTAGACTATTGTACTACATGCTTCTGCCCATAAGTAGCAGGGCATATCCTATTCATGAAGCATGGATCTTTCTACCTCTGATATAGAAAGGTTCTTCCTCTCAACAACTCCATTCTATTGTGGATTGTAAGGAATTTTCCACCCTCTCTTGATTCCTTCCTTGCTATGGAACTCCTAGTAAGTTCTTTCCTTTGTACTCGCTTCCATTGTCTGACCAAAGAACCTTTGTCTTCCTTCCTGTCGAGATCTCCACTAGAGCCTTGAACTCTTGAAATCAACTGAGAACTTTATCCTTGGTCTTCATGAAGTATATCTAGGTCATCGTGGAGAAATCATCAATAAAAGTAACATTGTACTCATATTCTCTAATAGACTTTGTTGACATCAGTCCACATACATTTGAATGTGCTAGATCAAGAACACCTTAAAATTTGGTGTCACTCTTTGGAAAAGATTCTTTCACAAACTTCCCCAACATGCATCCCTTATATACATCATCATGCTTTGTGCTCACCTTTGGAACACTTGTCACCGTATCACGAAAATAATTTAAGTGCTTCATGATGAATATGGCCCATCCTCATATGTCACAACTCTCCAAGATCTCTAGGATTAGTGATGCTCATGAGTGCCCTAAGAGTATCAAACTGCAACCTATAAATGAGACCACTCCTAACTCCAATAGTTATGGGTGATTTCCAATCCTTGTGTTTAATCAACACATGTGTCCCTTTAAAGAGTACATTATACCCCATATCCTAAAGAACCAATATAGAAATCAAATTCATACCTAATTCTAGCACATGCAATAAATCATGAACTAGAACTATCTCTCAATTCTCTCTCTAAAATTGAACATTCCCTTCCTAGCTGGATTTAGTTTGGACAAGTTTCCCACAAAAATCTAGATATCAGTGTTCTCCTCCTTATAACTAAAGTATGCTCTAACTCCTATCATATAAAATGATGCCCCACTATTTATATACTAGATAGTCTATGAGGTTGAGCTCACCATACAAGCTATGAGGGAGTAGGAGAGGGAGAGTGAGAGAGAGAGAGTATGGGATGGGAGAGGAGAGAGAGAGTAGGGGGGAGATATAGTGTAGGGGGGATAGAGAGAGTAGGGAATGGGCATGGTGGGATAGGGAGAGATGTATTTTCACATAGTGTGCACACGCTTTATAGTGCGTATGCATTATAGTGTGTACGCACTATGTGAAATCACCAAAAAATGGTCACAAAGCAAAATTGGGTCCCTTTTGATCCATATTCTATTTTTTGTCTATTGTGCATTCTATTTTTTTGATAGAAAACACAAGTTTCAAGCTGTTGGAAGTTAGAAAATACTATTTGAAGACTTTTTGAACCTAGAAAACACCAAATTCAATAATTGGATATGCTCTTTCAAGGCTTTTTGAATATTCTTTCTATAGAAAAAGTTAGTGCAGTCCTTTTTAAATATTATTTGTTGATATATAGAGACAAATTTGATTATAAGTTGACATGTTGTTTAATATATAGTGAATTCATTTAAATTTGTATGTTTGAATGAATTGTTATTTAGAAATGGTTAGAAATTTGGCAAGTTGTTTGATAGACATTGTCTATTCATTCAAATAATGGTAATTTTTATATGTATTTGGATGATTTTTAATTTACAAATTGTAAGTAATTTTGATGTTTGAATAATTTGACATGTAGAAATCATCATCATGCCAAGGAAGAAACTAAAAACTCAAACAAATGAAGAGAGGGAGAGAGATTTGGCAATTAAAAGAGATAAAATGAAACTAATACATGAACAAAGAAAATTGCAAAGCAATAATGAAGAACTGACTTTTGAAGAGGAACAAGAACCACTGATACAAAGAAACAAAGAGGAAGAATTAGAAAGACAAAGAGAATGAATGAGACTATTACGCTCAAGAAGACAATTGAATTGTGAAGCTACACCATCTTCCAATGTTGGAGTCATATCATCTTCTCATGTTGAAGAGACACTAATTTGTAGATCCAATGATGTACACACTCCATCATGTCATGTTGAAGGCACAACATCAATATATCAAGTAGGTGATATTCCATCTTTTACATCTTATTGCCAAGGCACATCATCTTCGGTTCAAGGTATACAAAAAATTCAACCTTATGTTGATGTTCAAAATGTTGAGGGAGTGGAAGAGATTATAACACCTTCTAGAATTTGTTTGAGAAGATCAAAATATTTGATTGATATTGATACCAACATTTTAAAATCAATGCCTAACAAGATTAGCAAGCGTACTTGTCAAAGAAAAGTTAATCGTATGTGGAGATTATTTTTTGAAGAATTAAATATTACAAGCCAATGCCAATTATTTGTTGAAATAATGAAAAATTTGAAATTTAGGCCTATCATGAAGATTCTTGGGCTAAGAATGACGGACAATTCAAATGAAAAAAATACTGTAAAGAATCTAATAAGTGTTTATGACAAAGTGGGTTCTAAATCACACACCAAAGATAATAATATAACAAGATGAGTACTTACATTGACAATAGTAAGTACCCAAATGAAAAAATCTCAACTCATTAGAAAGACAAGCAAAACCGTGAAAATTGGTAGAGGTACTCTAAGGAGAGCCATGCTAAAGCATGAGAGATTGGAAGAGGGTGAACCCACAATAATGGGTTCCACTTTAGTGAGACGAACAAAAATGGAAAAAATTGCAAAATGAGAAATTGAGTTTACCATATGTTCGCGCGAACAAACTTATTGTGTTTGCGCAAAAAATTTTTTTAATTATGTTTGCGCGAACATATTTCGTATGTTTGCGCAAACATATGTGATATATATGTTCACGCAAACATGATTTGCATGTTCGTGCGAACATACATTCATGCGAACATGGTAAACGTGTTCGCGCGAACGCCATGTTCGCACGAACATGCAAAATCTCAAAAAATTTAACCTTTTTTCTTTTTTCCTTTTTTTTCTCTTTTGACTACCATAATTGTAGAAGAATGATCTCCTACTATAAAATAAAAAATTTCAAAATGTGCTTCTCGGAGCAAGCTTTCCAATGACTATAATTTTACTACATAATTTAATCATTAAGAATTTCAAATATGAGTTTAACTCATTATAGGTTCATTACCGATTGAACATCAACCGACTTTGACACCTTGGGAAAATTAGAAAATTAGGTCAAACAAGTTTTGAAAAATATGGAGGCATTAGCTTATTGAGATACCTTTCTATTCAAAAAATAAAATAAAATGGTTTATGATAAATTGAGTTCAAATTATCTGTGTCAAACGAAACGTATGTCTGAATTACGGTTCATGTCACTTCAAAACTTCATAAACTATACAATATTCAACAAAAATAAATCAAACCAAATGCAGACATTGGATATTGATGTTACAAATCCAACGTTGAAAGAATTACTTCATTATCATTCTAGAAAAAAAGTTATGTGTGTCAAACAGACTGCCACTTTTTAAAATATTGAATTTTATTACATACCACTTTTTCAAGGAGATAAAAAAAATTGACATAAATAAAATTTTTTTTAGATTAAAAAATATGGTTACAAAGTAGGAACAAAGTACTCAAAATCACTAGTTTATGTCATCTTGAAATTATTTATATTTTTGGAGATATAGTCACTTGAACATGACGTTTGTTGCAAAAATAGTGATTTCAGTGTCAAAATTGGTCGAAAAGTGGAACCCATTATTTTGGGATCACCCAAGATCCAACAAAAAATGAGTTATAGACATTTAGCAGTAGACTACTGTGAAAGGATAAAGAAATTAGTGAAGCTTTGAAATCATTGATCAAAGATTTTTGGGAAAATAACACATGTGTTTCTGCTAATCAAAGAGATGTTGTAAGGAGGATTGGTAGCCAAAATCATGACCCACACGTGAAACATTTTTTGGATTCAAGTCAAACACAATTTTTTGCAAAATTTATTGGTATGTATCCTCAAATTCAAATAAGTCAAAGATTTTTTGACATGGTTAAACCTTTTTATGTGAAGATAAATCACACACACACAACTTGTTGTTGTAGGATACATATTGAATTTTCTAACCATTTTGATGTTTTTAGGCATATATGTATGTTTTTGCATTCTAAATTTGTTTTGCAAGATTGTGACATGAATGAGCCACAAAAATCTTCAAGGGAATTCATATCCAACATCTTATGTGAAATAGGGGATGGTAAAAAATTCTACAAGACATCATGCTTGGATGCTACATGCTTATTTTGTGGTTCTTTGCAACTTTTATCAACTTGTGAACATATGAATAGTACACATGTAATTGGGAATGAAATAGTAGATTACAGAAAATTTAAGACAGTGACATATGCTCTAAAAGATGGGAAACATGGTAAAAGATGTGATTTAGTCATTGAAAAGATTCTAGTGTATGAGTTCATGAAGATTTTTTATGAAAATATTATTTACGAGTATGCAAGGCATACACATAGAGCTTGATGGTTGGATTTGCAATTCAGTGTGTGCAAGGATACGTTTCCACTAGATACCATTGTTTTGGTTGTAGATTTTGCAGAGAATTACACACTACAACCACAAAATGAGGTGAAAGCAAAGTATTATTACTCTCAACAAGTTTCTATATTTGTTCACATAACATTCATGCATTCACCTACAAGTACAAAGGATGACAGGAAGATTTTGAGGGAGTACCATTTTTACACCAGCGATGATCAATCACATTCTAAGAATATTTTACATGGTTGTTTTTAACTATTTTATGGAGATTTGGCTAATAGGGAAATAACATATCATCAGCACATTATTTGGTTAGAAAATTGTGCATCTCAATTCAAGAATGCATGGATGTTCTATTGGTTGAGTAGGATGCATAGGTTGTGTAGAATTCAATATATATGAAATTTCACAGAGGCTAGTCATGGAAAGGGAGAGCACTACGATGCAGGCGCATGCATCAAAAGAGCCTTAGCTCTTGAAGAACTAAAGTACAAAGATGGAGCAATATTGACAGATGCAAAATCCATTGTCTAGTGGTGTAATGCTACAATGGGTCTCGGCAAGGAAGGTGAGTTTATAGTTTGTAGATTTTTTTTGTTGATAGATAATACTAACATTGCACCATATGAGGATTGTTGCATATTAACAAGATCTAGTGAGTTGCACTCTTTTAGAAGCTCTGACGTAGGTTCATGGAGTATCCACATATGAAAAATGGCATGCTATTGTCCATCATGTGCAAAGGAAAATTGCGATGACTGATAGTCAAATAAATGGGTGGACAAATGGGATATATGGGTTTTGGACCTAATTGACACCTATTGTCCCCCACAAGCATTGGCAATGGTAGAGGTGGATTCGTCTATTGACTTTGATCACTTGTATAATCTAGTGCAATCTGGTAATATATATATCTTTTTAATTTCAATATGTAACTTTATAACTTTTACCTAACTATTTTTTGAATTAATGATTGCATTTTGTACATTTCTCATTGCAGGCCATGTTTTTGCTATTATTGCACCTGAAGATAATGAAGAAGGGATAGATTATTATTTGTTTCATTGTGTCCAATCCAAAAAAAAATTGGACCACTCGATTATAGATGGTGAAGGTTTAGAGTACCATTTGGGTGTGGTCATTGTAATTGGCACATGGCTTAGATGATATTCTATGAAGAACCCTAACTTGTGGTTATTCGAGGATTGACAAATAGAGAGGAAGATTATTCATTATTCAAACTTTTTTGTTGCATCAAATGCCCACTTGATAAAATATGGTGGAAAACTACATAATAAGATTCTTTGGAAAGTTCATGAGTCAGACCATGAGGTAATACTTGAGACATTAAAATGTAGACCAGATCTAGTTGGTTCATTAGATTGAATAGGGAAAGAGGGAGAAAGAGAAAGAGTGATCAATTGGATCCAAAGACAATGTTACAACCTCTCCCCCAAGAATGTCAACATGACAAGGTGGGTATTGTTATTAAGTGTAAGTGATGAGATAATTTCAAATCATAGATTTTATATTTTGATTTGTTTAGTATCTAGATACATTATTTGAATTTATATTAGATTCTTTAATAGGACCATTTTCAGATTAGTCATTTAAATAAGTAAAAGTTTAGAATTTGTTGTTTAGATCAAAATGTAATGAAAGAACATAAATATTGTTAGAATGTGAATGCTTTGTGATGTAAAGTCATGATTGTGTGTATGTAACTAGAAACTTGAAATTGGCAAAAGCAAGAATAATGGGAGAAGTTTCCAAGACTCATCAATCCATTCAATAAGCTACTTGATCATTGCTAGAAGATCAAACAAATAATTGTTTGCATTTGGAACATTGTTACCAATAATGATATTATGACTAACATGCTTTTATCTTTTATTTGTTTCGTCATCTATAATTATTTTAGATAAACTCCAAAACAAATTTATTTTTGAATCATAAACTTATAAAACCCATCTTATAAATTTTTCAAATGTTTTCTATTTGGAAGCATTAAGACCAAACTGTATGATCTTTGGTTCACTCCTAGTCACAAGATTCAAGTTTTTAGCATATGTATGTGTTTGGGGGTCAAATCCTTTAAGGATGACCATAGGTTGTTATGTTTGTTCACTCTTAGTCTCAAGATTGTAAGGTTGTGATTGTGTGGAAGAATCCACACCCTTAAGGATAATCATAGGTGGTTCATCAATGTTTGGTTTGTATCCTTCCTTTTTCCCTTTAGACCTAATCATGTTTATGTTCTCACAAGTTGGCTCAATCATATGTAGCTGATCTTTGCATCCTATTTTTCTTCCTAGAACTTTCTTCTTATTCATACTTGGGTAGGGGTTCATTGAAAAACTTATGATCAGTATTAATCATGAGTCCATCCACCCCAACTTTCTTATCATTAATGAGATCTTGAATGAGGTATTTAAGTTTCATATAATTTTTAGTCTTATGACCCTTATTCCTATCCTAGATGCAATAGTGATTGTCATTCCAAAATTTAGGCCTAACCTTGGGTTCATAAGGTTTATAGTTATATGGTAGTATAATGATCTTATTCAATATCAAAGTATTCAACACCAGTTCAAGTGAGTCTCCTAGAGGTGTACAAGTGTTCTTAGATTCAGAAACCCATGATGGTTTACCTCTACTAGAGTCATTAGATTTGTTTGAGTCAATATTCTTGGAGAAGCATATTGTTTTGTAGTTTGAATGTTATTGGTCAAGTTGATCACATTAGCCTCCTTAAGTTTTGGTGTTTCCATTATACCATCATTTACCACATTCTTTTTCTTGTTCCATGAGTATTATTTACCCTTTACATTATTGTTGTTTTCATCGTTGTTGTTGGTTTTGTCCTTTATCAATTGAGTTCACCCTTTTTAACTGAAACATCCTCAATTTGTAAGGAATTAAAAATAATTATTTCCTAAGTTCATGATGCAATTAAGGCACCAAGTTTTTGATAAATATATCAATCTTTTCAGCTTTAGGGATTTTCCTTGGATATCATGAATAAAGCTTCCTCCATCACTAAAGAAAGGAAATAGAATATTTTCCTTGGTGTTGTTTGATGTTGCATAAGTCTAACATAGTGATCGCATGTTGAATACTATAGGAATAATGTTGGAAATAACTTTTTTCCATTTTATCAAATGACATAAGTGGAGGGGAGAATTTTGTGAACCATTCCATACCTTGTCCACTAAGACTTCTAGAAAAAAAGGCTTATGAGATAAGTGAGTTCATGTAAGAATTTTATACTTAGTGCACAAAAATCCCTAATGTGATCATGAGGATCTCCACTACCATCATATTTTTCATACTTAAAAAATTCAACCTTACAAGTAAAAGGATACATTTATAAGTATTTGTCAAAAAGAAATAGACATATAGACTCAAGTGAAAATGGTGGCTTAGGTTTGTCTTGCTCATTTTTCATGTGTAACATATCCTTCCTCGTTTCTTCCATTTGTTTCATAACAACTTCTAAAGGTGAAGGCTCCTCCTTTTAAATCAAGTTGTCAACATTGAGGTTGTGTGGAAATTTTACTCCTTGAGAGAGTAAGTGCATCTTGATCCAAGTTCAATTTCATGAGCTTTTGTTAAAATTTATATTGTTGAAATTGTAAGATCTCTTCCTTAGTGATTTTTGGATCTGGATCATTATCTTGTGAACCATGTCTAGTATTTTTTGACCTTTGGGGTGAAAGTGAACAATGTCTAGAAATTTAATTGGTAAATCCTTGAGAAATTTTTCATTCTTCTTCCATATAGGCTTGTTTTCTCATTCTATACACTGTAACCATTTGTCTACCATCCTAGATAGGAGTTTGTTGATCCTCTTTTCATGCTCCTCCCTAGATAATGTCAATGAGAACTATTTTCAAATCTAGGTAAAGAGGGTGTATACTCACTAAAGGTAGTAGAATAGATTGTTGGCATGGTGAGGAAGAGTCCCAAGTGGAAGGGTGGAATGGATTGTTGGCATTAATATATGGATTGGAAGAAGTTGCAAAGAAAGAAATTTAGTTTTTGAGTCATTTTTACTTTTTTTGCATGCTGAAAAAAATGTACAATATTTTAAAATAGATGTGATGGATTTTTGAGATAGAGCTTTGAATCAGATTTCTTTCGCTTATGGTCTCATTGTTCTACGTGTTTTCTAACTCAAGTTATTGCATTTTGAGTGAAACTAGGTTTTTAGGACAACATTTTGGTGCACATAGCAAAAATGGGCCTCTAATTGCAATTTACTTGGTTGAAATTTTATGCCCACTTAGGAAATGGTAGTTATTAGGGTCCTTTTTAAGATTTTAGGGTTTCAATAATGAAGGATGTGTTTTGTGATTTTTCCAATCAAGCCCTATGTCAAGTACCATGAAGGATTTGACCTCTTGTAGCATGTTGATTTGTGAATGGCATGAGTTTTGGAATTGGTGTAGGGTTGAGCATTTGGAAATAATTTACTTTAGTGTTTGTGAACCTTTTCCAAGTCATAGAAGTTGAATCAAGTGAAAAATGTAAAAATTGCACTTTTTGTGCAAAGTTACATTATTGAAAGTTGTAAAAGTTCCTCAAATTTGCAACTTAGTGGGAAAAGGGTCATGGGATTGAATTGTCTATTTTGTTAGCTCTGGGTGGCTAGGTAAACCCTACCAAGCTCATCCCATCCTATTGAGCACTCGAATGTGTTAAAATTTACAAGTAGGAAGATTACTTTTGAGGGAAAATAAAAAGTAGTACACTTAAACCTCTAAAACTTTTGGATGACATGCAAAAAAAAACATAAAACAAGATTTTGGTCACCCAGAAACCCTCCAAAATGAG
This sequence comes from Cupressus sempervirens, assembly GCA_028749045.1. Classification (NCBI taxonomy): domain Eukaryota; kingdom Viridiplantae; phylum Streptophyta; class Pinopsida; order Cupressales; family Cupressaceae; genus Cupressus; species Cupressus sempervirens. The sequence continues at coordinate 30,967,253 of CM053789.1, read as the reverse complement.
AAGGTAAAACTGGGGTGGGGATGAAACCCACAACTTATCATTGCATATTAGTTTGGCCATCATCAATGGTCTACCCTATGAGAGGCTTGGCTTGTTAAAGGCTTTATACCCTATTAAAAGTGACCTATCTAAAGGATTTTACAAACATTCACTTGGAATGTCACCTTGTTAAAGGTTCTACAAAATAGTTGTTAAGCTAACCTATCTTCATAGGATCTTCATTCTCCTAATACAATGGATAGAAAGTATAGTAGAATTTATTAATTTGATGACTTACAATGCTCAATTGTTGATTCCAGATCCTTGTTTTGCTCAAACTATTCTGATCCTTCCTAATATGATAAGTCTCTGTGTGAAGTGTTGATGCTCTATTCTAACCAACTAAATTCTATAATGTTGTACCTCCTCTAAGTCTTTATACCCCTTTTAACTTCTCTTAGCATTCTCTCATGCATTCCATACAACTTTCTCTTTCTAAATTATGGGATTTAAACCTCTTTATAAAGATTTTGAAGACTTAGGGTTAGGTATGAATTTTTGATTGAGATTCATCCATCTTTCTTGCTCAATTCTTTACATTTTTCTTATTGGCTACATGCTAATTACATAGGGAATGTAATAGATTTGATATTATCTTCTAGAACTTGAAATCTATCTTTTAGCTGGCATGCAACATGATCTGCAAGTGATTTTGTGAAGGCACAAACTCATATTTTAAAACAGTATCACTCGACGCTCACTATTTACTAGTGCTCGAAACATACTAATTACTGGTGCTCAACACATACTATATTTATGTCTTTCTCGGCACCTATACATCACTCAACATCTATACTAGCTTGAAATCAATTGTGACTGGCACATATAGTTCACTCAGCACCTATAATCACTTGGCACTGTCTATATGCTCGGCATCTGAATAGCTCGACACCTATTGGATTTCTGACTCGACACATACTATAGCTCGACATCATTATTATACTTGGCATCAACTTAAAGATTTTTTAAGTGTGTTGACACTTAATTGTCAAAACTAATCTGAGATCAACAATCTCTCTCTTTAACATGAGTTTCAAAAACACTTAACTATGCATTGTGAATCTGATCTCTATGAGTATAATAGACACTTTTTTCAGCATATGTACAAAGTTTCAAAAAATTGTTCAAAATTTTGTAAAGAACTTTATACCTTTAAAATATAAAACTCCACCTTAGCTGATGTGCCTCACTATAATAAAAAAACTTATACTTTATGTTGGATATGTCTTATGCTGATAGTCTTTATCTCTACCTTCTCTGTTGTGTCGAATCTTACCTATTCTGTTTGTTCTATTTCTACTTTGTTTTTACATGTTCTACACTAACTCCCCAATTTATTCAGTCTCCCCCTTTTACTATGTCTACCCTTTTGTTTTATTCTCCCTCAAAAATATATTATCTACCTTATCTCCCCCTTAGATTTATCCTCCCCAAAAATATAATCTCCCCCTTTTGGGCACTTATGTCAAAGGGTTCCTATGGGGTAATAGAATACTTAGCCAAAAAGCTTTTATTTACCTCCATAATTATTTTGAGAGAAACATCCCAATTATCTAGAGCAATCTCTAATGCTTTGAGCTAGATGGTTGCCATTGCCGCAAGGTGTACAAGGCCTTCAAGTGTTGAAAGGTTGGGGTCTTTCTTTAGAACATTCTCTGCATAGGCCAGTTCCTTGTGTAATACCTCCCTATGGGGGCTTATTGCTGACTAAATTTGTATCAAATTGGCCTTGATATTGGTCTAATCAGCTATAAGTACAACTAACTCCCTTTGTGTATGAAGCATTGTGGAAAAATGCTTCTCACTTTGAGCTGGATCCTTAGGTATTTACAGACTAGATACCTTCAAATTCCTTTCCGAGCTCAATATCATTTGGCTAGCTTCTTGTGTGAACAATGATGAATCACATAGTTTGTAGTACAGGGAGAAAATGTTCTCAAGTACTGCTTTGACTTTCTCAATTTTCTTAACCAACTCTACTTGTGAAAGTTTTATCTCACCTAATATCTTCTCATTCACTTCCATTTGAAATTTCTTCTCGGACCATTCTAATAATTTAGCATTATTATCTAGGTCTTCACTTTGTACCTAGTCCACTATGTTGGAAAGTTGCTTCATGATGGGCTTTGTCTCATCAAGTACTTGCAAGCTGAATGCATCTCAAAAGATGTCTTTTATTTCAATCAAAGCTTGCTTCTATTTATATTGACTCTTGAGTATTTCTTGTTGCTTCTTCTTCTCAAGTGCCTATTGCACTCCATTGATATGATCAATGTTCATTGTTTTGAAGTCATACCTTGGTATGACTATCTCTTCATCAAGTGCAGGGTATCCATAGTAAAGTACCCTTGCTACCTTGGTGGAGCTCGAGCCTGGTGCTAATATCCATAGTGGTACTACTTCAGTGCTAAACTATTGTTGTGTGCTTGTGGGGGTCCCTATAGTAGGCAAATTGATCAATGTCTAGATTGCCTCTTATCTTTTTCTTTAGGGATCTCCTCCTTATTTTCTTTAGTTCTACCTTGGTCAATTATAGTGATCAAAGGAGGTGCACCTTGACCTTGTGCTATAGTGATAGAGGTATCCTACTGTCATGTTTTCTCCTTTGCTTGCTCCTCGGTAGTTGAAGTGTCCAGCATTGTGGAATCAACCTTAACAAATGTGTCTGGTACTACTTGCTCTTGTGGTTGTCCACTTGTAGTTGTTTGAGTTTGAAAAGGTGGTTCTTGTGGATTCACCTGATTCTTGGTTATCTCATCTATAGCTTTTTGGATTTCCTCCATAGTCAGAAAAACTAGATTTGTGCATAATTGTGCTTCTAATGAAGTTTGCTAAAGGATCTTCTTGAGATCCTTTGCAGTCACTGGGTTAATATTTTGACTAGAGGTGTTAGGAACATCCTGAACAATCACTAAATCTACATGTGTGGATGCTACATGTGGAGGACTAGGAGGTGGCATTTGAGTGTCTTGCACACTTTGATCTTATTATTGTTGTTTAGCACTTGCCTTGTCATCCTTGTGTGCATCCTTCTCCATAGTAACATTTTATTTTTCTTTCTCTTTCTCTCCTTCTGCATCTTTGTCATCTTCCTCTTCATTTCCATCATTTCTCCCTTCAAAGTGATCTTCTTGCCCTTCTTTCACTATTTGGAGGCCATAGATGACTTTCCACATAAGAGTGGACTTCTTCACTACATCTTCAATTTTGTTTTGAAGAATGTTGAAGGCTCTATATTTGGGTGAAAGCTTGCTCCCATGCTTCTTTTTATCCTTAGTTATTTTCCCTTTTGACAATTCAAGCATCACGCGAGCCAAAGTTGACTCTCTAATCTCCTTCTCCATGTTTAGGCAATAGTGCCATTTATTCTCAACAATGGAGTATAGCTCTTTGGACAGTGTGTTGTCTAGATCAAGAGGAGTTTTCTTGAACTTAGCCATCATGGTATAGATAGATTCTTCTACCATGTTATGTTCTTCCCTTGATAACTTAGTAAAATCTAGGCCTTTTAGACCAAAAAAATCTGCATTATCCCTTACATTGTGACAGATATTTTCCAAGTTAGATTTAGGTGTGTGGCTTACCACTCTAAATTGACTATTATCTTTAGATTCTATCCTCTCATCATCAAATTCTAGAGGTACCACATACTTCCTCCTTAGTTTCTTCTTTTTTGAACCTACTTGTTATGTTGCCTTCCTCTTCTCCTGTTCCTTCACCACCTTTATTGTGGCTCTTGTGTCTACTCTTGTTGTAGGCTTGGCAAGGCTCGACTTTTCCTTCTTCTTTCCTTTGAGCTATAAAATAGGTGGTTTTTGTGTCTTTCTTTTCTTATCCTTAGCCTTAGGAACTTCCTCTTCATCTTTCTCCTTGACATCCTCTACTTCCTCAGCATCCTCACCCATGCCTTGAGTGAGTGCTAAAGGCCATCGCCTCTATTATTATTCTTCTTCTTCATCCTCTTCTTCTTCTACCTCTGCTACCTCTTCTCCAAATTTGGCCTTTAATTTCTTTACTAGTCCATCTTTCTTCTTTATTGTAGAGGTTATTTTTAGCTCCATCTCTACTTTAGATTTAACAACATCATATGTCCCAAATGGCTTAGTAGACTTGTCAATTTCCTCTGCTAGCAATGCTATTGTAGTTGCAGATGCCTCATCTATATTAATCTTGTAGACAAGAGGTTTGAGCCATCTAACCCATGGTATGGTAGCTTGAATGCAGGTATATCAATTTCAACAAGAAAAAATATATCATTTACATGTTGCTCTACTAGGGATACTAGTATCCTTAATCTTTGCTTCATTGATTTCTTGAAATCCTAAAAATAACTTGTCATTATGGTCTCAAAATTGGCTCCCATTTGTTCTATGTACTCATTTACTTGGACATCCACTGACCTATTAGTTTTCCAACTTACTTTTCCAAAGGAAGGAAACTCATTTTGCACATCAAAGAATAAATAGATCAAAATGGATCCAAACTTGCATGGTGAACTTTTGGATCTCCTTATTGTACCATGGTTTTCCATTATCTGTTTTAGCTGTAGCTTGGCTAAGTCATAGGTGTGGTGCTTCTTTACTATTTTGTAGCCAAAATCTACTACTATGCATGGCACTCTATTGAGTCTGTTTGACTGGTAAAACTTATGTGAAATGGCCCTAATAACAAAATCAACAAGAGGGTCTTTAATGGTATCAATGGTCACCCCCCTTTTATTCCATTTGGCACCTATGTTATTTTCAATTGCCTCCTTGGAATCACTCCTAAGTGTCTTTGGCCATTCTAGGGTTCAATACCCTATTACCATGTGAATGATCCTTTTTTAAATATTTATAGGCCCATCCTCCAACCATAAACTTCCATCATGCATTTTGCTTAGAATAGTTCTAATCCACTTGGTTTTGAACATGGTGGCGAAATCTAGGGCACGGGTTAAGCCCTTCATCTCAACTATTTTATATTCTTCCTTTAATACCCCATTCTCACATAATTTATCATATGCCTTTCTAATTTCCATGTCTCCTATGGCTCCTACCTTGTAGTTGTAACATCTCCTAACATCCTATACCATGACTACCTTAGGAGGGATAACAGCTAGGGCTCCGGCTAGGTCATTTTTATACTCAACTTCTGGGATTGGCTAGAAATTGGGTTGTTTAACCTCATTAGATACTAGATGGACTTCAAAAGGCTCTTTCTCTTGGGTTTTTCTAGAATTTGAGGCCATTCACAATCTAGGGTTTGAACAAAAGAAAACAATGAAACTACGTAGCTTGGCACTAGTAGAATACCTTAAATTGATGAAAATGTGTAGAATCTATGTTGAAATCTCTTGCAACTGCTGGAATCTCTACTTTGAAATCATTCTGCACTCTTCTTTGTTCTTGATCTTGGATTGTGAAGGTGAAAAATGGTTCAAAATGTGATCATATACCCTTGTTTCTTAGCATTTAATTCTTAGTGCATTTATAGTTGTCCACTCGGCTTCCAAAGCATTTCTGCATTACTCGACTTCAATACGAATTTTCTTTTCACTCAACTTCCACTATCAACTTGTCTCATACTATCTTTGGCAATCAACTCCGTAGATACTAAGCTTTTACTTGGCACCTGAAGACAACTCGACAACACTATCAAAACTTTAACTGTGCATCTTTATTCATGTTGATCTATCCTTTCCAGTGATCATTTATTTTAGTGACTAATGTATGATAAGGCATTAAATATTAGTCCCATAGACTCTCTTTTTCTTAGATAGATGAAGAGTGACCACTTGACCTTTTGGGTGAAGTGATCCCTCCATTGGATGTGCTAACTCCATCTCTTCTCTTCCATGTTCTATTCATCTTTCCTTTGATGTGTTCAACATCAACTTTTTCTTTTCCTTTGTTGAACTCAAAGTTGGGCGTCTTTAACTTGGTTGGGAAATACTTGCTAATATGTCCTATCTTTAGACAACTGAAGCAAGTGGTTTGACTCAACCACCTATTGTAGTTGCCAATGAAATGTGTTCTAATGTAATACTCAGGAATGTGTCCATATTCCTAATAGTAGTGATAGCTCTACCTAGTGTTGTAGTCCTAATTATAGTGATGTCCATGGCTTTTGGTCTTTAGTGGTCAATTTGGTGTTCACATAGGCTTTGATCTACATTCAAAGGCTCTATGTCCATACTTCTTTCAATTGTAGCAGTGACCTTCAAATCTTGGTGTCCTTGTGGTTCTAGTCCTACAATCTTGTGCCTAGTGACCTTACTTATTGCACTTGAGACAGTGACCAATTTTTTTAGGTTTATCATGCTAATTGGTATTCTTGTTCTTGCATACATTAGAGGTATGTCCCTTTTTACCATAGAAATGAAAAGTGGGTTTAGTATTCTTACCTTTGTCACTTCTTTCTTCTATAGTCTTAGATGACCCTCCTTCTTCAGTGTTGGTATAACCTAGTCTTGAAGTGTCATTGTTGGATCTTGGTGATTTCAGAAGCTATTCAAAGTGCTTGATGACTTCACTAGATTTGTTAAAGCTCTCTGAAATCTCCCTCTGTCTTTTCAAGTCATTCTATAGTTGTTCATTTTGCATTTTTAGTATGGAGATCTTAATGTCCTTGACATTTAGCTCATGATGTGCATTCATCATTTGGCTTTGGGTGTCTAGCTGCATGTTGGAAACTCTTACAAGCTCTATTGACTTCTCTTCCAATCTATTGGCAAGGTTTCACTTGTCATCTTCTATCATAGCCTTATCTTTAATGCCTCTCTTTTTCTATTTAGTCACTTCATAGAGTATCGTGGCTTGTGATTCTTGTTCAATCTTGAGATATCCGATCTCTTCTTCTTGAGCTCTATTCTTCTCCATCAAGTCTACTATTGCTACATCAAACTCTTTGTTATCTCCATTGGAAAACACTTTTGAGGTGTCAATATCCTTGTACTGTGTTTCATTCTCATCTATGGCAATCTCTCTTCTTCTCTTTAGAGATTTTCTCAAATCTTCCCCAACTTCTTCAAGAGAATGCAGAATGAGATGTATCTCAATCTCTTGGTTCTCTATGATCTTCCCAAGTTTGTAAACTTCAGCCTTTAGATCTTTTTCTACAAGTTGTAAAGCATATCCTTGTGAGAACTTGGCTCTAATACCAATTGTTGAAATTTACAAGTAGGAAGATTACTTGTACACTTTAACCTCTAAAAATTTTAGCTAAAATTAATCACATGCATGTAAAAATATCAAATAAACATAAAGTAAAGACATGCATGAAAACACATAACACAAGATTTTGGTCACCTATAAACCCTCCAATATAAGAAGGTAAAACTGGGGTGGGGATGACACCCACAACTTATCACTACCACAATATGTAACTAGTTAAGGTTACAAAATTTGACCATCATCAATGGTCTGCCCTCTGAGAGGCTTACCCTATTAAAAGCTTTACACCCTATTAAAAGTGACCTGTCTAAAGGATTTTACAAACATTCACTTGGAATGTCACCTTGTTAAAGGTTCTAGAAAATCCTTGCTAAGCCTACCTATCTTGATAGGCTTTTCATTCTTTTAATACAATGGCTAGAAAGTATAGTAGAATGTATCGATTTGATGACTTACAATCTTCAATTACTGATTCCAAATCCTTGTTCTGCTCAAACTATTATGTTTCTTCCTGATCTGATAAGTCTCTGTGTGTAGTGTTGATGCTCTATTCTAACTAATTGATTTTTGCAATGTTGTTCCTCCTCTAAGTCTTTATACCCCTTTTAACTTTTCTTAGCATTCTCTCATGCATTCCATACAACTCTCTCTCTCTCTAAATTATGGGATTTTGACCTCCTTTTAAAGACTTTGAAGACTTAGGGTTAGGTATGAATTTTTGATCGAGACTTGTCCATCTTTCCTACTCAATTATTTACATTTTTCTTATTGGTTGCATGTTGATTACATAGGGAATGTAATAGATTTTATCTTATCTTCTAGAACTCAAAATTTGTCTCTTAGTTGGCATGCAACATGATCTGTAATTGAGTTTTTGAACGCATAAACTCATATGTTAAAACAATGTCACTCGGCACTTGTTGTTTACTGGTGCTTGACACATACTAATTATTGGTGCTTGACACATACTATATTTCTATCTTGCTCGACACCTATACATCACTTGATATCTATACTGGCTTAGCATCAATTGTGACTTGGCACATATAGTTCACTCGGCACCTGTAGTCACTCGACACTGTCTACCTACTTGGCATCTAAATAGCTTGGTACCTATTAGATTTCTGACTCACCACATACTATAGCTCAGAATCAACTTGGAGATTTGTTAAGTGTTTTGAAACTCAATTGTCAAAACTAATTTGATATCAATAGAACATTATCGGGCACATCGAACCAAAATGTCCCTAAGAGTCAGTAAATGCCATAGGGCAATGATCTTTGACAGGGCATATCTCAGAGCTCATGCATGGTATGGAAACAATTCTAGGTCTTATAGGACCATGTTGCAAAGACCTACAATAACCTCTCTACAATGCCATCTTGGGTGATGTTGAAACTCGTAGTGTTGGCTAGTACAAAGTTGCCAACTGCCAAATCTCTTTGACCTTTCATCATGGGATCGAACTGTCTATTCTAATAGCTCTGAGTGGTTAGGTAAACACTAGCCCCAATCTCATCCCATCCCATTGAGATCTTGAACATTCTCGGGCATGCTGAACTAAAACATCCCTAAGGATCACTAAATGCTATAGGGCAGCAAATTTTGATTGTGGCAACTGGATATGTCATCTCATCCAATGATGGAGACTCGTGATAGAAGGTAAAGGGGTGATCATACACATCATTTTGAACATGTTATTTTTTTATGGTAATAAGATAATCCTCAAATCTTTCTACTTCATCCTATGCCCTATTTTGATAGTTCTTCAACCTTGAGTTTTTCACATTTAATATTCCTCTAACAACAAGGCTCAACAATTCCTACCAACAAGGCTTCGTACTCCATTGTTGTATTTGTGCTATTTTATTCTAGTTTAAAAGAATAAGGGAATTTATCACCTTGTGGTGATATCAACACTACACCAACTCGTATACTATTGGATGAATAGATACCATTAAACTCAATAGCCTATAGGGAATCCTTATTATTAAGTTTAGATTCAACAACCTCTTCCCCTCCTAAAATAATGTAGTTAGAAATTTAACACCTAGCGCATAGAATTTGGGCTCGAGTAACTTCTGATGAAAAGAATGTACATAGACTTTCCATTTGGTTGGAGTGTCACAATTTCCTTACCCACTAGTATTGTATCTTGGGACCAATCCAATTTAACTTTTCCTCCTACAAAAACTCTTTATCAACATATCATTACTAACTAGGATATTAGGAACCAAAATAGTTATCTTTAGTGTCTTGCCTAGATGAGTGGTTAATGCAAATTGAGCATTTTTTATTTTTTGTATTAGGGGGGCCTTCTTATAATCCATAAAAGATCATTCACCAAAGATTTTAGTTAGGGGGGAGGGGGGTGGATCTAAGGATTTCAGAACATACAAGGCATTGTGTTGTTAGAGGCCCTAGAGTCAATTATACAATTATTGATCTTATGGTTGTGTATGAACATAGAAATATAGAATGGTTTGAGCTTCATATTTAATGAGATATATTTGTCATATGAACCAACTTCAGCCTCAAATTTAACAATGAAGGAATGAACTACATAATTTTGACTGATCTCTAAAGATAAAACATTAGTTAATTATTTATCAACAACTTTAGGCACAAATTGATGACCTATGACATATTGAATCAACTTATCCAATTTGTTAGGGTTCGATCTAAGGTACTTATAGGGGGGATTTTTTAACCTTTTGGATGACTTGCAAAAGTATGGATTTTTTTAGAAAATAAGATTTTGGAGTCATTGAACTTTGAAATTTTGAACCAAAGGTTTGACAAAAATTATTTTTACCTTTGTTCAACTACTTTGGGCATAATGTATCGCCCTGAGTCTTAAGGATTTGTTGGCTTCTTGTTGGAATAATGCATGAAGAATATTTTGACATTACCAGGATATTGCCCTTTTTTTTACATCAAGTTTATATTCAAGATGACAATTTATAGAGTTAATAGACATTTAAACATTTCCTACATTTTCAACCATCTCTCAATAGGAATTACCATTGAACTTGGGAAAGATTTCCTTAGCTCCTTTGGGTAGGTTGTTTAGATTAGCACTTAAGAGGTGGAAGCTCCCCATGGTTGAGCCATTGCAACAATTAGAGTTTAGATAGTAACTTTAGGGGGAAGATTTTTCCCATGTAAAGTTTAAGTTTTCCAAATAGTAGGGTGGGAATTGATTGGGTTTCCTTCAAAGGAGATGAAGGTCTACTTTTTGCTTTTCTCCTAGACCCTGTAAGGTTTGATGAGAATTTAAGGTCTTGTAATTATTGAAATATAGAATTAGGGATACCTTCCCTTTTTTGAGATCTACTGTATTGTCTAGAGAATACAAATCCAATTTTCCCAACAACAGTTAACGGACTAAGATATTTGAAATTCTTGGTTTCTAGAGGTTATTCAGTTTTGTCTTTGTCTTTGTTGTTATAGTTTTCTAAGAACATCATCTATATCTTCTTCCTCCTTGAGAACTCTACTAGCTCTATGCTAATCTCCTCGAGTTCTCCTACCAAGCAAGAATATTTAACTGACTAAGAATATCTTCTTTTTTCTCATGAAAATCAATATTGGGTTCCAACATAGGTATAATATTTTCATGTACTTTGTAAAGAAGCTTTGAAAAAGCCCTAAAACCTATCTCTAACACAACGAGCAACCTATTTATGCTTGGAGGAACCCTAATCAAGAGTTGGCGACTCATTTCTTGTAGAAATTCATACTGTTGGAATGTATGCAGCAAACTATGACTGTTTTAGCACAATTTTATTGGTTTTTTATCTTGTTTGGAGGAAAATCACTTGGCTATTATCATCTTGTTGCATGTTGTAGTTGTCTTATTATTTGTTTTCCATTTTCCATGCATTGGTTATGGTTTGTGACCATGTTCTAAAAGATTTTGTAAATTTATTCAAAGATACTTGTCTACTACCAGTTTTGGAGTTGTATATCATGAAAGGGCTATAAGTCTTGTCTCCACCTTGGCAATTCCATGGTCATTTGGATTTCAAGGCTACAGACCCTAATGTATTATATTATGCAAGCTAGGGACCTAAAAGTGAGTGCAAATAATTCTTTGACCAAGCCCTAGGTGAGCTAGGAAATGCCCAGCTAGGGACTATCAGCAAAGAAAGAGCTCTCAAGAGCAAAGCTTGAAGAAAACCCTACCAAACCGTCAATTTTGTTTTTTTTTTTGTATGACCTGTATGCACCTGAGACCCTAAAAATCCTTGAGCATGGGTCCTATGTATCAGTTATTCTTAAGGCTAGAAGTGATGAAACTCTAAGACAAAGGAGCTATTGGCCCTAGAAGTCCAGGTGGAGGCCTAATTAGGGGCTATCCTTGTAGCCCTTTTGTGAAGAAATCTTTAAATTGGGTACAAATCCATTTTTGTTATCCATTCAAGCATATTAAAAGTGTTTTAATAACATCTTAGGACATCATGGAAACTTTGGTTGGACTGGGGAGTGCTATGGTTCCCTAGTAGACCTATAAAACCTTTGGAGGGATATTGTTCCTAGAAGAGTAAGGGAGTGATGTTGCAAGTTTGGATCAGTTAATCGAGTGAGGAGGTTGGGCAATGTTAGGGGATGTTCTAAGTAGCTAGAGATCCTATAGACCACATAGGTGTAGATAAAACACCAAAATCCACATATAATATACAAGGTTGCACGGGGACGGGGGTACTTAGGCTACGCATATGGATATGGGTACGGGTATAACTATTTTTTATAATAAGGGATGGGGGTACTTGGGTATGTCAAACTTTATTTTTAATTATACTTTTATATTTATAGAAAACCTAGATTTATGAGTCATGACAATGATTTTTCAAATCAAGAATAGTGATAAAGTTTGCAAATGTAATGTATTATTTTTAGTTTTAGATTTGTTATATGTTTGTAATAATAATTTATGATAAAGGTTTAGATGCATATCATAGAAGACATGCTTTAAACATGAACAAAAAGATCATAAATCATATGACAATGACATATTGAAAATGATAAATTTTTGGCTTTAACACTGATAAAGTTTATTGTTGATCAATATTGTATCAAAGTTTCAAATTGATTAGGTATTAAATTAAGCTTGACGAACAATAACAAAGAAGGATAACCTTAAACATGAACAAGATCATAAATCATATGATGATGACATATTGGAAATGATAAACTTATGCTTGAATAGTGATAAAGTTTATTGTTAATCAATATTCTATCAAAGTTTTGAATTAATTAGGCATTGAATTAAGCTTGTTAAACAACGAGTTGATACACAAACAAAAAATAAATAAAAAATTCAAACATCTCAATCAAAGTCCTTAGCTATGATGCTCTCCAACAAGTACCTGGTACTTGGGTACATGGCTACGAGTACCAGGGGTGTGGGTACAAATACCCATGCAACCTCATAATAAATTATGATAACCAATAATGTCATACATGAATGAACATATAATATATTATGTTAACCAATAATGTCATACATGACGAAACATATAATAAATTATGATAACCAATAATGTCGTACATGAAAAAACATATAATATATTAACCAATAATGTCATAAGTCTAATAATGCCATGCATCAAATATAAAATTCCATATATACATCAAATTTATTTGGAATATGTCCACTGACATAAAATCCAACATATATGTATGCTAATGCCTATACATGTGTGTCTATCAACTATATCTTCTCCTTCCCAGAGGGCAAGGAAACAAATCTCTAGAGGTCTTTGGTCATCGTGTGGAGGGAGATGATGGGGATGATGGGGTCTTCCTCATATGCTCGCTCATCCTCTTGTTAAGGCTCTTCTCTAACTCAAGATGATACAAACAAAGTAGATATGAATCAATAATTATTATACATTGAAATCAAATATATGTACACACAAAATTAATTATTTTCTTACCACCATCAAATAGTCACTCTACAAGTCCACCTCAAAGGCTCATGGATGATCAAGTGTAACAAGACCCTACAACAATTCAATCTTTATAATCACTTATAAAAAACATTATAAATTTTGATACTAACTATTATAAACAACAACTAAAACTAAGAAAATTCTTTCATACCTCAATAAAAGGTTGTGAACTAGCCATAGTTGTAGCTACTCCACAATCGATGGACTATCGAAGATGAGGAGGAGTCTCAGATGTCAAGAGCTACATGTTACATGTAACATGAAACATGAAAAAAATATAATCAAATGAATTAAATTAACATGAAACAAATGTACCTTTACAAAGCTCATATCACGTCTAGGGTCAGAGTCCCTAGTGAATATCGATAGTCCTGTAGAGAACTGATGTACATGCATACAATTTTTTGTCAATCCTTCATCTGATTACTTAATAAATTTATGTATTAATTTAAATGATTAATTCGATATATACCTCTAGACTCGTCAATGAGACAAAAACTGGGGTCGAGGGATTGCTACTAGGGCCGCCAACACTCTGACCCCAAATTTTGAACAATGTCAATACATGCTAATTAATTAGTCATTCACTATACATATGAAATGTGAACAAATTAGTTTATTATAATTGTAATTTACCTATTAATCAATGCCAAATGTCTCATTCAGGTATTAATCAGTGACTAGCCCATCATTTGCACTATCTCTAGTATGACTACCAAATGTGCATAAGGATTTGCATGATGTGCACATGTGACCTCAATGCATAGAAGGCTCCTCCTCAACTAATAAAATTGTGCAATGAATGAGGGTATGCATCAAAGCATTAATAGTCCCTATAGTGTTGACCTATACATGTTCCTTCACAACTGAAGGAATAGTCACATGCTCACCCTGTGGCTTGACCACAGGTGCCCTAACTACATTAGGGTCATGACGTGCCCCTAGCCTCTCAAATGATGACCCCCACCTCTACCTTGAGATTCTAATATATTAAAAGAATTGGGGATCTCCCCAAAGACAAACTCATAATACATTTTCCTTAAGAAATACATTGTGACCTCATGATTATTACAGGAAGGGGCATCAAAAACCATCCACCATCTATCCCAAAAATTATTTCTAATACCATCGTCTATGCACCAATGGATGCAAAACTGTTTAGTTGTCTCTCTAACAGTATTTTGTTCACCAGGCTTTCTAAACAATGCACAAATGCTATCTTTTAGTATATCTTATTTTATTTTTTTACATCTTGATATGATAATTTGTTTGCATAAGGGTGAACTCACAATAATGGGTTGCACTTTAGTGGGATGAACAAAAATGGAAAAAAATTGTAAAACGTGAAATTGAGTTTACCATATGTCCGTAGTGAACATACTTATTATGTTCGCTATGAACTTTTTTTTAGACCATGTTCACAACGAATATATTTCGTATGTTCATAGTAAACATATGTAATAAATATGTTCATTGTGAACATATGAAATGTTGACTTTTGGCATTTTAAAATTCCATTTTTACCCTTTTTTTGGGCCGCATGTTCACAGCGAACATACAAAATTACATTTTTTTTGGGCCCTTTTTTCTTTAATTTTTTTTTTTTTGCTCTTTTGACACCCATAATTGTAAATAAATGATCTATTGTAAAATTAAAAATGCCAAAAATTGCTTCTCAAAGCAAACTTTCCAACGACTATAATTGTAATACATATTTTAATCATTAAGACTTTCAAATATGAGTTTAACTCATCATAGGTTCATTACCGATTGAACATCAATTGAATTTGACACTTCGGAAAAATTAGTCAATTGGGTCAAATTTTTTTAAAAAAATATTTAGGAAATAGCTTATTGAGTTAGCTTTTTATTCAAAAAAAATAAAATAATAATGATAAATTTACTTCAAGTTATATGTGTCAAAATGAACATATGTATAAATTATGATTGGTGTCACTTCAAAACTTCATAAACTATACAATATTCAACAAAATCAAATCAAACCAAATGCATCATTTAGAAATTGATGTTACAAATCCAACGCCAAAAGAATTATCTCATTATCTTTTCTAGAAAAAAGTTATGTGTGTCAAATGGACTATCACTCTTTAAAAATATTGAATTTTATTATGTACCACTTTTTGGAGGAGAAGAAAAAGCTGACATAAATTTAAAAAAAATAGATTAAAAAATATGGTTACAAAGTAGGAATAGAGTACTAAAAATCAGTAGTTTATGTCATCTTGAAATTATTTATAGTTTTAGAGATATAATCACTCGAATGTGAGGTTTGTTTCAAAAATATTGATTTCAGTGTCAAAATTGGTCAAAAAGTGGAACCCATTATTGTGGGATCACAATATCTTTTTTGTTCATCCCTCTTAACCTGCCAAATATCCAACTAACCACTAACAGAAGCTACGTGGGTCATAATGGACTCCAAGGAGGATGCCAATTGAGCTCTTATTGGATTGGTTTTTCCACAAGCTTTCAACCTACCAGTGAGTGCTTCTAATTCATTTTTGCCTCTTTCTATTTCATTTATTGTGTTGTCTTGCGTGCTAGGAGGAGGTCTTCCAATCGGTGCAGGCTGTAGAATTTCTTATTGTTCTTGTGGAGGGTTTTGATTCTCATCTTGTTGAGGGTTTTGGTTTCAATCTTGTTGGAGATTTGCTAGTTCATTATTCACATTTCCTGATAAGAAACCAATTGCAATCTAAATAAATAAACAAATTTAAAGAAAAATTGAAAAATACCTACAAAATAATACAAAAACATATAAAACAATGCAAAAAGAAGGCTAGAAAATATACGACGTGATCATGATCTTGAACTTTGGCAACGAGGTGGCATATTGATGAGGTGGGTGGCAAAAATCTTCAATTTGCTAAATTCGCATATGAACTGTGAGGAGAGGAAGTTACAAAATGATGAAAAAATGAATGGGCTATGGGTTTGTAGCCCATTTATAATATATTGGGGTTTTAAAAAGCATGTACACACTATGGCCATAACATGAATGCGTTATTACCCCCTTTTATACTACTTAACCAAGAGGTTTCTAGTTGCTTCTTGATCAAGACAACTCAACCAAGAGGTTTCTAGTTGCTTCCTAACCAAGAAGTTTCTAGTTTCTTGTTGATTAAAATAACTTAACCAATAGATTACTAGTGGCTTGTACAAGGAGCCAATAAATTAACAAATCTTTTTTATAACTCTATCAATTATTTCCCAATTAATCACATGTGAACAAACAACTCTCCAAGCTACTTGAAACTAACACGAAGACGATGCATGGGAAGTACATCATATCATTTAACCAAATGCCTAGGAACCATAATTCAAAAGTGATGGCACCAGTGGAGCATAAGATCTGACACCACACCATGTTTGAGCTCACAGATATTGATGGTAATCCTTGTTGGTGGATGGGAAAAGATGGAAATCCCCCTCAACTTATGTTGGCTCTTGACTTCCTTTCAACATCCAAGTTGCAAACTTTTGATAATCATTCTTTCAAAGCAACTAGCCCTCTATAAGTGAACCTTTCTAGAGTGAGTATTTCTTGCCATCTAAATATTGTTACTTTTTAATAGTTGCTCATATATTTTAGAATTAATTTTTTGTGCATGATTTTTGGTTCAAATAGTTTTTAATATTTTTTACTATTAAAATGAAAGAGGTTAAATAAGATGCATATCAATTAGCTTCTTTCCACTAAGATTAAATATAATAAAAAAAGGGCTTCCAAACACAACTCTCAATATAAATCAAGTTACATAAGAAAATCTTAAGTAGGATAAAGGGACACCAAAGCTAAAATGAGATAACATCAAGAAAGAATGAAAGAATTTACTCTTCAATAAAATTTTAATAAATTTATGATGTACAAAGTGAATGTAATTTGAACCAATTAATTAAATGAGATGAACAAAATAGATCTAAGAGATGTATGTATGAAATCAACCCAACTAGAATATGGAAATGGGTTTATTCTAAAAGATAAAAAGAAGAGTGGAGAACTGACCTTAAATATGAAAGGGAAAATTCTTTTCATCATTGAAGTACATGGATCTAGAACTATGGTTGAGATTCTAATTGCCAATCTGTTATCAAAATAAAAAAGCCCTACAATCCCAAACCTCTAGGTAGTATCTAACTGAAAGAAAGTTTAAGTAATCCATCATGAAATTCAAGTGGTAAAAATTGTGTGTTATGTAATATGTCATGACAGTTTGAGTAGAAGAGGATATGAAGAAGGTACGGGATATTGATTTTGCAACATTGAAAAGGGACTTTGCAGATATTTTAAAGTTTTTTTAAAAAGTCAGAATCTATATGAGAAAATGTTTCATAGCCAAAGGTTTTGAGAAAAGAATAACTCACCTTTTTACTAGTCCATTCTTCCTCTGGAATACCATAGTCCAAAGGAGTAGAGAGACCTCTATTAATCAAATATATAGTAGTATTAACAACCTTTGCCTAGATATTTGAGTGCAACCCAACATGCAACCTCATGCTCCTTGCATGCTCCATTATAGTCATGTTCACTCCATTTTCCTGTGTAGTCCTTAGAACAATTTTCTTTCTATGAATACCATTAGTGGAGCAATAATCTTCAAAGCCATGATTTCAGTACTAACCACCATTAGCAGATATGAGATATTTTAATTTCTTACTTGTCTCATTTTCAATCAAGCATTTTCATTTCTTAAAAGTTTGAAATACATCAAATTTTTGTCTAAGGAACTAAATCCATACCTTTCTAGTTGCATCATCAATAAATGTAACATAATAATAAGGGCCACCAAGGGAAGATACCTAAGCTGGTCCCATACATCTATATGCACAAGCTCTAATTTCTCACTTTTATTTTTCTTCCTAGTCTTCACAAAATTCACTCTCTTTTATTATTCATACTCACAACTTTCATGAAAATCCATATTAACACATTTTAGACCTGGTAAATTTTTTTTTGAATGAAGTACTTTCATACATTTCCCACTCATGTGCCTAAGTCTATTGTGCCACAATGTTGTATCAGAATCTACAACATCTATTTGTTCTCCTTGCTCAACTGCAGCAATTGTTCCTAAACATTCATTTTTCTCTCAAATCAATAAAGTGTGTGCTAGAAAATGTAACCTGTAAGAAGCATGGGTTAACAAACAAACACTAGTTTAAAACTTTGAAATTGCATCAAAGACTTATCAAAATGAAAAAAACAAAATACCAATTAATGCTTACTTGGGTTTTGCAACCCTAAGAAACCAGCAAATCCAACCTTCCAATCACCTCTACAGCTCAACAAGGACACCCATGAGAGGCCTTGTTGGTGTGTTAAGATGGGGGGGTGTTTGATGTGCTCTCCCAAACACAACAATAAGTGAATCTCTTGAGTGAGTGAGTGTAAATGTGTATGCATGTAAAGTATGAATCTAAACTAAATGAGATGAAGAACACCTCAAGAAATGGCTATGGAGAGAGCCATTCTTGAAGGCATTCAAAGATGGAAATGATATATAATGAAAGAACTAACTAAATATGCAAACTATGATAAAATTGCAAGCTAAAATCAAGCTACAAATGCATGTAGAAACTAGATTAACAATGCATAATGTAAATCAAATCCACTACCAAATTGTTAGTATGAACCTACACAATCACTATGAAATGCAAGCTCAAGCTACCATGAAAGCTCAAACTATGAATGCAAACTCAAATCTCAAACCAACATGATAACAATGCAAAATAATGGGAGATGCAAATGCTTCAGACAAGGCCTCTATTTATAGGCTTGAGGGAGGCTTTGGTGAGGTGGCATCCATGTGGCATCCACATAGGTGCCACAAGGGAGACACATGGGCTAGAGGACAAGCCATGCAAAAGTTAAAAAGAGTCTTTAATGATTGAGAGGCTCAAGGTGTGCTCACACAAGTGTGAGCAACCTTGGGGGAAAAAGTGGGAGACAAATGTGTAAGAGGTGTAAGAGGGCATGGCTTCTCACACATGTGTGAGACACCTTGACTCTCATGCAAGAGGACAAGTGTCCAAGAGGCATGCAAGAAATGAGGGATCAGGAAAGTGTGAACATCTCTCACACATGTGTGAGGATTTCTCACACATGTGTGAGAACACACTTAGAATTAAGAGGAGATTTAGCTAGGATGATTATGCAAAGCAAGCATGATTAAGGAAGTGGGTAGGTTTAGCAAGGTGGGTTAGGTAGGCTAGTGAGGTTTAGGATTAAATTAAATGAGATTTAATTTAATCATGGGTTTAGATGAATTAATAGGATGTGGGAAATTCAAATAAGAAAAATTTATTTTAAAAAGAGGAATGTGGAGGATCATATGTTAAATTAATTTAACACATTAAGACTAGAAGCATTTAAATTAAATTTAAATACGTACAAGAATGAACTTATTTAATTAAAATAATTTAATTAAATAAGTAGAAGAATGTGAATAATATAATTAATTAATTAATAATTAATTATAGTGTCACGGACGATATTAAAATTAATTAATATAGTGTTTAGGGATGATTTTAAGCATCTACATTTTGCCCCTCTTTGATGTGATGTTGGAAAAACATCATATCAAAGAAAAAAAAATATAGGTTGCCCCAAAGAAGGAAGGAGTCCTATGGCGAAAACATAGGAGGAGGGTACCCCCTCGCAAAAATTGCGCAAAAAATAAATTTTTGATAATTTTGTCGAAAAGGTCTTAAAAAAAATTAAAAACAGAAATAAATGATAACCTTTGCATGGCTTGCGGGCAAAAAAGGGACGGGCACGGCTTAGGGAAGACATGGGCTCAAATAGGGTCTGTAGGGACCCTACATAAGCCTCTGAGGGGCCCAAAGAAGGTCATTGTCACAACACGAGCAAAGCATCTAGAGCGAACATGGACCCCGTTGATCGATTGCAGCTTGGTGAGCGCGTGCGGGAGGACCAGCGAGCAGCCGAGATGGGCCAACCGGTAAGTCATCTGATACTCTTCGTGTTTTGGTAGACTTAGACTAGACGACGTGCATTAATTAGGCCATAAATGCACGAAAATAGAGCCCAAGTGGAGGTGATAATCTCTACACTATCGTCTGTGCAGACGATAGTTGGGCGACTGCGGCATCCGTAGAGACGATAAGGTACATCCTGTTGTCTGTGTAGACGCCAAAAGGGCGAAAAAGTTCACGAAGATGACAAGGGTTAGTCTTTCCTCTACATAGCTGACAAAAGCCAGCAGAGACGATGAAGGATGCCGGGTCGTCTCCACAGATGACAGAATGTGCAAAACTGTCGTCTTCGCTAATTGGTGTTTGCACAGATCAGCATCTATGCAAAGAGGTGTCTGTACAAAAATGTGGTCATGCCAAATAGGGTAAACTAGGGGGAGGCAATGGGAGATGCCCCAGTGTAGGGACATCACAGGCTAGCAAAATTGACGCTCTGCATGTCTATGCTGCAGGAGGATACGGTGGTGTTTAGGTCAAGGGAGCACTATCCTCTGACCATGATGATATAGGAGAGGCTAACAGATGTGGACTAGGGGCACATGCGACTATGCAGTCTAGAGCACGTTCACGAGTGGCCAAATCTGAGGGGCTATTCAACACAACTATCAGCTCTCATAGAGTGTTGGCACACGCCTACTGGGAGCTTCTAGCTACTGCCAAGGGAGATCTCAGTCACACTCTTAGATGTGTGGCAGATCCTACGGGTACCGATCAGAGGTGCTTACCTAGAGTATGTATTGGAGGGTTCAGATCTGTTCTTAAGAGAGTTTTTTGGCTAGCGGCGACAGAGATTACCCATCTAGTGATCATGGTTGTCGTGGAGGGGTGCAATGGAGCAGAGGTTGTCAAGGCTGGTAGTATACCTAGCCTCATGGATATGGCGGATGTTGCCAAATGATGCAGAACATGGGTGGCCGATCGGGTGGGCACGAGTGCTGAGCACTTTTCTATAGGAGGATGGAGCAGTCTACTACTGGGGACAGACTATCCTAGCTGAGTTGTATCACGATTTTCATATGTGTGCATATCGGACCCAGCGCACAGTAGGACCAGGACTGACACTACTGATGGTCTGGTCATGGGAGCATATCAGAGTCACACGGCCGATCACTCGATGAGAGACCAAGCAGCCTAGGGAGCCATATGCCTCCAGATACTAGCCTCTGATCCAGTATACATTGACGGAGTCTGTGGGGTTCTAGTGTCGATACCTAGATGAGATCATCATGTTCGAGTGGACTCCGTATGATGGAGTAGAGCGGTGGGGGAAAACACTGGCAGCGGGTGGTGAGGATGACACGGAGGATCAGATGTACCTCCCATATACACAGACTAACTGTTGGATCATTGGCCGATCCATGCATGTGTTCATGCGCTACATGCCCTCTCGAGTGTGACGACAGTTTGGCAGGGTACAGGATATAGTGCCAGATAGATTTTTATATCCTATAGTGTCACACAAGTATGGCCGGATATGGGGACACAGGACCACAATACGATTGGTCTAAGCTTCTTGGATGGGGATGGTAGTAGTGCCATGGGTGCACAGCCAGGATAGGGGAGACGCTGGTATGACACCGACGTACACACAGTGGTGGGAAGCCCACCAGCAGGTCAAGCTGACAGTGTCAGGGGCACCGCTGCCAGCAAAGCAAGCATAGGGAGAGGGGGATGGAGCAAGGGATGGTGGGCAGGCAGCCATGATGCCACCACCAGCTCAGGGGGCACAAGAGGGACCACATGGGTGCAGAGTTCGAGCGTGGAGAGGGCCAGGGCCAATACTAGCACAGGGGCCACTACAGATAGTACTTCAGGTACAAGTACAAGTACAGGCATACGCATACACATAGGCACAGGTACAGGCACAGGCACCACCATAGGCACCTTTGCAAGGACAGAGGGAGGACCCAAACATGGTCAGGGCCGAGAGGGACAACCTGCGAATAGAGGTAGCCCGTCTACAGGGGTTAGCACAGGTGCAGTAGGCACGGGCAGACAGCTTAGAGCAGGCCATGGGG
Organism: Cupressus sempervirens; assembly: GCA_028749045.1. Lineage (NCBI taxonomy): Eukaryota > Viridiplantae > Streptophyta > Pinopsida > Cupressales > Cupressaceae > Cupressus > Cupressus sempervirens. The sequence continues at coordinate 30,945,067 of CM053789.1, read as the reverse complement.
GCCATACAGGCAGAGCTACAGGTGCAAAGGGTCAGGGGTGATAGTGCATAGGAGGCTTTAGCAACCTTACAAGCACAGGTGGATGCTGGGGAGTTTGCAGGGATGAGCACCCAAACAAGAGTGGAGGATCGGGCAAAGGTAGAGAGGCTTCGAATAGAGAGGTTTCGAGCAGAGGTAGCTACCTTACAGGCTGAGCGGGCCACCCATCAGGTGCAGTTAGACGAATACCATAGGCAGCAAGACATAGCCATGCAGATGGTACAACCAGGGGCAGTCATCACAGTGCTGCAGGAGGCCCTCGCAGCTAGCTGAGCAGAGACACGAGCCATACGAGAGGCAACCTATTATAGGTTGCTTTATAGGGAGGTCATGCCTGCTGACCAATAGCAGCCAGATTTTGAGAGGGGAGCCAACTCATGGATCTCAAGGGGCAGAGCCAGATCAGAGCAGTCCGTAGGATAGCAGAGACCTCCTCGAGGGGGGGATATAGGGGGGGTAGGGCCCTCATAGCCGGCTACGTGATTCCATATAGTGATCAATGTTTTGACAGATATGTGCAGATGCAATGATTTTTGATGATGCATTTGTATTATATAATTTGATATGATTTGTATATGGATTATATAGACATTATTTTTTGAGATATATACATGACATGATTTGATGATTCTATGTGTATGGATTTATGATGTGGATACTAACGCTTGTGATGCAGGATGTGATGATATGTGATATTGCCTATGATGTATGCATATGTACATGATGCCTAACATGTGTGTGATGCAGGTTAGTGGGCGATTATGAGATGTATGCATTGTTTTATGGATGCATGATATATATATGTTAGATGTGATTAGGATGTATATGCCCCTAGATGTGATCACTAAAATGAATGTATGAACTAATGCAATCTAATGAACTAAAAATGAACATGAAATGAAATTAATCAAATGAGTACTAATGCAATGAATGAATGTAAAAGTGGGAAGCTAATGCAACCTAACGAAAATGACCTAATGAATGAGTATTTGTCATAGCTGTCACTCATAGAAACCCAGGAGCATAGCATAGGAGGGGGGAAATAAATAGGGCCTTGTCTCAAGCACGACTCAGATGAAACCCTAGACTACATGCATCCTAACTACATGATATCAAGAGATTCCATTGTGTTCATATGGAGAGCACACCTTAATTTGAATTTGCAAATGAGTTTATGCATTATATGCTATATTGGCATAAATGACATGACTCTTTTGCATGGACTAGACAAACAAAAGCATAGAGACTTTAGGACAATAGGTGTAGTTTGCATAGTCATGATGGATCAAATGTCATATATGCAATAGAGAGGTCTGGGCACACCCAAAGTCTTTTAGGGATCTTTGGTGGGACGTGTGCTAACCCGTTGTCCCCATTATGCAATGCATTAACATAACCTGAAACTGACACACATGAAGTAAAGTCTCAAAAACAGATCATACCACAAAAACATGTGTAGTTAATGACAGATATTCTAGTACGACCAAAATATGGAAGATCAAGGTGCACCATAAAAGGCTATCACTAACACACAAATAAAATCAACCAAAAAAAAACCTCATGACCAAGTAGTCATTCCATCCACAGTTCCTGCCAAGAACCTTAGGTCTAGAAGTGAATGTCACAATGTCACCTATAGGAAGTATGCATCCTATGAAAGTGTGTCAAAGGATCATAAAATTGTTTGTTTTTGGCAAGGGCTATGAAGCAAACAAGTTTCCTGAAGCATTAAGTCTCAAATGGTGATTTTGTGTAAGTCCAAGTGTGGTCACTGTTGTAAAAAAAAAGCTCAGCATAATGGGATGACAATCACTCGACAGAAAATGCCTCGTGAACTAGAGGTCTTCGAAAAGATGGAAGTGAAATGTAGCCTCTCGGACAAGAGGTCTTGTATTAGATGCATGAAACACAAAAGGCTAGATAAGACGTTGCACAAGGGAAGTGGAATGGTGGAATAGAATGAAGCAAAACGAGCCTTATAGACAATGGATGAATCCATACTTTTTTTTTCAGGAACATTTTTCTGCTTTTTAGGGCTTTTTTTAGGAACATTTTATGAATTTTTTTTGGATTTTTCTAATTTTTTTGGATTTTTTTGAGACTATAAACACTGTACAGGAACTACAAAGGCTCAATCATAGAACCGCTTGAGATGCTGGATATTTATAGGCTCAGGGAGCGGATCTCCCTCTGGAGTAGCAATCTGATAGGTGCCAGAACCATATTTGGATGTAATGATAAATGGTCCTAGCCAATTTTCCTCAAACTTTCCTTTCTTTTCACGGTTCTAGAGATTCTTCATGTTATGTTGCAAAACTAAGTCACCCACTTCAAATTCTCGTGGCTTGACTTTCTTATGATATTGAAGCTGAAGGCGATTTTGATACACGCGAAGGTGGTTTAGGGCATTGAGTCGTCTCTCATCAAGGAGTGCCAGCTCTTGCAAGTGAGCAACTTGGTATTCTTTGTTAGATATGAGGTTCTTGAGAGAGATTTTGAGGGAAGGGAGCTCAATTTCGATGGGCAAGATGGCTTCGGAACCATAAACAAGGGAAAATGGGGTGGCTCCTGTGGGGGTGTGGATGGAGGTACGATAGGCCCAAAGGGTGAGAGCAATTTGGATGTGCCAATCATGACTAGCTGCATCAATGGTTTTCTTTAAGATTTTCAAAATGGTTTTATTGGTAGCTTCAGGTTGGCCATTGCCTTGGGGGTAGTATCTAGTGGAAAAATGCTGGGTGATTCTAAATTTTTTGCATAGTGTGGCAACCTCTTGATTTTTGAAAGGGGTACCATTATCAGTCATGATATCTTGAGGTATACCGAAATGACAAATAATGTAATTCAGGATAAACTTTGAAATCTATTTTCCAATGATGTAGGTTAATGGAATAGCCTTGACCCACTTTATGAAGTACTTAGTGGCGGCAATAATGTACTTGTAGCCATTTGAGAAATTTGGGTATACTTGGCCAACAAGATCGAATCCCCAGCGGGAAAAGGGCCATGGAGTGATGGTGGGCTGAAGGTCTTGGGTGGGAGCGTGTATCAAATCACCATGCTACTGACATGGAACACATCTTTTCACAAACTGATATGCATCTGCTTCCATAGTGGGTCAATAGTAACCTGTCCTAAGAAGCTTTTTTGCTAACATAAGGCCACTAGAGTGGGTGGCACAAATCCCTTGGTGAACCTCTTCTAATGCCTTTCAGGCTTCATCTGAACTGAGACATCGAAGGAGGGTTCCATCAAAGTGTTTTTTGAAAAGTGTATCACCTAGGATGGTATAGTGGGCGGTTCGACAGATGAAGGTTTTGCTTTGATTTGGGGTGAGGGCTATGGGAATGATTTTGTGATGTAAATAGGCAAAGATATCAGCGTACCATGGAGACTCAGGACCCACAATCTAACACACCAACTCTAAATCAATTTTCTCATAAGCAGGAGTAAAAAGATTCTCAACGAGAAACTAACATTTAGGACTATATTCTGGCATGGCAATCATAGAGGCAATAGTAGCCATGGCATCTGCTGCTTTATTATTAGCCATTGGAATCTACTGAAAAACAATCTCTGTAAAATCTTGTTTAAGATCCTCAACTATTCTGCGGTAGGGAAACAATTTCTCATCCTTGGTGTGGTATGCATCTGTAACTTGTTTAATGACCAATTGTGAGTTTCCAAAGACACGAAGGTTTTTGATACTCCATCTGATAGCTTGACATAGTCCTGTGACTAAACCTTCATACTCAGCTATATTGTTTGTGCAAGGGAATGAGATTTTATAAGACTTAGGAATGAGATCCCCTTATGGTGTTACAAACAAAATTCCTGCCCCCGATCCCTTTTGTGTAAAGGATCCATCAAAAAATAATTTCCATGGTGCAGTCGGGGCGAGGGTCATAATTGTGTCATCTGGAAAATTAGCTACAATGGGATGGTCACCTTGAAGAGGAGCTTCAGCAAGTTGATCTGCAATTACTTGTCCTTTAATGGCCTTACGATCCTTATAAACAATGTCAAACTCACTTAAAATTAAGACCCATTTTGCTGCTCGACCAGTGAGGGCGGCTTTTGATAGAAAATACTTGAGTGGATCTATCTTGGCAATGAGATATGTAGTATGATTAAGCATATAATGACGTAGTTTATGCGTACAAAAGACTATAGCCAAACATGCTCTCTCAATAATAGTGTAGTTTAACTCATAGCCAACTAGTGTTCGATTGAGGTAATATATGGCTTGCTCATTCCCCTTATCATCTAATTGTGCCAAAAGTGCTCCTAAAGCAACTGAAGTAGCTGAAATTTATAGAATCAATGGTCATCCTGCAACTGGAGGTGCTAAAACTGGAGGATTAGCCCAATATGTCTTAATTTGGTCAAATGCTTTTTGGCATAGGCAATCCCATTGAAACTTGTTTCCCTTGCGAAGAAAATGCTGAAGTGGATGGACCTTATCTGCTAGTTGTGACACAAATCTCCTAATAGATTGTAACTTTCCTTGAAAATTGAGGAGTTGTTTCAACGTGGTGGGTGGAGGCATATCCATGATGGCCTTCACTTTTGCTGGATCTACCTCAATACCTCTTCTTGACACAATGTAGCCTAACAATTTACCTGATTTGACCCCAAATACACACTTCTTAGGATTAAGACACACTTTGTATTTTTCCAATCTATCAAAAATAGTGGTAAGGACATCAATGTGGGATTCTCTTGTCTTAGATTTTCCTAGGATATCATCAACATAGTCCTCCATTATGACATGTAGAAGATCATGGAATATGGTAGTCATTGCGCATTGATAAGTGGCGCCGGCATTTTTCAAGCCAAAAGGCATGACTTGATAACAAAAGGTTCCCCATGGGGTTGTGAATGCCATTTTATGTTGATCCTCTTCTACAATTCTGATTTGGTTATAACTGGAAAATTCATCCATCAAAGACAACATCTCATGTCCAGCGGTCAAATCCACTATGATGTCTATGTTAGGAAGTGGAAATTCATCCTTAGGACATGCAAGATTTAGGTCTCAAAAATTTGAACAAACACGGATGCCCCCAGATGCTTTTCCTACAAGAACAATGTTGGAGACCCACTTAGGATAGTCAATAGGACGGATGAACTTTTCCTCTAACATTTTCTACAACTTTGCTTTGACTAGGAGTGCTACTTTAGGGTGCATCTTGCGCAATTTCTGCTTTACTGGTTTAATCTTGGGATCAACTATCAAATGATGCACAACCAAATCTGTCTCTAGGCTAGGCATGTCTTTGTATGTCCATGCAAAATTGATTTTTCCTTTTTTCAAGAATTCAGTCATGGCTTTTTGTTCCACAAGACTTAAGGTAGCAGCAATGTAGGTGATTTGTGGACTATCCTTTGTTCCCAAGTTGACTGGAATTGTGTCTTCATTCAAAATAGGTGACTTTTCTGGTGGCAAGGATCTAAATGGCAAGTCAAGCTCTCCCTCTTCTGGCGCCTCTAAGAGGTTTTCACCAGAAGATGCGTCCTTTATTTTATCTTTTTCTTCATCCAAAAGTGCCCTAGAAGAGTTTTCACTAGAGGATGTTTCTTTTATTTTTCCCTTTTTATTTTCTTTTTCACTTTTGCGACTAATAGAGTTGACTTGGCTACCAAAGTAGGCTTTTTCATTGTACTGGATCTCATGTTCATAATCTCGAAGATTCTTGAGGCCAAAAAGTGCCATCACTGCTTCATCAGACTTACAGATATCGAGAGATGGTTGTGTATCTTGAAGGTCCCAGTCTATCATGTCAGGGTTGGTGAGAGGTAGGTTAATGGATGAAAGTTCATCTATGGTAATGGCATGGACATAATTATCTAGGTCATCTTCAATGTATTGGAAAGGTACTTCTTCAGTCTCAGAATCAGGTTCAACCATACAATAGTTGTCAGCAAAGGATACCTTAGGTTTAATGGAGCCTAATCCACGTCCTTTAGGATAGCTATTAGCTTCTAAGGGTTGTCTAATTCCATCTTCTTTTGGTCCAAGTCCGGTACCATGATACCCCATGTTTTCAATAATGGGAGGTGCCTTGACATATTTATCTTTAGGAAACTCTATAGGTTCATCTTTTCTATCATAATATAGCCAATCTAGGATATTATCTTCCATTTTCTCGTCACTAAGTGAACCCCAATGCTCAAATGTTGTCTTGCTAACTTGCATGGTTTCCTTATTAGTAGAAGGTGACAATTGAGAAGGTTTTCCAAAGGAACGGGGGGAGAGTGGTAGTTGTCCCACACACAAGGCATTTTCAAACTTATATTCTCCCATTCCTAAATCAGCAAAAGTAACCTTCTTTCCTATGGTGTTAATTTTAGTATCTCCAACCTTCTCTTTTCCCTTGTGGGAGCTTGAATCCTCATTAGCTAATTCTGGTACTGTTGTGAGAGATTTAGGTACAATTTTGGCAAACTCACTTATTGGAAAAAAATTCATTGGTGCACCTTCCAATCTTTTACAAAATTCAAAAGGGGTGGGATCCCCTGGGATTGTGATCTCTCTTCCTTGGTGGGGAAATTTCAAGCATTGATGATAAGTGGTTGGGACCACCTTTAGTGCGTGTATCCATGGTCTAACAAGCAAGATGTTATATGGCAAATCCAAGTCTAGGACATGGCATTCAGTATTTATGATGGCTGATCCAACTTTTAGAGGCAGCATGATAACTCCTTTTGATTCTCTTTCCCTCTCATCATATGCTTTTATTGTGATCCTTTTATTAACATCTAGGAGGTCTTCTGGAAGTCCCAAGAAATGAATCATTTTCAATGTACAAAGGTTCAAACCAGACCCATTGTCTATAAGGACTCTTTTAATCTTATGTCAATGTATAAGGACTTCAATGTGGAGCGACAAATTATGGTGGGGATCAGGACCTTGGAAATCTTTATCTATGAAGACAAGGTGTTGTTGAGCGGCAAGGTTTCCAATCATGGCAGTGAATTGGGAAGCATTAATGTTTTCAGGAACATGAGACTCTAAAAGAGCCTTCTCCAAGATCTCTTTGTGGATGGGTGATGTGGTAAGAAGTTCAAGAATGGAGATTTGTGCAGGGATCTTACCTAGCTGGGACAATACATCATAGCAAGAAGCAGGCCTTTGTGAGGTGGATGGCACAACGGGCACATGTGGCATTGGGGGATTAGTATTATTGGGAGTGGCAGCTTGCAAAGTAAGTCTTCCTCGTCGAGTGGTGGCATCACAATCAGCTGCTCGTAAAACAAGGGTATTCACATGAGTATCTACTTCTTCAATGTGACCACACAAGGAGTCAAACCATGATATGTGGTTAGTGGAATAATCAGAAGGTAATGCATTTGATGTGGAGGCTTGATTTGCATTGTTGGTATTGTTGTTATCATTGCTGTGATCAGGAAATGGTTTTTGAAATATCTTCAATTTAGCATTTTTAGAGGTTGGACCTCCTTCCACCTCAATTTCCCCATCATCAACAAGATTTTGGATAAAAACTTTGAGCTTGATACATTTTTTGGTGCCGTGTCCCTTGATACGGTGGTATTTACAGTATTCATTTTTCCTATACCACTTTGACTTTGGTTGATTTTCATCAAAAGGACGTGTGTTAGGAAATACCATAAAGTTGTGATCCACTAATTTTTGAAAGATGGTCTCCAAAGGCTCACGAAAGTTAGTGAACTTTCTATTTCGATCATAGTCACGGTTGTAGTTGTTGTTGCATGGAAAGAATTGTGTTTGATTTCTAGATTTTTGATTGTTTTGGTTGTCATGATTTGAATTGTTGTTGTTTCGATTGCGGTAGTTGTTGTTGTTCCCTCCTTGAAGGTTTTTGACATCAGTAACACCATCATGTGTAACACCCTTATTCTTGGACCAGACTTTGGGTTTGCTATTGTTGTTTGACTCATTGTTGGAGGATGATGAATTATAATGTTTGATGGTGCATTTTTCCAAAAGTCCATTTTCAATATTCTTGCCCTTTTTGACTAAAGTGGAAAAGTCTTCGGGGCTAGCCATTTTCATGTGGAAGGACATTTTAGGTATCAAGTTCTTGATAAATATATCCACAAGATGGGAATCTTTGATTTTATATGGCATGCGATTAGCAAGATGTCTCCACCTTTGTAGGAAGTTGGCAAAAGTTTCTCTGTTTTGTTGTTTTGTGTTGCACAAGTCACTCAATGAGGCATGATGTTCAATGTTGTAAGAGTATTGTGCTATAAACTTGCTTGTCAAATCATTGAACGAAGTAAAGGAGCCCTTAGGTAAATTCATTAACCACTCAAGTGTGGGGCCTCCAAGACTTTGTGCAAAGAGTCTCTTAAGATAGTCATCATTGTAGGCTACCTCTTGGTACAAAATGGAAAATTCTTTGAGATGGGTGACGGGGCATGTCTCTCCCATATACTTGTGTAACGCCCCACCAAGGGATCCAAAAGAATTAATCTAAAGTTTCTCTAAGTTTGCTAAACATTTTTTTTTTTTTAAAGTAAGAAAGTATGACATACACATCAAACACATAGTAGCGGAAGCAATAACATGTAATCATCGACAAACATACATTGCAAGTTACATTTCTTAAAGATCCCAATACGTTGAGTCACGTTTAAATCTAATTAATTCTAATTCTAACAAATATCACATAAATATGAAAGAATAATCAGAAGTCCCATGTCCATATTATACATTTTTTTCGAATGCCTCTTGGCAAATTAATTCGGAATGCTCAATCATCCACTGTACAAGTCACAGGGTATGAAAGGCTTAAAAGAATATACATATGTAAAGATCAAGATACAACATCCTCAAATCCATGATACAAAGTAAAGTAAAATATATGAAACTATTCACCATACATGATACATCCATAATGATAAAACATCTATCATAAAATCTAACCATCCATCATAATAATCCAAGAACATAGTGAAGGTAAATGCCAATCACGAAATCTCCAGCCACGGTGACCACGGAACGAATCTCAATGGTAAGAGTAAAAGCACTACCACCCGACCGCGTGGAACCTAAATGGTCCACTCCCACCGCGCTGAGAAGATAGTCTCAAGTCCCAAATAGGATAACAAAACCTATAATCATAAATACTCTCTAAGTCCAGGAAATCCTATAAGTATGCTAACTCAAGGGTTCCTAAAAAGATCGACATCTAAATCCCAAAGGTACCACAAGACACGTAGGAAACCTAATATGCAAGCGGGAAAGTGTCATCGCAAAAGTCACGTAGAAGTTACCCAAGCAATCCCTTAGGAATCTCGGGTCCCTACTGATCCTGCGACCACTAGTATCCTCTCGTACTAACGAGGCATACTATGGAGTGCAAGGTCATAACCAAGCATTCTCTTTACCCCATCCTAGTCTGTACTAGCACTCAAGGCATGGGAGAGAACATACAATTATCTTGTTAGGTTCATTTTCTCTCATTTAGTGTAAATGTTTTCACTTATTAAAAATGACTTACAATGGGTTTCTCAAGGCAGCCTCTTAGGGCTCCGACCCCCATTGCAAGCCACTTCTCGACTCTACACATAGATAACCTACCCTAGGCTCATGAAATCATAAATCAAAGAATCATAATCAAACCACCTCAGTCCTATACAAGCAACTGAAAAACATCATAAAAGATAATCCACAAAATTACATCAGTTCTTCATGAGCAACAGATAATATCAATTAGTAATCATATGATCACGACAGTTCTCTATTAGCAACTGAAGGCATCAATGATAAGTTACAAAATCCAATGGTTCTCCAATAAGCAACCAGAAAGTATCCCAATAGTAAATTACCATACTGATCGAAGACTCCAAAATGGTCAAGTCAACACATGACATCATCAAGAACATAACAACCACTTCAGTCCTTTCAAGCGACTGAAAAGCAATCCAAGTATAACTGATTGAGACTCAAAAATGGTTATCAAATATAACTGATCGAGACTCGAAAATGGTTAAGTCAAGTATCTCAAATACGTACATCTCAACTTCACACAAGGAAACTGGAAAGCAATAACAAACAGTAAACACAATCATGTCATAGAGCACTTCATCACATTACCATGGTCGGGTTAAGAAAGATCAAAACCAAATCATCATGACATCACATTCACAACCCCGAGCCTTTGGTAACAACCTAAAATGGTCAACGCTAAACCAACCCCATAACATTCAAAGCACAAAGACAACATCAAAGTCTCAAAGATTGGATCTGAAGGTATATTATTTGAGTTAAGGTAAGGTTTATGTTTCAGTTTAATGTCGAATTTCAAGTAACTAAGTTTTCATAGCTACCCCTTACGATTAACCCATTTCTATAATAACTTCCATTAAGTCAATATTTCAAATCTACCATTTAATCAATTAACATTCATTATTAATTAATTTTAATTAAACTAATTTTAATCAAATTAATCAATAATCATTTGTTCCAATTAATTATTTTAATCTATCCATTAATTGTTAATTTATTAATATTTAACCAACATTATTAATAAATTAATATTCACAAACTATGTTAAATGTATTATTATTTAACTAATCAATATTAATCAAGATTAAAAATATTTATTAATTAAAATATATTAAAAATTTATAAATTGAAAATTTTAAAAAGTAATAAAATTTATACATAATAAAAAAAATGAATTAAAAAAAATCCTTTTAAAAAAAACACGTTTTAAAGCCCGTCGGCTAAAAAGGACCCTGCGACAGCAAGTACTCTGTACCTGTCATCGCAGTACCTGCGATGCAAGTACTGTCGGCTTTGCCGACAGTGGGGGTGGGCACAAGATAATTCCCTCCCCCCCACTAATAACATATGAATAAATTTATTAAAAAAAAAAAAAATTGTTTTATATATAATATTTTATATTTTTAAAACAAAAGAATACCATTTCGTTATTAATAAGATTTTTATTAATAAAAAAATTAATTAAGAATATATATATATATATATATATATATATATAAAAGCATTGAAAAATTGGTTCCCTTCTTTAAATTGATATAGAAAATATAGTCAGCCAATCGAACTTCTAATTTAGAATTTTGGTATTAGATTCAACCCTTCCCATTTAAATCTTATGTATACAGAAGTTTATTGACAAGCATCTGATAAATTCCAATATCGTAATGTTTTAACATTCATCACAGAGAATTTCAGATTTACAAACCCCAGACACGAAGAAGACAGGAAAGGATAATTGCGTAATAAATCGATAATCGAAAACACAAGACCCTACCTGATCCTGATGCTATTATGCAATCTCCAGAAACTGTAAAAGAATTCGCTCCTCTTAATAACCTTCCTCTGGAAAACTTTCTTGGTATCAGCTTTCTGAAATTCGCTTCCAAAAATTCTCTCTCCAAAAATTCCCGTCCAACTTCGTATATCACAAAAATGAACCCCCAAAGTTGTGATAAGCAAATTCTCCTCAATTTGGGGCACTAATTGTGCGTTTACCCGAGACGACTCTTTGCACAACTCAGTTAACTCCAATTTAACTTTTATTATCTTTTCTTATTCTTTTGCATTCAACTTTCATGCACATTAAGTTGAATTATTAAATAACTTTATTTAAAATTTCACTTGACTTCAATTCTTAATTAATTTATTACTTTAAATCTTATGTGCACTTTTAAGAAATTAAAATAACATTATTAATTTTTATAATTTAATCTTTTAATTTAATTCTTATATTTAACTCATGTTTAGATCATGCGATCTAGAATTCTTAATAAATTAATATCTTTCAACTTTTTAATTTATTTTAGAACTTAATTGATAACATATTTAATTAATTTAAATAACAATAATATTTAGCATTTATTTAAAAATGAACTCCAAATATATTATTATTAAATTAAATTAATATTATCCTGTTCTAAATATATCTTTGAACTTTAATCTCCAACTTTAATTCTTTTATTAAATTAATTAATTAATTAAATATAAAGATATCATAATAATTCTTTATTAAATTAAATCATTAATTAATCTTTTTAATTAGACTTAATTAATAGAAAAATACACTAAGGACTCATAAAGCAATATACGAAAACCCATCATAGAAAAATACATACCAAATCAAACAAAAGGGTTATAATCACGAAATTACATCATTTGATGCGTTTAGAGGGTACTTAACTCAGATACTTGTCCTAATTATCAATTAGGACAATTGGCTAAAGGGTTTAGGATTTGGACTTAAGAGTTTATCTCCCCTCCCTTACCATTGAGACAGTGCGATAGGGTATGCTCATCCTGACAATTCAGGGAAGTCAATACCCGGTACCTGCAACCTGCATAAAATCCACGCATGTACAAACACAATATTCCAAGCTAAACAGACAATGGCAGGAAGTGGTGCATCGTGTAGATCCCGACTAGCAGGTGACTACGACTCCCTTCCTTAACCATATCAGAAACACCATACATAAATAAAACAGCACACACACCATACACATGCAGTATGGGGTAAGTATCCATAAGAAGCACATGGAATAATAAACCATCTAACTAATCATCATCGATAACTGAAACCATTGAATAATCATCATACATGCATGAAATATAGAGTACCAAGTAATCTCATCATATAATAAACTGAGTGTAAACATCATCTGATAATCTCTAAAATAATAATACTAATCATCAAACATAAATTGGCCTAAAAGAGTTTGGCAATCATATCATAAATGTAGCTCAAAAATGTAAACTAGGGGCAGGCACTACAACTTGTCAAATTTAGGTATTTCAAAACCGGTTGGAAATGGCACCATATTAATGGATTTATCAAATGGAAAAGGACAAATTTCCTCAAAAGAGACATCCTTCACCCCTTTGGATTTCATGTTAAGGACCAAATTTCGCAATTCTTGTAATTGTTGAGCCAAGTCTTGATTAGGTTGCACTTGTGATTGTTGGGTGTTCACAAATCCACCTCCTAAATTGTGGGGAATTCAAAATGTAGTGGGAGGTGGTGGAGGCACTCCACTTTGGCCAATGTATTGATATGCAGTTGTTGGAATTGACACGGATGTCTTTACCACAGTGGTTGGCACTTGTAAATAAGAAGAGTGCATTGGTTGTGTCGGAATTTCCATTGGTTGAGTAGGCACTTTTCCAATGCCTAAGCATCCCACGGTTGAAGTTGTCAAGGTAGATTGTGGAATACTAGCATGTGTGGTAACTTTAGGCATGGCACTAATGATTTGTTGAATATGTTCTGCACTCAATTGAAATGTAGGTTGTGTTGAAGTGCTAGATGTAGGCATAGCACTAGTTATCATCATGGTTTCTTTCCCTTTGCTAGAAGTTGGAGCTGCATTTGAAGTGGGCAACACGGGTGCACCACCTTTTGTAATTTGTCTAAACAAAGTGTTCTCATCAAAGCTTGGAGGAACATTAACACCATCCTTGACCAAATTTAGGAATATCTCAGTTTTGTTTGCCCTAATGGATTTTTCCATCATTTCCACATTGTAGGGGTCTGCAAGGAATGTCCTGACATCATTAGGTACATCGTTAGGGTCAATAGGATCTTCATCTTGGTGTATTTCTTCATCGTCATCCCCCAAAGTTGTGTTATGGAAGGGATCTTCTGGTACTCGTGTGGATGTTGAGTTAGGCCTACCAAGGTTTGAACTGGAGGGAATTGTGTTTCCTAATGAAGTCGTGAGTGGAGGAAAAGGATTCTCCATCTTTGGTTGCCTCAATGATTCCCACAAACGTGACATGGGATTAAACATGAACCTTCCTGATCATGTGTGCACCATACAAGAGTAGCCAAACCAAAGGGTGGAAGATTATGGAAGAAAAAAGAAAATGAGGATGAGAGCTATTAACCTTTTGTGATTAAAGGGTCAACTACCCAAATGTGGACAAAAGACCTTGGTTTAGCAAACAAAGTGTGATTAGAGTATAGTAGTATCTTTCTCCTACCAAAGATAGCCAAGTGATCTTGTAGGCAAGATAGGACACCAAATTGATTACTCACTATTTGGAGATGGACTTGTGATCCCAAATAAGTAAGTGTAATTAGGATAAATGTTTGCTTATAGATGAAAGGTCTAATGTTGAAATGTCAAAAAGTGTTTTAAGGTTTAAGCTCTCTAGAAGAAAATTTGAAAGTGGAAGACTAGAAGTTTGGAAAGATGGAGGCAGATATGGTTGTGGTCACTAATGTGGCTATCTCAATCTTCGTTTACTAGAAATAAAAACCTTGGGTTCACTCTTGGGAAAACAGACCAGTTTCAAAGTTTTGCATTGTATTCAATTCTATCATAACTGTCTTGTGTAGCTTCTTCTTTTTTAATGTCTTTGATAGCATATTGGAATTGTTTGTCACCATATGCTAGGTTCTTCCTTTCCTTGTAGACAAGTGGTTTGGACAACTTCACTTTCTTATGTTTGACTTGGTTGACTTTATCGGTCATGGCAGGAATAAAACAAGACTCAAATTTCAAGTACCCAAGAACTTTGCAATAAGATGTGACTAGACTCAACCAATTTCAAAATACAAATGACCAAAAGTAACTGTGAGCCAAGAAGACCTCACTTAACCTATCTCACTCAATGAAAGGTTACCTCACAATTTCACTCGTTTTAGAATTCGTTTGATATTTTTTTTGGCTTTTGGTTTTTGAATGTTTGAACAAGCACGCTGAACACACCAACAACCCTAATAAGGCTATATCTAGGATGAACAAGGCTTATCTAGAGGGATTCCTCGATATACACAAGGTACATGAGGCCCAAATTTATAGATGAAAGGAAATATTGCCACACAGCCAGGGGGAGATGGTAACCCAAATCTCCTCCTTCACTTCCCAAAGGTATAAAGTTCTTTGGGGCTTAGCCAAGAGTGACAATATTCCACTTCCAAGAGAGGTGTCTTTCGATTCACCTCCCGATTTTTATACTCCGATAGAACACGGGAGTTGAGGTCATCCCAAGGGGTGATGAAATCCCCAAATAGGCCTCCTAAAAAAATAAAAATAAAACCACTTATTTCTTGTGCACCCAAGATCGGCCGAAGGCGCGAGGGGAGAGAATATGTAAGTGGTCTTGGGGTTTAAAAGACACTTGTTCTTTCCCAATGAAGCTTTAAATTTTCTATCTACTTGAAGACACTCGTGATTAAAACATGCAAGGTTCTTTCCAACTTGAAATAGCGCCAACGTAAATGAAAACATGGGTTGTCAACAAGAAAGTAAAGCGAGCGCGTGAAAGTAAAATGCTAAAAAGAAAAATGCAAGAAATAAAGTCAATTTACCTTAGGGCATTCAAGAGTGTATGACTTCATTTTAAGCACCAAACCCAAATGTGATCTAGCCTAAGCATACATGTCCATTTTAAGCACCAATTCTAAATATTGTCTAGCCTAGGCATACATGTCGATTATCCTTTAAAGCATTCAAGATGATGTGAATTCTTTTTAAGCACCAAATCCAAAGGTGTCTTCTCCCCTACACATTCATGTCCCTTTTAAGCACCAAAGTCCAAATGTTTGCTACCCTACGCATTTATGTCAATTTTAAGCACCAAAGTCCAAATGTTTTCTACCCTACGTATTCATGTCAATTTTAAGCACCAAAGTTCAAATGTTGGCTAATCTAAACATTCATGCATTCAAATGAAAGTGTTTAATCCATTCAAGTTCATTGGCTTTTAAGGTTTAAGTGATAAAAATCACTACAAATCTCCTTTAGTGATGAAAATCACTATTGGTTTTATTTTTTTAGGTTCTTAAGGTTACTTCTCTGCATGAAAACTGTTAGTTAAACCTACAAGTCAATCAGTTAGCTAAAATTATTGTTGAAAATTGGACAATTCTGTCAAAACGTGAAGATGCTAGAATACAGGCGCAAACGCCAAAACACAAAGACGATGAAACTCGGAGATACTAAAACTCGCAGATGACAGGAAGTAATTTCAGACGTAGACGACAATGTGAAAATTAGAGACACCGAAACTCGGAGACGACAAAATAAATACAGCCCACAACGTAGACAACAAACTAACTTCGTAGACGACAGAACTAAAGACAAAGTCGACAAAACTAGGATGCAGACGATAAAGTAAAATTCAGAGACGACATACTAGAAACACAGACGACAGACTAAAATCAGAGATAACAGAATAGAAACAGAGACGACAAAATAGAAATGGAGATGACAAAATAGAAATGGAGACGACAAAATAGAAATGAAGATGACAAAACAGAGATGGAGACAATAGAATGGTTTAGGCAAAAAAGTGAGAAAGTTTGAACCACTGCGGAGACGCTAAAAGTCAGAGACGCTAGTCCGCGCAGACGCTAGTATGCGCAGACGACAATTGGAGACGACACTTCGGCCTTTAGAGACGACAATGTGATGTTTTGTGACTGAACCAAGATTGTTTGCAAATTTTTGAAATGAAATCAGGGACGTGGGTCCCACTAGAAAATGTGACCTATAAGAAGCATGGGTTAACAAACCAACACTAGTTTAAAACTTTGAAATTGCATCAAAGACTTATCAAAATGAAAAGAACAAAATACCAACTAATGCTTGTTTGGATTTTGCAACCCTACGCAACTAGAAAATCCAACCTTTCAGCCACCTCTATAGCTCAACAAAGGACACCCATGAGAGGCCTTGTTGGTGTGTTAAGATGGGGGGGTGTTTGATGTGCTCTCCCAAACACAACAATAAGTGAATCTCTTGAGTGAGTGAGTGTAAATGTGTATGCATGTAAAGTATGAATCTAAACTAAATGAGATGAAGAACACCTCAAGAAATGGCTATGGAGAGAGCCATTCTTGAAGGCATTCAAAGATGGAGATGATATATAATGAAAGAACTAACTAAATATGCAAACTATGATAAAATTGCAAGCTAAAATCAAGCTACAAATGCATTTAGAAACTAGATTAACAATGCATAATGTAAATCAAATCCATTACCAAATTGTTAGTATGAACCTACACAATCACTACGAAATGCAAGCTCAACCTACCATGAAAGCTCAAACTATGAATGCAAATTAAAATCTCAAACCAACATGATAACAATGCAAAATAATGGGAGATGCAAATGCTTGAGACAAGGCCTCTATTTATAGGCTTGAGGGAGGGCTTGGTGAGGTGGCATCCATGTGGCATCCACATAGGTGCCACAAGAGAGACACATGGGCTAGAGGACAAGCCATGCAAAAGTCAAAAAGAGTCTTTAATGATTGAAAGGCTCAAGGTGTGCTCACACACATGTGAGCAACCTTGGGGAAAAAGTGGGAGACAAATGTGTAAGAGGTGTAAGAGGGCATGGCTTCTCACACATGTGTGAGACACCTTGACTCTCATGCAAGAGGACAAGTGTCCAAGAGGCATGCAAGACATGAGGGATGAGGAAAGTGTGAACATCTCTCACACATGTGTGAGGATTCCTCACACATGTGTGAGGATTCCTCACACGTGTGAGAACACACTTAGGATTAAGAGGAGATTTAGCTAGGATCATTATGTAAAGCAAGCATGATTAAGGAAGTGGGTAGGTTTAGCAAGGTGGGTTAGGTAGGCTAGTGAGGTTTAGGATTAAATTAAATGAGATTTAATTTAATCATGGGTTTAGATGAATTAATAGGATGTGGGGAATTTAAATAAGTAAAATTTATTTTAAAAAGAGGAATGTGGAGGATCATGTGTTAAATTAATTTAACACATTAAGGCTAGAAGCATTTAAATTAAATTTAAATACTTAGAATAATGAACTTATTTAATTAAAATAATTTAATTAAATAAGTACAAGAATGTGAACAATATAATTAATTAATTAATAATTAATTACGGTGTCACGGGCAATATTAAAATTAATTAATATAGTGTTTAGGGACGATTTTAAGCGTCTACATAAAGTAGAAGAAACAATATGTCATATACAAAGATATAAGGTTCCTACTTTCAAATATTTTTCTACTACAAGGGAACCTTTTGAAACCTTCTAATTTTTATATTTAAAAGTAACTACACAACCATCATCACCAAGTTGCCCTACTGAAATTAAATTCCTACTCAACCTTGGAACATGTCTTATCTCATGTAGTAGCCAATGATTCTCATTCTGCAACTTAATCTTAACTTTTTCCTTTCTAACAATTTGACAGGGTTCATTATCTCCCAAACAAACAAGCCCAAAATCCCCTTGGACATAATCAATAAAATAACCTCTATGAGGTGTAGCATTAAATGAAGAACCAAAATCTAAAACTCATGAATCATCAACACTTTCTAAAAAAAAAGCAAAGCATCCTCTTCAAAATTGTTACTTACCACATTTGCCTCCTTGTCTCCATCTGGTTTATCTCCTTCATTTTTCTTTCGAGTCCAACAATCTTTCTTCTTAAGCTATGGTTTCCCATAGTACCAGTAGTCATTTGATCCTCTCGATTGAGACCTCTTCCCTCTTGACTTTCCTCTTGATTTTCCATGATTTCTAGAGTTACTTCCTCTCTCAGTCATTCTACCTCAACTTTGTTCATTCAAAGCACTTCTAGATGTAGATCTACTTGAGATTTTCCTATGAGTTTCCTCACTCAAAATAACACCGATCACATCATCATATTTTAGAGTATTATATCTAGAAATAGAATTACTCATAGCCATTACCATGTCATTCTAGCTTTCAAGCAAAGAACTCAAAATCAAGAGGTCCCTAATTTCTTCATCAAAATTAATATCCACAGAAGTTAACTAACTGGTAATAATATTAAATTCATTTAAAAGATCCACCTTCTTCCATCTTCATATTAAATAAATGCTTCATGATAAATACCTTGTTTGAACCTGAGCACTTTTCATACAATTTTGCTAGGGTTTCCATAAACTCTTCTATCATCTTCGCTTTTGTAGTATTAAATGCCACCAATTGTGCCAGGCATAATCAAATGTTTCCAAGTGCCTTTCTATCTAAAAGATCACAGTTATCATTTTTCAAAGATTCTTGATTCTTGATTTTTCCTTCCAACGTCTTCCATAAATCCTTCTGATAAAGATAGTATTCCATTTGCATCTTCCATAACTGAAAGCTCTGCTCATTAAACTTTTCAACCCTTAGCTTACCCTCGTTTGCCACTACTTTCACTCAGTCTTGAGACTCCGACTCAACTGTAAGACTTTCCTGCAGATGATAACTAAAAAAAAAATCTTTTCTCTGATACCACTTGTTAGGATTTAACCATAGATAGGAATAACAATTACATGCAAATATATACAAAATAAAAAAATAATAGATCACATAGAAGATAACACAAGACATCAAGATTTAACGAGGTTCACCCAAACCTTGAGCTACATTCACCAAATAGAAAGTCCAATATTATTATTACCCCAATGATTACAACCTGATTATAATCTGTAATCCCTTACAGCTCAACACTACTGCAAGAAGCAATTTTTGCATCACACCTTATAAAACAATCCCTAACCCCAAGCCCTTTGAAACAAATATTTTTGTTGCTTTAGGGTTAAAATTGGCTACAACATGTCGACCATAAATTGGTGAATAAATAATAGCCAATTGGCGAATATTAGCACAAATTTTTTTTAAAGAATTTATTAAATATGTATAGTACTTCCTTGATTAGTCACCACAAACTAACAATCAGTACAATTAATTTTTGTATTTGATCTATTATCTATTATATTTATTACAAATCATATAGCCTAGTAAGCTTACATTGTAATACAACTTATAACAAGATTAAGACCTCTAACAAGGTCTAGTTCTTTCACAAGGACTAATGTACTTAATTCATGCAATGACTCATAACATGGTCAAAATGCATAATAGAGAACTTTTAAATTAGTACATTGTGTGGGTAGCATCCCTACTAGGTTTTCCCTTGGTCACAATTTCCTTAAAAATAAATAAGGGTGTTATGTGTTTCTTATCAAGTTGTGTGCTTTACTTTTTAGTTTAAATATTTTTGAATGCATATATAATTCATTTTAATAATATGTAGATGGAATGAAATTGCTACAATACTAATTCACTACCCTCCCCACCCAGACCCTCTTAGTATTGCCTATTTCTAACAATTGCTTGGCCTTCTAGCCTCTTGTGGACCAATTTACATATTTTTTCTTGGTAATTTATCTAAAATGAGATTTAATCTTGGGTGTCCTAATTAATATGAATTAGTCTGTAAGCCTTGAACCTAGCTAATGTAGATCTTTTTTTAATCAATTGAGTTCCTCAAGGATTTAGTCCATTATCTGCTTTATTCCAAAAACTAAAGTGATCCTATCAAACTAAATCCAATCACTACTAGAATTGATCAACTGATAATACTAAGCTTTTAATACACAAGTTTTAGTATGTTTCATCTAAAAATAACTTATCAAAATTTAGTTTGAATATGAAAATTGGGAATTAGAAAATAATAAAAATGATATTGTATTAGTATAAGTTAAGGTTGGTGCACTTGGATCCTCCAATTGTATAAATTAGGAATAACTAGTTAGAAAAATTGAGCTTATAGTAAATTCATCTTAAAAAGTACAACTTGTTAAATTAGTTACATGGGTCAATACCATTTAGATTACTAGACAATTAAATTCTTAAAACTTAGTTAGAATTGATAATAAATGAAATTTAAAATTTAAAATGAAATAAAAAATTTATTTGTGATGATTCAATAAATGTTATGAATGTTGTCGATATTTTTACACTGATTTGATTAAATTAAATAAAAATATTATTAGGTAAAATACTACATATATATGAATAGGAACTACATAGTTTCGATCTTTTTCACCAATTGTATGCAGTATTTGATGACCTTTTCCTTACAAAACTGTAAAATTGGGATTGAAAAAAATAATTTATATCAATGGTCACTAGGCGACATTGAAATTAAGGGGAAAAACCAAGTCATAGCATAGAATTTTATTTGTAGAGACTATTTGTTAGGATTTTTTTGTGTTTTGATGATATATAACCTTTAGTTTAGAAGGAACTTTAGGAATTTTGAGGGAGCCTTTCATAAAATTAGAAATGGTCGATCCACCTTGCAGATATAAATGACAATGAGAGGGAAATATTTGCAAAAAAGGAAACATGGTTTGGAATACTCATAATGGATCATTAAGTACAAATTTGTAGTGAAATGACATATGCAAGTTCAAGTCATAATATTGCACAGTTTCCTATCAAATAGTGGGTCATACAAATGAGAAAACAACACTCTTATATGACTACCTTGTCATATAAACCCTATAATAAATTTAGTGTTATCACGTGCTAATGATATAAAAGGAACAAGGATGTTTACTATCGAACGACTTCAACCAAAACTATTGAGGAGAACTAATATACTCAATAAGGAGAAAAATACCTTTTAAGATAGACAGTATATAATTCATAAAAAAAATTAATAGTGTAAACGCTGGTAGGAGAGAAATTTGCAAAATATAGTACACCCAATTAACCAAAACCATTACACAATAAAATTGCAAATATAATTAGTGGAAAAACTGATAAAAAACACTCTTGCTAAATGTTGATAGTCGAAGAAATAAAAACCTCACCAACAAAAATCATTACAAGATCTAAAAAAATAAAAGCCTTGGTTTTGTCTCGTAGCTTTCAAAAATAGTTTTTAAATAGAAAATCATTTCTATCAATTGATAGAGTGAACCCAATAAAAATAAGATTTTTTAATGTAAAAACAAAAGTTAAAGTTCCTGTTAGAAAATTAAACTTTTGATGGAAGTATCGTTTAAAAATATTCTAGATGTTAATCCATTGTTTCAAATTATTGACATTCTATTTTATGAGATGTGTTGTGAGTTTCATCATTAAGGTTGACTAGATAATATAATTGAAAAGTTATGTAAAGGGAATAATTTGCTCATGTGTAGTACAATATGGATATGCAAATGACATACTATCTTTATGGATCATGCTATTATGTTATTTTTATGGTTAGATACAATTTGTTGATGTATGTATAGAATCATATGTGTGATATACCAAGGACTAATTAGATATTATAGATATCAATGTTAGGATTTAACCATAGAAAGAAATAACAATTATATGCAAATATAAACAAAATCAGAAAATAATAGATCACACAGAAGAGAGCACAAGACACCAAGATTTAACATGGTTCACCCAAACCTTGGGATAAGCCTACCAAATAGCAAGTCCAATATTATTATCATCCAGTGATTAAAATCAAATTCTAATCTATAAACCCTTACAACTCAATACCACCGCAAGAATCAATTTTGCATCACACCTTATGAAACAATCCCTAACCCTAAGCACTTTTATACAAGTTTTTTTTCTGCTTTAGGGTTAAAATTAGTTACAACATGTCAGCCATAAGTTGGTGAATAAATAATAGCTATTAGCCAATTGGAGAATAGCAGCCCATTTTTTTTTTTAAAGAATTTGTGAAGTATGTATAGTACTTCCCTAATCAATCACAACAAACTAACAATCTCCCACTTGGGGATTGATCAGACTCCACACTAGACAACAATCTCCTACTTGGAGACTAATCATGTAGCAATACCATTACCACATGGGGCTCCCACTGGATCAAACCATCTTGGACTCTATTTTTCTTTTATTCTATTTAATCTAGAAGACCAACTAAAGCTGAAGATGAATTCAACTTCTCCCTTCTCACTACCTTTGTAAACATATCCACTGGATTTTTATCTACATGTATCTTGTCTAGCTTTAAATGTCCATCATCCAAAATTGACTGAATGAAATGGTACCACAATTATATGTGTTTTTTCTTTGAATGCAAAGCTGAATTCTTTGCAAAATGAATGGCACTTTGGTTATCTGTAAATAAATAACCATCCCTTTAAGGGTGTCCCAATTCTTCCAAGAAGAACTAAAGCCATATCATCTCCTCGGCCGCCTCTATAGTAGCAACATACTCAACCTCTATAGTGGATAAAGCATTAACCTTCTGTAACCTAGAAACCCAACTCATGGCTATCCCACCAACAATAAATACATAACCTGTATTACTCCACCTGGTATCAATATCCCCTACCAAATCTGAGTCAACATATCCTTGTAAATTAGTAGTAGAGCCCCCAAAGTGTAAACACTTATTGGATGTTCCTCTCAAATATATGAGAATCCATTTGATTGCATTCCAATACTCAATTCTTGGATGACTCATAAACCTGCTAACGGCTCCCATTGCATATACAATATTTGGCCTTGTACATACCATAACATACATCAAGTTTCCCATAGTTGAAGGATAGGGTACCTTGGCCATCTTATCCTCCTCTTCTTTTGTCTTTGGACACATCTCCTTAGTCAACTTCAAATGTCTAGGTAAAGGTGTGATGATAGCTTTAGTGTTCTCCATAGAGAAACCTTGCAACATCTTCTCAATATAATCAGCTTGAGATAAAGTCAATTTCTTGTTCTTCCTATCTCTGCAAATCTTCATACTAAGGATTTGTTTTGCTGCCCCCAAATCCTTCATAGCAAGTTCATGAGGTAACTGGCATTTTAGTCCCTTAATGTGATCCATGTTAGACCTAGCTACAAGCATATCATCAACATATAAATATAAAATAATGTAGCTATCATCATCCAACCCCTTAAGATTAAAAAAAAATGATTTGAATGACACTTACTATATCCATGCTCATGTTTAAAATTGTCAAATTTCAGATAACATTATCAAGGTGTTTGCTTTAAGCCATATAAACTTTTCTTTAATCTGCACACTAATTTTTTCTTACCTTTGACCTCAAATGCCTATGGCTATGCCATATAGATATCTTCATCTAAATTAGCATGAAGAAAGCTTGTTTTAATATCAAGCTACACCAAATGCAAATCTTTACTAGCCACAATACTTAAAATAGTGCGAATAGAAGTCATTTTATCAATAGGAGAGAATATCTTATCAAAATCAATGCCTTTTTCCTATACAAATCCTTTTACAACTAACCGAGCTTTAAATATTTTCTTACCTCCATCCTCTTCTTTCAACCTGTAAAGCCATTTATTCTATAAATCCCTTTTACTTGTAGGTAACTTGAATAAATCCCATATCTTATTTTTCAATAAAGTGTCTATTTTGTTCTTCATTGCACACTCCCACTAAATCTTAGTATCCACCTACATAGTTTCATCATAACATTCAAGTTCACTAGTATTATTAGTAAAATAGAATACAAGGAAGGAGAAAATCTTTTTGGAGGTCTAATTAGCCTTGTTGACCATCTAACATTCACTGGTGTGTGGGGTATTTTTTTTGCGGTTGTTGCACATCATGAGGAATGGATGGAACATCACCTTTTGGAGTATCATCCAACACTACATAATCATGTTCTTTCTTCTCATGTTACTGCAACATATCTTTGTACAACACTTTCTCATTGAATACGATATCCTTTCTTAAAATTTTACTATTTTCAAAATTCCAAAGCCTATAACCAAATTCATCAATGTCATATCCAACAAATACACATTTCTTTGAGTTAGCTTCTGGCTTGGTTCTATTGTCAGAATCTATATGAGAAAATGCTTCATAACTGAAGGTTTTGAAAAAAGAATAACTCACCTTCTTACTAGTCCATGCTTCCTTTGGAATACCATAGTCCAAAGGAGTAGAGAGACCTCTATTAATCAAATATATAGTAGTATTAATAACCTCTGCCTAGATATTTGAGCACAACCCAACATGCAAGCTCATGCTCCTTGCATGCTCCATTATAGTCACGCTCATGCATTCAACCACTCCATTTTCCTGTGTATTCCTTAGAACAATTTTCTTTCCATGAATACCATTAGTGGAGCAATAATCTTCAAAGTCATGATTTCAATACTAACCACCATTAGCAGATATGAGACATTTTAATTTCTTACTTGTGTCCTTTTCAATCAAGCATTTCCATTTTTTGAAAGTTTGAAATACATCAAATTTTTGTCTAAGGAACTAAATCCATACTTTTCTAGTTGGATCATCAATAAATGTAACATAATAATGAGATCCACCAAGGGAAGATACCTGAGCTGGTCCCCATACATCTGTATGCACAAGCTCTAATTTCTCACTTTTATTTTCCTTCCTAGTCTTCACAAAATTCACTCTCTTTTATTTTCCATACTCACAACTTTCATGAAAATCCATATTAACACATTTTAGACCTAGTAAAACTTTCTTTGAATGAAGTACTTTCATACCTTTCCCACTCATGTGCCCAAGTCTATTGTGCCACAATGTTGTATCAGAATCTACAACATCTATTTGTTCTTTGTGGTCAACTACAGCAATTGTTCCTAAACATTCATTTTTCTCTCAAATAAATAAAGTAGAATAAATAATATGTCCTATATAAAGCTATTAGGTTCCTACTTTCACACCTTTTTCTACTACAAGGGAACCTTTTGAAACCTTCTAATTTTTATATTTAAAAGTAACTACACAACCCTCATCACCAAGTTGCCCTACTGAAATTAAATTCCTACTCAGCCTTGGAACATGTCTTACCTCATGTAGTAGCCAATTATTCCCATTCTGCAACTTAATTTTAACTTTTCCCTTTGCAACAATCTGGCAGGGTTCATTATCCCCCAAACAAACAAGCCCAAAATCCCCTTGGACATAATCAATGAAATAACCTCTATGAAGTGTAGCATTAAATGAAGCACCAAAATCTAAAACCCATGAATCATCAACACTTTCTAAAGACAAAAGCAAAGCATCCTCTTTAGATTTGTTACTTACCACATTTGCCTCCTTGTCTCCATCTGGTTTATCTCCTTCATTTTTCTTTTGAGTTCAACAATCTTTCTTCTTAAGCTATGGTTTCCCATAATACCAATAGTCATTTGATCCTCTTGATTGAGACCTCTTCCCTCTTGACTTTCCTCTTGATTTTTCATAATTTTTGGAGTCACTTCCTCTCTCAGTCATTCTGCCTCAACTTTTTTCATTCAAAGCACTTCTAGATGTAGATTTGCTTGAGATTTTCCTATGAGTTTCCTCACTCAAAATAACACCGATCACATCATCATATTTTAGAGTATTATATCTAGAAATAGAATTACTCATAGCCATTACCATGTCATTCTAGCTTTCAGGCAAAGAACACAAAATCAAGAGATCCCTAATTTCTTCATCAAAATTAATATCCACAGAAGATAACTAACTAGTAACAATATTAAAATCATTTAAAGGATCCACCTTCTTCCATCTTCATATTAAATAAACACTTCATGCTAAATACCTTGTTTGAAGCAGAGCGCTTTTCATACAATTTTGCTAGGGTTTCCATCAACTCTTATGTCATCTTCACTTTTGTAGTATTAAATGCCACCAATGGTGCTAGGCATAATCAAATGTTTCCAAGTGCCTTTCTGTCTAAAAGATCACAGTCATCATTTTTCATAGATACCTGATTCTTGGTTTTTCCTTCCAACATCTTCCATAAATCCTTCTGATAAAGATAGTATTGCATTTGCATCTTCCATAACTGAAAGCTCTGCCCATTAAACTTGTCAACCCTCAGCCTACCCTCCTCTTCCATTGCTTTCACTCAATCGTGAGACAAAGACTCAACTGTAAGAATTTCCTATAGAGGATAACTAAAAAGAAACCTTGCTCTGATACCACTTCTTAGGATTTAACCACAGACAGGAATAAGAATTACATGCAAATATAAACAAAATCAAAAAATAATAGATCACATAGAAGAGAGCACAAGACATCAAGATTTAACATGGTTCACCCAAACCTTGATCTACATTCACCAAATAGAAAGTCCAATATTATTATGACCCCAATGATTACAACCTAATTATAATCTATAATCCCTTACAGCTCAATACTACTACAAGAAGAAAGTTTTGCATCACACCTTATGAAACAATTCCTAACCCTAAGCCCTTTTATAAAAGTATTTTTGTTGCTTTAGGGTTAAAATTGGTTACATCATGTTGGCCATAAATTGCTGAATAAATAATAGCCAATTGGCAAATTTGTTGTGGTATCCACAACACATGCCCCATTCCTCACTAGGAATGGGGACCCCCTACTTTCTTCCAACTCCCGGGCTCATAGTTTGAAAATCGGAAGAAGGAGAAATTCTCATCTAAATCAGTTTTCAAAAAAAAGAAAAAAAAAAATAAAACACAAAAAAAAAAAAAAAATCGTGTGCGCGCATATCGAGGCACACGCGCTTTGTAAGAACAAACAAGGAGAGGGGGTTATAAAACCTCCTCCTTCCTCCTACTCAATTCATTTTTCCACTACCTTATTTTTTGGCTAAGGGAGGAAGGTGAGGAAAACTCCACCCCCCCCCCCCCCCCCTCTCTCCATTCACACTGTGCGCACCTTTAGGGCTGTGCGTGCACCGTGCCGCCCTTTTGGGCGGGCGGCACGTGCGCGATGCTGCACCCACCTTAAGGCTACGCGCCGCTGTGCCGCCCTTTTGGGCGCGTCGCGTATGCGCATGGCACTGTGCTGTTGCGGGGCCCTTTTGGACGTGTCGTGCCCTTTTGGGTGCGCAGCGTTGTGCGTGCCTTTAATGCCGCGTGCATCGCATTGTGCAAGCCTTTGAGGCCACACGTGTAGCGCACCGCCGTGACGCCCTTTTTGGTGCGCAGCACAGGCGGCCGCGGCCACTGCCCTCATTTTCTTTTTTTCTTTTTTTTTTTTTATATTTGAAAAAAAATATCCAAAAAAAAAAAAAAGATTAAAAAGTCATAAGTAAAATAAAATTGGTTTTTGAGTATCATTTTTTTTAATGTGTTTTATGTATCCAGTAATTAATTGTTTTTTCTTTTTTTGTGATGTGCAAGTAATACAATCAAATGGCGTCCACATCCAAATCAATAGCAAAGCCAGTCGTATACAAGTTCCAAAGCGTAACCCCAAAGTCACAATTGCACAATGAACACTCTGAGATCAAAGACACAAAACTTGGACACACAGACTTGGAATAATTTTTGAGGGTTTGTAACAACCCAATTAAAAGATCTTCTTTGAGATTTTCCTTAATACGGTCTGGATTGGTAAATGCAGCATCACATCCTAGGACTGTTCAGTCAGCTGAATTGATTATGACCTTATCCCGACATTTTGTTCTCGAGGAAAGGGTGGTAAAGAGTGTCACTAGGGAAGTAGTCTTGGATCTACGACCTGATAATATCAAGAGAGTCTTTCACTTACCTAGAGCTGATCAGTTTATCCGGCTTTCATATGAAGTAGCTGAGAGGTGGCATAAGGATCATCACCAGGAGGCCATGGACATCATATATTCCTCATACTTCATTGAGAAGCCATCTCGAGGAAAGACAATCAGCAAAGTAGATATGGCTCGAGGATATATGAGGGATGACATTGGATATTCAATCATTCTCCTGAGTAGAGTTATGGGATTGCCTGCAGAAGGTCATCTTGCTCCATTCATGGTTAACTTCATTGGAACCATCAGACATGTAAAGATGCCACTGGATTGGGCTACCACACTTAGTGAGAACTTGTGTGATCAGTTGTGGACAGTAAAGGACAAGAACAAGTTCTATATGACTTCTTATGTGATATATCTACTTGTAGCAAGAGCCACCGACTATCCCGGGTTGTACAAAAAGGGTAGTATGTAGGATCCTAACGCATGGCCATATATAGTTTATCCTCAGCTAGTTAAGAAAAAGCTCTCATGACAAAGCAAAGAGTACAGGATTATGAATGATGCCTTTATCTTTGCCATCATTCAATTCATCGAAGGCGACTATGGAAAGAGATTGTTTGATGAGGCCAAGGCATAGATCACAGCTCTCGGTGCATATTTTATCTAGTTCTAGACATTCACATACATTCGGGTTAGTGGTGCATCTATCCATCCAAAGAAGCTCCCAAGGTACCCAAGTGACAAGTTGGTTCTGATGAAAATTTCTCGACAGATTGAGTCAGCCTATGAGAGGATCAAGAAACAACGAAGGCCTTGTTGGGATTGGCCTTTTTTAATAGGGGCATACCAAGTAAAGAGAAAGCAGGATATCCCGACTTTTGAGTGGGAGTGGGACAACTATCCTCTTGAGGAATATAACTCTCCCCGGCTGTTCTTTGACAGTGTTGGTAAAGTGGAAAATTTGGCAGGAAAAGAGTTCTACCACGAGGACGCTATTGAAGATCATTGGATGAATGCCACAAATGACTATGGTGTTCATATCAGGGACTATTGTAGAATGACTTTGTATTTAGTAGAGAAGGCTCTCCATTTGACCATCCCGGATGAGATAAGGCTACAAGATTCAGAGGAACTACTAGATCCCTTATTCAATACAGATAATGTTGGTGAGAGGCCCATTCTGAATGCAGAAATCTATAGAGAGGAAGGAGATGATATTAATCATCTAGCAAGACATTTCATCAAAATGACAAAGAGTTGGATCAAGAAACCCTTTCCACTTGATCCAATTTCGAATACAGTGATATTCCATATACGTGCTTGCCCATAAAAGGTAAAGGGGAGGAAAGTCACAGTTCCTATCTTTGTGCTCCAGTCTCCTATCAGGCCAAAAATGGTCTACCAGCTTGATCATCTAGTGGGATATTACCATCCACTAGAGAAGAAGAAAGAAAAGAGGAAGAGAGCCTCTCCTCAGAGGATCCAAACAGAGCATGTTGAAGAACAGGCCCCTTTGCAGCAACGTGAATCTACTCCCTAGGACCCCCACGACTTTGGGATTTCTCATATCCAAGTTGATGTTCCATTACCTCCTATTTTGCCAAGCCAACAAGAGGAGGGAGAGATTCCAGAGACATCCATTCCTCTGATGCATCAAGAGCTCGCTTCTCCTTGGTTCCACAGAAGAAAAGGAGGGTCAAGGTTAGAATGAACAAGAGGCAGAGAGTTCATAAAACATTAGTGCCTAATCCATCTATTCCTGAAACCATTCTCGAGGAAGAATTAGATGAGGATGAAACAAAGTCAAATGGGGAGGAAGAGCAAGTGCCTCTACAAGGGAGAACCCAACTTGCCAAAGCTATAGAATTAGAAAGAAAGAAGAATGTCACAAATACCCCACCAGCCACACAAGCTGAAATAGTAGAGCTCTCTTCGTCGAAAGATGAAGTACAACGATGGGTGAATGAGAAAAGAGAGCTAGGTGATGATATTCTCTCCATTCCAGATCTTGATTTCATGCCAGTAGGTACAGAATCGGTTGGAGATAAGATTAGAGATACTCCTACAGGTGAATTTCAATAGCAAGATTAGACCCAGATTCCACCTGAGACACAAGGTCCTCATCCAACGCCCCCATCTTCACCTCAGTATATGATGGTAGATAAGGTTTTAGTGACACCTCCACCTCCAAGTTCAGAGGAACATGTTCAGAAAGAATTATCATTACAAGGATAACCAGAACCAAGGACTAATGAGCCACCAAAAGAGGCACAGGTAATGGAATGTATACAACAACCTTCCCAGGAAGTTGAGGATCAAACTACGGGATCTACAGAAACTGAGACTACAAAGAAGAACCCTCATGATAAGAAACTCCAAGCAAAAATGACAAAGGAAAGGAGGTAGCTAAACACATCCCTTCATCATCTAGAGCTAAGGTTGAAGAAAGACATATCCTGAGATGGTTCCAGAAGGAAATAATGAGAAGTACTAAGCATCAATTCCTTGCTTTAGAGGATGATATCTGTGACATTGTAGAGATTTTGAGCAAGCCTGACTCTCCATTATAGGTTGCAACACCATTTGCATTCATTACTACTACTTGAAATCAGGACCTATTTGTACAAGTGGCTCATCCCCCAAAAGGTATAGATGAAGAAGCTGTTAGCCTTCAGGACTATGAAGTAAAGGATATCACGTTAGGGAAACCTACACGGGATACTTCTCAACAAATGATGACTATGGGAGTCAAAGAGGTTCTTAACCACATGGAGCATGATGAGATTGAAATCAGAGCATTTCAAAGGCAAGTTGAGATCTTGAAAGGATATCTAGCTAAAGTTATTGGTCCTCTTGATTTTGAACGCCTCGAGGAGACTTTGACTACCATTCTTAAAGAAGGGGAAGGTGTACGCCTCAATCCATTTTTGAGAGCTTGTCAGGATTGGCGAGACAACCTTGAGGATAGGGGTATCACTATAATTACAGGAAGTCTGAAATTATTGCATGCTACACAAGACAATGTTGATAAGATCATGGCAATTTTGAGGCAAGACTTCAGCATTATGGATGAGGTATGGGTTTGGAGCAAGGATTTGCAAATTCTACAGGCCATAAAAGGACAAAGGTACCACATTTTGATTGATGTATATACCGGCAAAGAGCTAGACATGATAGATGATTGGATAGAAAATATTGTAGAAGGAAATAAAGTGATGGAAACATTGCATGATGAGATACATAGGCTCAAGGACCAAGCTCGAGAGCAAATTTTGGAAGCAAAAAAGTTATATAGTGATGCATGCTTGGATATTTTTGAAGATGAAGAACGAGAGAAGATTTTATTAGTTGAGGTAGTTGTAGAAAACTTTAGAAATACATTAGAGGAAGCATCCAGTGATGAAGATGTCAGACAAGCCTTTAAGACAGAAGAAGCATTGTTAGAGTTGGATACCAAACTTAGGGATTTTGCAGAAACTCGAATTGAGGTGGACAACTACAGACATAAGGTTAAAGATAAGTATGAGGCTTTGAATCTTCTCGATGCTGCTAAGATTGCTGAGATTATAGAGAAATTCAAAGGCAAATATCCAAACATATCTTTAGGATGAAGATGAACAAAACCCAGATGCCAGAATTTCAATTTTGACACTTAGAAATTTTTTGAGGTTTTTGACTCGATCGAGGTGCACAGGTCCGCAGCTCCACATTTTCATGAAGCTTTGCAATTCAGAGGTGCGCCGACAGTTGACTGCCAGTTTCAAAAATAGCACTTTCCATGCATTGGAAACGCATTTTGATGGCAAGTTAACTCCGACACACATCCATTGAAGGGCCAGCTTCTATTTTGGGTGTCTCCATGCACTTCTACTTCGACTGATGGCTTCCTCCTACTTTCTCTCTCATGCTTTCATTGTTTTTGACATGTAAAGGGCTCATGCATCCAATTAATGAATAAAATATGGATGAAGTCCCTCTAAGCACCAGTTAGATTACCAGTTTGTATATATTTAGTTTGTTTTAATGTTTTAAAAAGCATTTTATTGTATTAAGATATCTCTCACTCTCAACACAAATTGAGGAGACAATTTCTTATAAATATCCCATTGTAAAATGTAAAAAGGGCTGCCATTATTATGCAATAAAATTATGCTTTTGGTGCTAGCATTTGGAGTGTAGTTATTCTTGCCTGAATGTGTCATTGTTTTATGGATTTTATTCATGAGATTGTGATTGAGCCAAAGGTTTATTGCATTGTTTCTGGTTGTGTGATCTTTTAGTTCTGGTGTTTGCTACAGATATATGAATTTCGTTTAGGTAACAAGCTTGAAAAGAGATCACCCGATTGTGTCTACATAGCTTTTTGTCTCACATGAGCAAACTTTCCATGGCCTTGCGATTTGATGAAGAGTGAAACATCATTCGATTTGTTACAAATTCTCACCGACGATTACATCAGTGGATTCTAGGAAGCGCTATTCCTGTTTTCATTGATTTCCTACTGATTTCTTCAAAGGTTTAACTCGCAGCGTGTTGTGTTCTGTAGCTTATGTCCGTTTAGGAATTTCACTTTCAAGTTATTTAATTTCACGTTATTTTCTTTCAGTTTCATTATTTTCTTTGCGAACCCCCCTGTTAGAATAGGACCTCATACTAGCTGCATTGTTAGATTTGCATTCATTGAAAAATAGAAAATACAAAAAATATTGTTCTTTTGGTGTGATATTTTGAGACAGCGAACAGATTTTACTTGATTCCAAGGTAAAAAGAGTTTTTGGAACCAGCAAAGGCCTACTCATGAACATTCACATTTATCTTCTACTAAGCAAGTTTTGGTACGTCGCAAGACAAACACTAAACCTTGGAGTGAGTCCTTAAAAGGATTTGCTTTTCAAGAGAGGAATTACACTATGGGTTCCTGTCGTTGACCTCATGCAAAACGAACGCCCAACGGAAATATTAGCATAGATTTTTTAAAAAGAATTTATTAAGTATGTACAGTACTTCCCTGATTAGTCACCACAAACTAATAATTGGTACAATTAATTTTTGTATTTTATCTATTATCTATTATATATATTACAAATCATATTGCCTAGTAAGCTTACATTGTAATACAACTTATAACAAGATTAAGACCTCTAACAAGGTCTAGTTCTCTCACAAGGACTAATGTACGTAATTCATGCAATGACTCATAACATGGTCAAAATGCATAATAGAGAACTTTTAAATCAGTACCTTGTGTGGGTAGCATCCCTACCAAGTTTTCCCTTGGTCACAATTTCCTTAAAAATAAATAAGGGTGTTATGTGTTTCTTATCAAGTTGTGTGCTTTACTTTTTAGTTTAAATATTTGTGAATGTATATATAATTCATTTTAAAAATATATAGATGGAGTGAAATTGCTACGATACTAATTCACTACCCTCCCCACCCAGACCCTCTCAGTATTGCCTATTTCTAACAATTGCTTGGCCTTCTAGCCTCTTGTGGACCAATTTACATATTTTTTCTTGGTAATTTATCTAAAATGAGATTTAATCTTGGGTGTCCTAATTAATATGAATTAGTTTGTAAGGCTTGAACCTAGCTAATGTAAATCTTTTTTTAATCAATTGAGTTCTTCAAGGATTTATTCCATTATCCTCTTTATTCCAAAAACTAAAGTGATCCTATCAAACTAAATCCAATCACTACCTGAATTGATCAACTGATAATACTAAGTTTTTAATACACAAGTTCTAGTATGTTTCACCTAAAAATAAATTATCAAATTCAAGTTTGAATAAGAAAATTAGGAATTAGAAAATAATAAAAATGATATTGTATTAGTATAAGTTAAGGTTGGTGCACTTGGATCCTCCAATTGTATAAATTGGGAATAACTAGTTAGAAAAATTGAGCTTACAGTAAATTCATGTTAAAAAGTACAACTTGTTAAATTAGTTACATGGGTCAATACCATTTAGATTACTAGACAATTAAATTCTTAAAACTTAGTTAGAATTGATAAAAAATGAAATTTAAAATTTAAAATGAAATAAAAAAGTTATTTGTGATGATTCACTAAATGTTATGAATGTTGTCGATATTTTTACACTGATTTGATTAAATTAAATAAACATATTATTAGGTAAAATACTACATATATATGAATAGGAACTACATAGTTTCGATCTTTTTCACCAATTGTATGCAGTATTTGATGACCTTTTCCTTAGAAAATCGTAAAATTGGGATTGGAAAAAATAATTTATATCAATGGTCACTAGCCGACATTGAAATTAAGGGGAAAACCCAAGTCATAGCATAGAATTTTATTTTTAGAGACTATTTGTTAGGATTTTTTTGTGTTTTGATGATATATAACCTTTAGTTTAGAGGGAACTTGAGGAATTTTAAGGGAGCCTTTCATAAAATTAGCAATGGTCGATCCACCTTGTAGATATAAATGACAATGAGAAGGAAATCTTTGCAAAAAAGGAAGCATGGTTTGGAATACTTATAATGGATCATTAAGTACAAATTTGTAGTCAAATGACATATGCAAGTTCAAGTCAGAATATTGCACAGTTTCCTATGAAATAGCGAGTCATACAAACGAGAAAATAACACTCTTATATGACTACCTTTTCATATAAACCCTATAATAAATTTATTGTTATCATGTGCTAATGATATAAGAGGAACAAGGATGTTTACTATCGAACAACTTCAGCGAAAACTATTGAAGAGAACTAATATACTCAATAACGAGAAAAATACCTTTTAAGATAGAGAGTATATAATTGATAATTTTTTTTAATAGTGTAGAGGCTGGTAGGAGAGAAATTTGCAAAATATAGTACACCCAATTAACCAACACCATTACACAATAAAATTGCAAATATAATTAGTGGAAAAATTGATAAAAAAATACTCTTGCTAAATGTTTACAGTTGAAAAAATGAAAACCTCCCCAACAAAAATCTTTACAAGATCTGAGAAATTAAAATCCTTGGTTTTGTCTTGTAGCTTTCAAAAATAGTTTTTAAATAGAAAATCATTTCTATCAATTGATAGAGTGAACCCAATAAAAATAAGATTTTTTAATGTAAAATGAAAAGTTGAAGTTCCTATTAGAAATTTAAACTTTTGATGGAAGTATCCTTTAAAAAGTGCTTTATAGGATACATTCATTCATTATAATGAATGCAATTAGAAATAAATAAATGTTTTTAAATAGAAAAGTATAAATTATAAAATTTCACTTTTAGTGAAGTAGTTTATTTTGCAAATAATAATAATAACTACAAGTCAATAGATTACGATTCCTGTTAAAAGAGCATAATTGAGATCATTGCCTTCAAACTTGGAATGCATTTCAAATCACTTCATTGCTCCAATAACTGAGAATCATACGTTTTGACGTGTACGCAGCTCTTCAATGCCTGCTATGTCTTGTAGGTTCTCACAGGAGTCGATGACAAGTCTCTCCAAGCAGCGCAGTCCAGAAAGCTTTGGCAATTCCTCAAGATCAGGACAGTCGCTAATAATCAGCTCTTTAAGCCCCATATGATCACAGGTTCCTGCTATTCTTTGCAAATATCTACAACTTTGTACAGACAGACTGATGAGCGTAACTGGCAACACAATGTTCTGTACCTTCTTACATTGCCTAATCTCAAATTTTTCCAAGCAACAAAGCGTGGCAAGATCTGGCAACTCCTCCAGCTGAGGACAATCACAAATACGCAACCATGTAATCTCAAAGCTACCCGACACACTTTTCAAACTGTGACAGCCATTCAAATGAAGAGATTCTAACTTCCCACATCTATCAATTAAAATCCTTTCAAGGCAACTTGGACCCATAAAAGCTGGGATCTCCACGAGCTCCGGACAGTCACGGATACTTAACTCTACAAGGTTTTTACAACAGAACTTCGTTCTTTTTAGATTCTGACACTCGTTCAACAGAAAACATTTCAGAATCACATTTCTATCAAATTTTACCGTCTCCAGATACCTCATACTACTGAGGCACAAGTACCCAAATTCGAGCTTCCCACAATCAGCAATTTCCAGTTCTACAAGATTTGTAAGCTTGGATATTCCTGACACGGTCCCCAAATTTTTACAACTTTTAATCACAAGATAACTTAATGTCTCTACCATTCTTAAATCCACTTCCACAAGTTTCTTCATATCATGAAGTTTTACAGACTCAAGGCTTGGGTACTGCATTTCACTGATCAAGATCTTGGATATACATTCTTCGTCGCTGATCTCCAGCTTTTCAAGGCCAATCATTGGGCCCTCAACACTACTGGAAAGTTCCTCATCGTTCCAATCCTCCTCATTAAATATGAAATTCGAGATAACCAAGGATTCACACACAATGTCCTCGCCTCTTCTTGTTAAACGCTGCTCCCCTTTTAATATGGAGGATCTGAGACATAAACTACAGAGACTCATATTGAGAGATTCTAGTAAAGGCAAACCTCTGATCGGCAATCCTATAGAATCTAACTGTACATTCTCCAGAGTATCTAATGTACCTAGATCTGGGATCTCTTTTAAACAAGTTTGAGAAATTTGCAGCTCTTTCAGCTCGGAGGGAGCCTGACATTGAAGATAATTTTGTGTAAATTTCTAAAAAAATTAAAAAGTAGCCCAGAAACAACCATAACATAATGAATTAAGCAGTTCACGGATATTTAGCTTATTTACTAAGGAGACCATAATACCTGCTTGCGATCACCCCACAAAGTTTTGAGTTGTCCGCATTTTAGTTTTAAACACTGCAGTTTTGGAAGAGGAATCCATGAAGGAATGCTTGGTAGTTCCGCGGAATTGCCCTCAAGCTGTAGCCACACTAAGGAAGGCGACGTCTCAACACAACTATCTGATTGGGCTAAAAAGAATGTAACTTGACAACCCATGTACTTGTCGAAAATGCATAGGAAACACCTGGTATTGGGTTTGGCGAGTATATTTTCCAAACCCATCATTTCCTGCATGCACTGGAGTTCAGATTCCTCTTTTTGTAATCAAAAGTTAAGATTTGGACTCTTGCAATACTAAGGAGAAAATCTAAAAGGATAACTTGCATACCAGAGATTCCAGATCTTGAGGACGCCACAGGCGACGAGGAGAACTGAGCTCATCTGCCATTTCTCTTCCCAAGTCCCTCAAATGGTCATGCATTCTCAATACAACTCCCTCATTTGTAATCGAACTCAAGTTTTCTGGCAACTTTTCTTCTACAAGGCACTTTTCTTTGAGTGTTTGCAATCTACTCTGAGCGTCCCATCCTGACCCCTCCCATACTCTTTCGGCTACGCTCTTCTGTTTCCCCTCAAAAAAGCAGGCAATGTCCATGAAAACCTCTTTCTCTTCATCATCTAACGCATCAAAACTTATTCTTAATCTTGTCTTGACTCCCTCGGGCAACATCCTTCTAACTTCAATCAATTTTGATCTCCAAAAGTCCTGAGGCATTCCATGGAGTTGTCTTCCTACAAGCTCAAGAGACAAAGGCAAGCTTCCACACACGCCTACGAAATCCTCGACCAGCATCTCATACCCGCCAGATGGAGCACGGGCTTGGTGGAAGGCGTACCAGCAGAAGAGTTCTCTTGCATCATTTATATCCATTCCTTTTACATTATAATCAACAGCAATGTCCGCGGTTATAAGCACACCCTTGTCACGGGTTGTAACAATAACCAGACTGTCCTCAGATTTCTTTAAGATGTCCTTGATCCGTAGAGCATTTAACTGAGCCACATCATCGATGTCATCTACAACGATCAGGAAGCTTAAATGGGGGTTGCTTCGTAGACTTTCCTGGATACAGCATGTTCCATCCTCTATGCTTGTAAAACTCACATCTTTGTAGAAGAGATCTTTGAGAAGCTGACGTTGCAGAGAAGGCAATTGGCTTTTCACAAACGCTTCCCGCACATCACACAAAAAACTTGCTCCAGAGTAATTTGAACGCTTCAGGTTAAACAACTCTTTGGCGAGAGTTGTCTTCCCAACTCCAGCCATACCCAAAACACCAACGACATTGTTTTCCTTCAGTTCACACTGCCTTTCGAAATCTTTTACGAGCTTATCAAGTCCGATTGGATATTCGGCAACGTGTAAACGTTTTGCCCTTTGCACTTCTTTTACCACAGCGGACACTATGTCTGCGCAGTTATTACAACTGCGAGAGAAAGGGAAAACTGATAAGAATTATGCTCAAGCTATTTGTCTTGAAAAAAACGATCTAAGTAGATTCGCCGAGCAAATTTGTAATAATTAGAAATCTAAATCTCAATTTTTCGTTAAATGACCTGCTATCTGTGAAACCTTTTGAAGTAAGGAAATATAGAAGCTGATTTGCCAAGTAGATTGAAAGCTTACTCTGAATCTTTGAATTCATAGCCTGCAGTATATGAAACTTGTCGAAGGGCTTCCTTCCACTCCTCGATTTTGTCAGGATACCTGTGCTTCTTTTCAAAAAGAAAAAATGCTTCAGCGTATCTTCCCTTTTCGATGTAGCGGAGCTCCCACGGCTTCACCTCATGGCAATACACTGGAATAATCTTGGCCTTGCTTTGTAACATAAGAACAAGCTCAGCCAGACACCAAGGCGACTCAGCATAATTTTTTGAAAAAACTGCGATATGTACTGAAGAAGATCTAATTGCAGCTTCAATCAGAGAGGGAAACGAGCTTCCAAGTTCCTTCTCTTCTGAATCAAGAAAAGCCCGTATTCTTAAATTCTCCAAAGAGTTGTAAAGCTGAATGGCCATAGTTTGTTTGACATCGGGGCCTCTATTGTTAATGAACACGTCAAACAGTGTCGAAGAATCAGAAACCTTCCTTCTTTTGCCGGCAGGTAGTATTCCAGAGAAGCCATCAAATTCCTTATTTTCTGGGTTTGATGATGAAGAAGACGCCATTTTTCGCAGTTGAAACGCTAACAAACTGTTCTGAAAACTAGAAAAGTAACCTGAGCATCCCTAATGAAATATGAGCGTCTGTGGAAGAGGAAGTATAACGTGAATTGAATGGGTCATACAAGGAAGGGGACAAGTACAATCGCTTCTCCACAATTCCACAATTTCAAAGATTAAAAAACTGGAATTGAATGGGTCATACCTAACACGGGACACGAGGATTTAATGTTTAAATGCAATTTGAGAAAATCTACCAAATAACATGCTATCAATTTGGAAAGATGTCTACCTACTTTTTCTAATTGATTTGAAATATACCTACCAATCTTTGTCATATCTCCAATTGATCTTGACTGGTCAAAGTGAATTTGACTTTAACTCTATTAAGAATACAAGCCTTCTCTCCAAGATTAATTTAATTATTACTAAAATGTATTCGAAGAAGGTGACTAAGTTGTGATAACTTGGAAAAGTGGAGATGATTTCATCCTATTATAAAAATTCTTGTACAATAAACTATGGGGACACATTAATCACCCCATTTAAAATATACATACTTACCCACCATTTCAATATCTTCAATTGATTTGGACAACTATAATGACTTTGACATTTATAGTATTCTCCCAAAAATAAATTTATATCTAAAATGTTGGTAGAAAATCACAAAAGAATCTACTAAGAACTTAGTTGGCAACAACTATGTAGCAGTTATTTAGTAAGTCTTATTTAAAAGATATTTTTTAATTTTGGGAAAAGTATTATCATTTAATATATAACTCGCTTCTACTGAGCTGAGTTTGTTGTAGGTCATAAAAAGAGACCATATGATTCGATCAGTTTTATGCCAGCCAAGTCCAACTATTCCTGCCAACTCCAAAGTTATTTCCTTCAACGAAATTGACTGCAGTAAGCTAGTTGTCCCTCGCGATCAGGCCTAAAATTTAATGGCCATATTGGCTATTTTTGCACTTTTGAACCGTATACGACGGGCTGAAAAATTGTAAGACTGTATTATGAATTGATAGGCTAAATTTTTAGAGAACTGTCAATATGATAAGTAAATTTATTACTAAACCATCAATATTTGTTATAAGCAATTTAGTATTTTATTTAATATTCGTAAATGTGATTTCATAATATATATATATATATATATATTCTTTCTATTAAAGATATATTTCTATTTTGTATTTGGATGATTGCATATTTATATTAATTTAGAAACTTATTGAAATAGAATATAATAAATTTTAAAAACTTATTTTTAATAATTTATATGTATTTTAATATTTTTTAATAATACATTTACTTAAAAAATTGTTTCTTTTATGGTACATAGTTTCTAGATTAGATTGCCTAAAGATTTTTGCCATCAATGTTTCGAATCACACTACTTGATCCATCATCAGGATGAGAGAGCAAGAGATGTAAAGTAATGTAAGTTGTAGATTTAGCATAGATTCACCAAATAAAGGAGACCAGCAAAAAGGGATTGCACACACCCTAAAGTTGGAAAAAAAAAGAAAAAGACAAATGGAGTGAAAGACTAAACAAGAAGACATCTCACAATGTAAGCAATAAGTTTAATAGTAAGAGAGAGAAAGAGAGGGAAAAAAGGAAAAGCCCAATCTAAATCAAAGTGAAGCAAGCATATGGATTAAGAAGGTATATATATATATATATGTATGTATGTATGTAATATTACATATATATTAGTATATAAATATTACATATATATATGTAATATGTATATTGCATATATATAAGTAAGTATATATATATATATATATTTTACATATATATGTGTGTGTGTGTGTGTGTGTGTGTGTGTGTGTGTGTGTATAGAACACATATATTTATTATATGTATTTAATATCTCTATATGTTGTATATATATATATATTATATATATACATGTAATATGTATATTGAAAGAATATATCCAATTTTAATATATACATGTGAATATATATTACATATATATAAGTATCTATGATATACTTGTATATGTATATGTGTGTGTGTGTGTGTGTGTGTGTGTGTGCCCAAAATTGCACACAAACCAAAAGGAAAAGAAAAAATAACAATAAAATTAAAAATGCAAGAGCCTATCTATATATGCGTTATAAACCTCTACACAAAAATATAAGAGTATTGTAACAACAACAATATATATATACATGTGTATATATATACATATGTGTGTGTGTGTGTGTGTGTGTGTGTGTGTGTGTATTCACACATATGTGTGTGTGCGTGTGTATGCATATAATTAGGAGAACAATAAAAATATAAAAATGAAACAAAAATGGGATAGACACAAAAGA
This sequence comes from Cupressus sempervirens, assembly GCA_028749045.1. NCBI lineage: Eukaryota > Viridiplantae > Streptophyta > Pinopsida > Cupressales > Cupressaceae > Cupressus > Cupressus sempervirens. The sequence goes on along the minus strand of CM053789.1, from coordinate 30,903,559 downwards.
AAAAGAAGAACACTAACAGAAGTACCTAGGACAAAAGTGCAACAGAAAAGGTGAAAGAGCGAGGTGGAGGGTGCAACACACCTAACTAAGAGGACCCAAGAGCCAGAGGAGTACAAGAGTGCCAACAAGAACCTAAATGAAGAGCAAAAGAAAAAGAAAGAAAAGGGTAGGAGGAGCGGAGGGAGGACAAGAAAGAAGGCGAGGGAGAGTAACCAATTAGGAAGGAAAGGGAGAAAAGGAGACTAACCAATACAACAAGGGTGTCTATCCCCAGAGATCAATATAGGAAGCCAAGAGGGGTTGAGAATCCAACCATCATAATGATTGAGTTTGATGGGGTGGTTGTTGATTTTGATGGCTTGTTTAAGCTTTCTTTTGAAATAGTTGTCCTCATTGGAAATGATTTGCGTATTCTCCAAACATATGTGATGTTTGGTAGAAAAAGAATGTTCGGCTAATGCTGATTTGTAAACCCTATCATGCCTGGTGTTTGCCGCATGCTCTTTGATATGAGTGTGGAAGGTGCAGCCTATTTCACCAATATAGGGTGCACCACAAGAGCAGACCACTTTGTAGACCCCTAAGTTGGAATACATATCTCTGGGATCTTTGATAGGTGGGACATGATTCCTAAGCTTGGAGAGGGGTTTGAAAGCAACATGCAAACTATTTTTAGATAGGATCTTGGCAATTTTTTGGGAGATGCCTTCCACAAAAGGGAGGGAGGCATGCAAAACACAAGGGGAGAGAAGCAAAGGATTAGGATTCAAGGGGGCAAGGTGGAGGGACTTGGCTTGTTTGAGGGCCCTGGAAATTTGCCTAAAAGAATAGCCATTAAGCCTAAAGACCTGACAGAGTTGGTTAAGCTCGAGGTTTAAGTGATCATCATCACAAATCCTATGGGCTCTCAAAGCCAAGGTCTTAAGAATGCCTATTTTATGGCTAGGATGGTGGTGGGAGGATGAGTGAATTTACAGGTCAATATGGGTGGCCTTTCTAAACACATGACAACCAAGGGAGCCATCTCGCTTCTTGATGAGTAGAACATCAAGGAACGGTAATTGGTTGCCAAACTCAAGCTCTTTGGTGAATGAAATACAAGGTATGTGAGCAATGTTTCTGGATTAGATTGTGTGAGTTTTTTTAGCATCAACGTTTCGGATCATACTACATGATCCATCATCAGGACGAGAGAACATTAGAATATGGAATGTCGTGTTGTTGTTGTTGATGTGCTGGTGGAACTCTTCTAGTTTGTCCAACCCATGAGGCCAACAAACTCTTCTAGTTTGCTTCTTTTATTTGAGACTTTTGTATAGATTACTAATTACTAATTATATATTATTCATATAAATTTTACATATATTTCTAATTAATATTTATTATTTTATAAAATATATCTATTAAATTACTTTAAAACAAAAAAAATTGAGACTCAGCCATTTTCTTAAAATCTAAGGTGAAAGGTATGAAATAAATTATTCCAACCTACTTAGCATTATGTCAGAATGACTAGATGTTTATAATTATTTTAACTCGTCTTTGAACATCCTCTACACATTTTGTATTGTTGTAACACTTTCACGGATTCTTCAAGTTATATAAATTACTAATTATATATTATTCATATAAATTTTACTTATATTTCTAATTAATATTTATTATTTTATAAAATATATCTATTAAATTACTTTAAAACAAAAAAAAAAATTGAGACTCAACCATTTTCTTAAAATCTAAAGTGAAAGGTATGAAATAAATTATTCTAGCCTACGCAACATTATGTCAGAATGACTACATGTTTATTATTATTTTAACTCATCTTTGAACGTCCTCTACATGTTTTGTATTGTTCTGACACTTTCACGGATTCTTCTAGTTATATAAATTACTAATTATATATTATTCATATAAATTTACCATATATTTCTAATTAATATTTATTATTTAATAAAATATATCTTTTAAATTACTTTAAAACAAAAAAAGATTGGGACTCAACCATTTTCTTAGAATCTAAAGTGAAAGGTATGAAATAAATTATTCCAGCCTACTCAGCATTATGTCAGAACACTAGATGTTTATTATTATTTTAACTCATCTTTGAACGTCCTCTACACATTTTGTACTGTTTGGACACTGTCACGAATTCTTCTACTTATATACATTACTAATTATATATTATTCATATAAATTATATATATATTTCTAATTAATATTTATTATTTTATAAAATATATCTATTAAATTACTTTAAACAAAAAAATTGTGACTCAACCATTTTCTTAAAATCTAAAATTAAAAGTATGAAATAAATTATGCCAGCCTACTCAGCATTATGTCAGAACGACTAGATGTTTATTATTATTTTAACTCATCTTTGAACGGATTTTACGGAGCAGCTTATGGCGAGTGTTTCGTCCTCTGCGCGTTTTGTTTCATGGATTTTTCTAGGGCTGGTTCGTTGTCATTTTTGTATTAAAAAGCGTTCTGAAGACTAGGTCTTCGAGCGTAGGAACCCTGCCGGTGTTTCTCTCAACGAGAAAATAGGGAACCCCATTTATTGAAAAATCATAAAGAAAGATAAATAAAAGATAAAAAATAATGTTAAGACTATTAAATTGCCAACCGTTGATCAAAATACACATATATGCATAAAAAGTAAACTTGAAACAGAATTCAATGACAGTTGGCAGTTTTCTTGGTCTTCCTTAACACGAGGGTTCTGAACCCGTCTGCCTTCTGATCTATATAATTCACAATAGCTTTGCGCATAAATATAAACATTCATCACTAATTCTGCAGCGAGATCCTGTTCTTCCCTCAATTTCTTTTCTTTTTGTAAACGGTTTGTTGGCATTTAAATGGCTTCTTCTTCATCATCATCTCACGGACACAATCTGGAATTAAATGCCATCTCCGGATTGGAACCTGATGGCAAAAGAAGAAAGGTTTCTGAATCTTCAACATTGTTTGATGTTTTCATCAACTACAGAGGCCCCGATGTCAAACAGATTCTCGCTGCTCAGCTTTACAAATTCTTTGAGGAGTTGGGAATATGGGCATTTCTTGATTCAGAAGAGAAGGAACTTGGAAACTCGTTTCCTTCTATCATTGAAACAGCCATCCGCTCTGCTAAGGTGCACATCTCCATCCTTTCGCCAAGATATGCAGAATCAGCTGGGTGTTTGGCTGAGCTTGTTCTCATATTACAAAGTACGGCCAAAATTATTCCCGTCTTTTATCAAGTGAAGCCGTCTGATCTCCGCCATATAGAATCTGGAGCATACGCTGACGCATTCCTTAAATATAAAGTGAAAAGAAGATACCTTGAGAAGCTTAACGAGTGGAAGGAAGCCCTTCAAACTCTTTCATTTATAGCTGGAGTAGAATTTCACAGGTAATCCCTATGCGGTTTTCGTTCTTGGGCGTCATATAAATTTTTGCAATTCTGAATTTTTAAGACTTTTCTCAAAAAAATCTCGTTTTATTTTACAACGTTTCAGTGGTTCGGATTGTCAAAATATAGTAGCAGCTGTGCAAAAAGAAGTACAAAGAAAAACATCTTTACATGTTGCTGAGCATCCGGTGGGGCTCGACAATCTTGTGCAAGAATTCGAAAGGCGGTGCGTTGATGAACTTGTTCAGGATATTCAAAATCAGTGCGGGCTGGAAGACGGGAAGCAACATAAGGGTAGAGTAGTTGGCATTTTTGGCATGGGGGGGGCGGGAAAAACAACTCTTGCCAAAGAGCTGTTTAACCGAAAGAAATCGAACTACCTTAGAGCAAGCTTTTTGTTTGATGTGCGAGAAGCGGATTTGAGATGCGAGATGCCCTCTTTGCAAAGTAAGCTTCTTCAAGATCTCTTCCATAGAGATCACAGCTTGATAAGTACAGAGGAAGGAGCAAGTCTTCTGAAAGAGAATCTACAGAGGAGCCTGAAATAACCCTGACAGGTTATTGCTTTCTCCAGCACCAAAAAAATACTAAAAATTCAAAGGTTTGACATTTCGTCAAACAATTAGCAATCGAGCTCTGATACCACTGTAATGACCCTAGCTATAAAGGTCACTAAATCCCAATACGATACGATGGCAATTTGCAAACAAGCTTTTAATGACAACCCGTTAATACTCAGTATGCAACCGTTAACAAGTAAGGGTGTAATAACTCTCGAGAACTAATTGTTTAACATGATACAATAGACAATGATACCCTCAAGTTTTAAGAAAGGATCTAATTACAAGCAAATTCTTTATATATCCAACAATAGTCCAAACTGAATACAGAGCCTGTACAATAGCTAATAGTATCAAAAGGAAAACTTTAATTGGCCTTTACCCGTAGTCGTCATGGGACTGGTCGCACTCACACTTTGGAAGGAATGCCCTTCTTCAAAACTTCTGCTGCGAGACGATGCCGGCACTGATCAGAGACTCGTCATCGATCCTGCGGGTCAGACTGTCATGATAATCTAGCTGTTAACAGCATCCCGTGCCCACCAAGACCGCACCTTCCTAAACCGTAATGAAGATCAATATATAATGTCGTCCTCCTGCTTTAATTTGGCAGTCCACGTTGAATGTGTATTCATTGGTTAATTCACCGCTTGTCAGGTCTGTGCGATCTGATATAAAACAGCACCCATGAATTCATTATGGCCTTCAGCTTGCTCTTGAGAAATGCCTGTTACCCTTGATATGTGGTTGCTGAGTGCGGCTTCAATAATTATTGTAAATTCGATTGCAAAACACCGCCGATTGCAACAAGATTAAATCCACTTCTAAGATTTCTGTCGGCTCACAAATCACTGAACCCGATAGCACCTACGGCCTTGTTCCGGGAATATATACAGACGTGATGTTTCTGGAACTTTGCCTCCCACAAAAAACCCTTCACTCCCGCGTTTCCTTTTAAAAATCTTCAAATATGCGGTTGGCGCTAATGTTGTACTACAATCCGGCCTACCCAAAATCATTATATGCAAACGGCTTCCAAAATCAATTCGAGTCGATTTCTCCTCCAGCTCGACTTCAACATGATCTTTGTAATTGCACTCGGTCAGACTTCAGCCTTAACCATATACGGAAATGTTGCTGGAAGGTTGTCTGTTCATACTGCAACTTTGCTGAAGAAGTCGCTTTAACAACTGATCTTGTAAAACCTTGTAAATGACCTATATCTTCAAACTGAATTCTCAGAATAGTCCTGCCAAAATTTGGCGTTAAGCCACCAATTCTACCCTGATGAAATGACTGAATGTCACCTCCAATCTGCAATAATTCAGATGATATTTCACACCCTCAAAATTGCGTACCAATTGAGAGTTATCGTTCTCAATGGCCAACTGTGTCAATTGCAGAAACCCTAGGTTCTACAATGCACCTGTGATTGAATCACAATCTGAAACACAAAGAGAGATAATCAACTACCTTGATTCGAATGGAGCCCCGGGGTGCCTATTTATTCTTTTCCCTCCATCCTCTCCAGAGACTTCTAGAACATTTTTTATCTTATCCCTCAAGTGACTTTATTAAATATTTTCCAAATCACTTTATTAAATACAAGGTTATCTTTTAATATTTATTTATTTAATTAAAATAATTAATTAGTCGTCCTTGGACAATCAAATTAATTAAATTAATTAAATCGAACTGTCACAAAAATTGAGGACATGACAGAGCCCTTATTTGAGCTTCTTAATAGTTGTAGATGATATAGATAACGTGGAGCAGTTATACGCTTTACGCATCATGGATACATTGAATAAGTCAGATGGCAGTCTGATTATTGTCACAACCCGTGATGTTGGAGTGCTTGTAACTGCAGGAATTACTGATGGTTACAATTTAAAAGGAATGGATAAAGATGACGGGAGAGAACTTTTTTGCTGGCATGCCTTTGATCGACCACAACCGGATAGTGGTTATGAGGAGCTGGTGAACTCCTTTGTAGAGCAGTGTGGAGGCTTGCCACTATCTCTTCAAGTCTTGGGAAGGCACGTTCATGGTCGAAACGGTGGTTTTTGGAGGGCGGAATTGATCAAAGTAGGTAGGCTGCTGCCTCGAGACGTAAAGAAAAGGCTCAGAATAAGTTTTGACGCATTGGACAATGAAGAAAAACAAGTTTTCATGGATATTGCTTGCTTTTTCATAGGCAAGCCAAAGAGTATAGCCGAAAGAGTATGGGAAGGCTCGGGATGGGACCCTCAGAATGCACTAGAGAGACTCAAAGATAAGTGTCTTTTAGAAAGACAAGAAATTTTAAAGTATGAAGGACTTGTATTGAGAATGCATGACCATCTGAGGGACTTAGGAAGGCAAGTGGCAAATGAGTTCAGCCCTCCCCATCGCCTTTGGCGTCCTCAAGATCTAAAATCCCTGGTATGATTCTTACACTTTCATATTTCCCCTTACCGTTGTAATCTTATATATCTTCTAATTAGGTAATGGAAATCTAAACCGCTTCTGCACTTGCAGGAATCAAAGGGTTTCGAAGCTATACTCGCGAACACCAAAATTAGGTGTTTCCATTCCATATTTGACAAGTCCATGGGCTCTCAAGTTACATTCTTTTTAAGCCAACCAGATAATTGTCTTGATATGTCAGCTTCATTGCTATGGCTTCAGCTTCAGCCCAATTCCACAGAGCAATCAAACATTCAGCCATGGATTCCTCTTCAAAATCTGCAGTGTTTGAAAATCGAACACGGACAATTCAAAACGTTGTGGAACAAAGGCATACAGGTATTTTGATATTCTCTCTGAATTTTTTTGAACTCAAGACTATTGTAGAAATCATCATTCTATTATTGCGTCCGTACTATATTTTTAATCATTGAAAAGCTATCCACAACTTCATTGAATTTCAGGCGCCCTCCAAGTTGAAAGAGCTGCAAATTTCTCAAACTTCTTTGGAAGAGTTTCCAGATTTGGTAGGAATATCGAAAGACGGTTCAGAAAATTTGTTTCTAGGAGATGAGGATGAGTCTAAGCCCCCGATGAATAGCCTTGAAAAGCTAGATATCAAGGTCAGTGGTGAAAAATGTATATCCAGGGTATTTATCAGAAGTACTGACTATCCCAGCCTTAAGTCATTGAAACTTCACGGTATGGAAAATCTTGTTGAAGTGAGTTTAATTAGGGTGGAGACATTAAGTTATCTAGATATTAGAAACTGTAAAAAACTCAAAACATTGACAGGAATATCTGAGCTTAAAAATCTTGAGCTGTTAAACATTAGTCAATGTCCAGAAGTTGAATTCGAGAAATTGTGTCTCAGGGAAATGAATTGTCTGAAGAAGGTAAGTTTGGGTAGGAATGTGAACGTTAGATATTTTGAGTTGGAAGGTTGTCAAAATTTAAAAGCAACAGAGTTTTCTTGTGAAAAACTAATAAATTTAAGCATTCAGAACTGCCCGAAGCTTAAGAAGTTGCCAGCTTTTATGGGTCCAAGTTGCCTAGAGACAGTTGTAATTAATGGATGTGGGAAGTTTGAAAATCTTCAGTTGGATGGTTGTCGAAATTTGAAAAGTGTGTCAGGTAACTTTGAACCTACAAAGTTTTGGATCTCTGGTTCTCCTCAACTTGAGGAGTTTCCGATTCTCGACACACTCGTCAGTCTGTCTGTAAAAAGTTGCGGAGATTTGCAGAGAGTATCAGGAACTGGTGATTTTACGGAGCTTACAGAGCTGATTATCAAAGACTGCCAGAAGCTTGGCAAGTTGCCAAGCCTTGCCAGATTGAGCTCCATGGAGAAACTCGCGATCGAGTCTTGTGAGGGACTACAGATTATAACAGGCATTGAAGAGTTGAGTGCATCAGAATATATGAGACTCTGTTATTGCAGCAATTCAGTCATATGGAATTGTATTCATAAGTTGAAGGTAATGATTTCAATACTGGTACAGTTTTTTACATTTCATTGTTGACATTCACTTTTGTTTTTCAATTTTTGAAATGAAAATAATTTACCGTGCTTGAATGTGAGAGTTTTGCTTCTTGATTTCAGAGTGTGCCAAGGAGAATGGATATGATTGGAAGAGCAATGAATGGAGCGGATTCAATTTTAAACGAAAAATTGTTTTCTGATGCTCAAATTGGCGTCCATGAAGTCACTGACATCGTTCAGTTTAGGGCTGAAAACAGTGATGACGAGGACAGTGACGATGAGGGGGGAGATCGGAAAGCATTTAGTTTTGTTATTGTGTGCTTTGTGGTGCTTGCTCTGTGAAAAATCAAACTATTGCAGTCACTGATTATTAATCTCCTATCACAAATGATTATTAAACTGCTGAAAATAAATTCCCAGCTAATATCGAAAAATAACACAACTGCAACTTCACTTAAAATACGGAAAGAAATGCGCAACAGAATCAACACAATATTTTCGGACAAATTGTCCTTGGAAAAACCCCTAAGGGAAAACCAGTTCTACAGATGAGAAATTATATTAAACTTCAGCAAATCAAGAGATACAAAATTCCTTGCCTTACACTGGCAGAACTCCGACAACCTCCTAATTTCTCCCGCTGATATTTCTCACTGCTATCCCTGCGCTAACACTGCGCCTTTGCTAACACTGCAAGACTGTTTGCTAACACTGCAAACTGCTTCACAAAAGCTTCTCTCTTGTGCCCTTGCTAACACTGCAAGACTGTTTGCTAACACTGCAAACTGCTTCACGAAAGCTTCTCCCTTGCTAACACTGCAAGACTGTTTGCTAACACTGCAAACTGCTTCTCCAAAAGCTTCCTCCTGTGCCCTTGCTAACACTGCAAGACTGTTTGCTAACACTGCAAACTGCTTCACCAAAGCTTCACACTGTGCCCTTGCTAACACTGCAAGACTGTTTGCTAATACTGCAAACTGCTTCACCAAAGCTTCTTCCTGTGCCCTTGCTAACACTGCAAGACTGTTTGCTAACACTGCAAACAGCTTCACCAAAGCTTCACCGCCTTTTTCTCCAAATGCCCCCTAGACCCCTTTTTATACTACTCTCGTTGGTAAACCAACGACCGAGATTAAATCAAACCAACGGCTAAGATTAAGACAACTCAACAGCCAATAATAGAATTGGTTGCAAGGTGTCCAAAAGGGAATCTCTAAAATTAGTAAATAATAACCATTTACTAATTTTTGGCAAGTGGACAAACAGCTGTCCAAACCACCCATAAATACAACCACTATTCATAGATAAGGACGAATAGCTGTCCAAGCTACCCATAAATAGTGCTGCTATTTTCGGGTCAGAAATAACAGCTGTCCAACTAACAATAATTAACACTCCCTCTTAGCGAGGAAGCTGTTCTGCATGACACCCATCTTATCTCTGAAGAAGATAAATTTGGCCTTTCCCAAAGCCTTCGTCAGAATGTCTGCTACCTGCTCATCTGTAGGTATGTATTGTAGTCGAACAACTCCCCTTTGTACACAATCTCTGATGAAGTGATATCTGATATCTATATGTTTAGACTTATCATGAAACACTGGATTTTCAGACAACTTGATGCAACTCTGATTGTCACAATGTATCACAGTAGTCTCAACCTTCTGACCAAACAAGGCTACTAACAACTTCCGAAGCCATATAGCTTCACATGTCGCCATGCTAGCTGCTATGTATTCTGCTTCTGCTGAACTTAGAGCCACAGACTTCTGCTTCCTGCTGAACCAAGATACAACTCCTGATCCCAAGCTGAAACAACACCCTAAAGTGCTCCTTTTGTCTGTTGTACTTCCTGCCTAATCTGCGTCAGTATAGCCTATCAACCTGATACCTTCACCTCGAACATATCTGATCCCATACTCGACTGTACCACACAAGTAACGTAGCACATGCTTAGCCGCTATCCAATGCATTCTCTTTGGTTCAACCATGAACTGACTAAGAGAGTTAACTGCAAATGCTATATTTGGCCTAGTGTTGACCAAATACATAAGCGAACCAATCAACTGTCTATATAAAGTGGGATCTACATCTTTCTCCTTAGATGTATCGTCATGCTCTGTGCTCACCTTCGGAACACCTGTCACGGTCTCACGAAGCAATTTAAGTGCTCCATGATGAATATGGCCCATCCTCCTATGCCATAGCTCTCCAAGATCTCTAGGATTATTGTTGCTCATAAGTGCCTTAGGAGTATCAAACTGCAATCTATAAAGGCGATCACTCCTAACTCCAATAGTTATGGGTGATTTCCAATCCTTGTGCTTAATCAACACATGTGTCCCTCTAAAGAGTACATTATACCCCCTATCCTGAAGAACAGATACAGAAATCAAATTCATACCTAATCTTGGCACATATAACACATCATGAAGAGGAATTATCTTTCCATTCTCCCTCTGAAACTGAACAGTCCCTTTCCCAACAGGGTTGAGTTTGGACAAGTTTCCCATAGAAATCTGGATGTTGGTGTCCTCCTCCTTGTAACTGGAGAAGTACTCTCTAACTCCTGTCATACGAAATGACGCCCCACTATCTATATACCAAACACACTGTGAGGTTGAGCTAACCATACAAGCTATGAGTGCAAACTCATCTTCCATTCTGCTGGAGAGTTCTTCTGCACTTGCTGAAGCTGCCACCTGCTTCTTACCCTTTTTCCTCTCTGGGCAATCACTGACATAGTGGCCAAACTCGTGACATCCAAAGCATTTAACCTTAGAAAGGTCCTTCTTCTTCTTTTCACTTTGTGAATTTGATCCTTTGCTAGATCCCTTCTTTGCTTTCCCTTTACCCGCTAGGGCAACGTTCTCTTGTTCCACCTCATTTTTCTGACTCTTGTTGGCCCCATTGACAAGACTTAGTCTAAACTCCTCCTGAGTGAAATCAGTCCATAGTCGATCCCAACTCGGTAAAGTATCTCGTCCACTGACAACTTGAACAAAGACACTCCATTTTTTAGTAAACCCATTTAGGGCTATTCTCACTAGCTCATCATCACTAGGGCTATCTCCAACAGCTGCTAACTCATCCTTGACAAGTCTGAGCCTGGTGAGGTAACTTGTGACGTCTTCTCCCTGATTCATCTGGGTATTCTTTAGCTTCTCTCTGAGAATCAACTTCATGTTAGTGGTAGCATTCTGGTACAGATTTAGAATGGCATCCCACATCTTCTTTGCTATATCTAGCTCCGAGATATGTGGAACAATATGATCCTTGACACCATCAAGGATAATCCTCCTCGCTTTGGCATCGTCCTTCCTATATGCTGCAAGCTGTGTTGCATCCGTTGGTACAGGTACACCACTGGTAGCATAATCCTTGATACCATTCTCTTCCAACAATAAAGAAATTCTGGCCTTCCAGACACCAAAATTTGAGGCACCATCCAATCTATCCTGATCTCTCAAACCAGCTGAAGCCATCTCAAGGGTTTAAAGCAATAATAAATCTAAAGAGATCAAAATTTCTTTCCTAGGGCAAAACTCTTCTACCCTTAACAATGCTCTGATACCATGTGAAAAATCAAACTATTGCAGTCACTGATTATTAATCTCCTATCACAAATGATTATTAAACTGCTGAAAATAAATTCCCAGCTAATATCGAAAAATAACACAACTGCAACTTCACTTAAAATACGGAAAGAAATGCGCAACAGAATCAACACAATATTTTCAGACAAATTGTCCCTGGAAAAACCCCTAAGGGAAAACCAGTTCTACAGATGAGAAATTATATTAAACTTCAGCAAATCAAGAGATACAAAATTCCTTACCTTACACTGGCAAAACTCCGACAACCTCCTAATTTCTCCCGCTGATATTTCTCACTGCTATCCCTGCGCTAACACTGCGCCCTTGCTAACACTGCAAACTGCTTCACAAAAGCTTCTCTCTTGTGCCCTTGCTAACACTGCAAGACTGTTTGCTAACACTGCAAACTGCTTCACGAAAGCTTCTCCCTTGCTAACACTGCAAGACTGTTTGCTAACACTGCAAACTGCTTCTCCAAAAGCTTCCTCTTGTGCCCTTGCTAACACTGCAAGACTGTTTGCTAACACTGCAAACTGCTTCACCAAAGCTTCACACTGTGCCCTTGCTAACACTGCAAGACTGTTTGCTAATACTGCAAACTGCTTCACCAAAGCTTCTTCCTGTGCCCTTGCTAACACTGCAAGACTGTTTGCTAACACTGCAAACAGCTTCACCAAAGCTTCACCGCCCTTTTCTCCAAATGCCCCCTAGACCCCTTTTTATACTACTCTCGTTGGTAAACCAACGACCGAGATTAAATCAAACCAACGGCTAAGATTAAGACAACTCAACAGCCAATAATAGAATTGGTTGCAAGGTGTCCAAAAGGGAATCTCTAAAATTAGTAAATAATAACCATTTACTAATTTTTGGCAAGTGGACAAACAGCTGTCCAAACCACCCATAAATACAACCGCTATTCATAGATAAGGACGAATAGCTATCCAAGCTACCCATAAATAGTGCTGCTATTTCCGAGTCAGAAATAACAGCTGTCCAACTAATAATAATTAACATGCTCATGACTTTAGTCGATTACTTGAATTGAATCAGTCGCTTCCACAGCATGAGTTCAGACTTGAGGTGCGTGAAGGAGAATAGATAATTACAATGGTAGCATCTAATGATTGGAGCCACTCTTCTTACTGTAAGAAAGTTTCAGATGTTTTGAGGAGGTTTGGAGTGATGAAAAAGGGGTTCCGAGTGGAACTGAAGAAAAATGAAGAATCAAAAAGTTTGAAAGTTTTACATAAAATTGTTGACAGATTACATCATGGGAGCAGAGCAATGGTTTTGCGGGCAGGGAGATAATGTTATTTTATTGAACAGTTTTTATTTCTCAAATTTGTAAACATCCTTCCTTCTGGTGCAGTCACAAAAAGGAAATTAAGGTTGGAAAATAAGTCAACTTTTCCTATTTAACATGGGTACAGCCAAATTTTTGTATTTTTAAAGTTTGTAATAGGGAAAGCAAAGCTATTTTTAATGAGACCAAAAATGATCAATTAAATCATGGGGATCATTAATGGAATTCATTTATTTATATTTGTGTTAAATCATACTTTAAAATAATAAGTTCAACAGTTTGGATCTCTTAAATTATAGTCTTTGTTTAAAATGTTCAATTATTTGTATCTCTTCAATTAAAGTGTTACTCAAGGTGTTCAATTATTTGAAAATTTAAGATTTAGATTGAGATAATTATTTTAAAATTATTTAAAATAATAATAATATTAATTCAGATATAGTTAAGATGCAAGAAATTTAAAGCCATTGTAATAATTATTTAACTTTTCTTAATTAATAAATTAAAAAATTGTTAATATATTTACTAATTTTTTAATATTATACATAAATTTAGTTACGCTTATTAAATAAACATAATAAATTAACTTAGATAAATGAGCTGAGGGGTAAGTAGAAATTATTTAAAACAAATGATGAGATTAAATAAATAAATGTAATTAAAAAAAAGTTTGACTATTGATTATGGAAAAATAAAATGGCAAAATTTTTAATTTAATTATATTTGAAGATTTTAGGACTAGTAACAAATACCTTAGATTGTGGAAATTATTCGTCATAAATACTAAGTCGCTTTTTATCTCTCTGTTAGCTTGGATTAGCTATTGTTTTGCATGAGGTGTTTATCTCTTTGTTTCTTGAATGTATAGAAATAAGATCCTTGTCTATAGTTACAAACTAAGATCTTAGTTAGCATTTACATATTATTAGAATCTTATACCAATTTTGGTATAATCCCCATATGAGAGTTGAACACCTGTGGTTCGAGTTCCTCTTGTTGCAATAAATTTGAGATTTAGATGTAACAATAAGAAATTAATGACTTTTAGTCATGAAAATGAATAACAAGGGAAAAAAAAACATAATAGCTCATATATAAAGAGGGCATACAAAGGAACTTGGATTTATAAAATTAGGCCTAAAAATGTCAAATTGGTGTGATAGGCACCCTAGTCTAGTGTATGTGCAAATAGGAAGATGCAAGTTCACAATCAACTAATCTTGGAGGTTTTCCTTTCCATAATTCATTAAAAGATAATCAAAATGTTATTTGGGCTCCCTAGTCTAAAGGTTTTTATCTATTCAAAATCAATGAATGTTTATCACCATTTTCCCTTTGCACTTGTAATACTTTCTACTCTTAGATATGAAGTTGCACATATGAAACATTAGAATAAAGAGTTACGTTATATAGGAGCTTACCTAAGCTAACCTTTCCACCTCAATTATTAAATCTTTGACATGATGTCTTAGATTTCTAGAATATCTTAGCTTGTGCTTTCATAATGGAAAAACACAAAGAAGTTGATCACAAATTCCACAAAATGGATGCATACCTCTGTTAGCCTCTCTTTGAGTTGCTTCCTTTTCTAAAGTTTAAATTTTTAAATCCTACTAGCAAAAAAATCATTTTCATGTTTTATAGAGTGGGGAATTTTGTCAAAAACCCTAGCAAATAAATGCATAAGTTAAACCCTTTTTATATTTTAAACCTTTTAGGGTTTTTCTTCGATTAAGGATAATCTTTTTTATGATGGATCATATCCTAAGTTTTCATGTTTCTATTGAAGTTGATGAAAGATCAACCCCACAATTCCCAAGAATCACTTGTATGCAAACACTTATCATAGAAAGAGAGAAGAAAAAGCTATGAAGGTTAGAAATCCTAGATCCATAGAAGAGACATTCTTGATAAGAAAGAAAAGAAATTGCTATAATCAAGAGTGAATTAATAAAATAATTACAAAGAGAGATTGTCCTTATAAAGGAGATCAAAACCCTAAAAAGGTCTAACTTAAGTTGCATTATAATAATTAATAAAAGAATTAATTATTAGATGCCTAAAGTCTAGCTTAAGAAAAATAGAGTTAATTAGGAGATATCTAATTAATCTAACACACCTTAAGATAAATTTAGGGAGTAGCTCAAAACCTAGAAACTACTACTAAAAGTAGATTCGGGTACCTACAACAAAACTTGATGAGGTACCCAAGCACAACCAAATCTCTAAAAAGAGGAGAAATAGAGAAAACCACATGGGAAAAAATCTACTCCAAAAAGAGATGGAAAACATGCTGAAAGAAAGTAATGAAGGATTGAAGAAGCCTCCAAACTAGGGAATGTCCTAGAAGATAGGAAAAAAAGATGATCATGAAGAATACCACTGAAGCATCTAGAAGCTACAATGCTCAATCAAACATAACTACTAATATGAAGAACTTTCACTGAAATAGAACCTGACTAGGTAGGGAAGACTATAATCTGCATCAAATCAGGAGGTACACAAAGGCAAACAACTGAACTCGAATATACAAATGACATAAAACACCAAAGTTAGAAGAGATGATCAATTGAACATGGAAAGATGCATCCGAAGTAGGAACAAAAAGAAGAGTGTCTATATGATAAATGGTCCATCTCACCAAAATACATAGGTACCTAGCCACTGCATCTTCCTAGTACATAGGAACAAATACTAAATACATAGTTCACTCCATTGAACCAAGGAAGCATAATAAACAATAAAGGAAATGCCCCTAATGCAGACAAGGGTGAGGTGATAGGTAATTGGAAAAGTGAGCCAAAAGAACGACATGTCAAGGAATCATGATCAAGATGCACAAAAGAGTACATATGTGTATACTAAGGTTATCAATCTCAAACATGACATGAGACTAATGTTATAGAAGGGAAACTCACTAGACAAAGGAAGATGGAAAACAAAGCAAAAATATCAACCCCTAATGGTACTTTAATCAAAGTAGTGCATGTACAATAAGACACAAGATATAATAAATCCCAAGAATACAATAATCTATTTGAGTGTCCTCAGTCGACACTACTTGAATCAAAAGGCAAAACAAGGCAAAACTACTGAAATGAAAATACAGATAAAATATGGCACTTTATCTTAGTGTGTTTGTGAGAATGCATAAAAGTGATATCTAAATAGACCAGAAGAGACATAAGACTAATACAATAGATAGTATAAGTCATGAAAAATCATTTGAAGTAATGAAATTGATCCCTAAACCTGAAACAACTAAGATATCCACTAGAATGCAAAAATCCAAAAAATTGAATAGAATGTGTTTGGAGTAGAATCTAGAAAAAAAAACCAGCATCATTGGAAAGATCTCAGAAAGATCTTTCCAATGATATAAAGAATTCCCAAATCAGAGATCAGATGCTCAAGATATGTCTCCTAGAGTAAAAAACTTTACCCTTGACTTTGACAACATAAAAATCCGTCAAAAAAAGCATTAAAACTGAAAATCACCTATACCACTATGACGAGCTTGGAACTAGCGTTCCGACAATATCTTGCTTTTAGAAAAATGGAGTTTGTATGCCCAAGCTATTAGCAAAAATGTGAAGGTAGGTCCAAATAGAGCTTGAAGGGGTGATAGGAATGCTGATGCAATGCTGATGTCAGCAAGAGATGACCATAAATTTGATGGGAAAATGGTCATTGAGGCAAAAGATGCCATGAAATGACCCCTGATATCAAAAAAAGAACATCCATTATGCCAAGAAAAAATAATTCATTAGCAAGCAAAGAGTCAATGCTAGAATAATCCAGTGGCCAATAATAAATATCACATGTAAATAAAACACCATGCAAAGCTCAAAAGAACCACCTTAAAAATATTTCCTCCTAAATGAAATTGCATGCATGAGTATAGTCAATGATAGAGGAACCCATCGTGTAGGAAGAATCACAATCTTATAGACCCATAAAGAGAATGACACTGACTACGGTACAACTTATTTGCACCTAGCCGACACATGTACCTTTGCACCTTTGTATGGACTACCTGATAGTACTTGTGCCTCTAACACCAAGTGCAGCGAATCCAATATTCATCTTGTAAAAATACAACACTAACATTGATTAAGTTTTTATTTTTTCAATGAAAGTTGTTTATAATATTAAGAAGCATTATAATTCTTTTAAGAAAATTTATATGATAATTTTAAATATTAATTTCTTTTTAAATTAATAGTTATTATTTTTAATATTGTATTTTATATATATTTATATTTTTTCTAATGAAATTTTATGTATGATTTAACTTAATAAAATTTGATGTATTAAATATATAAATCTAATTGTTTTATTATATAGTAATAAATTTAAGTAAAAAATATTAAAATACTATTAAATAAACTAGTCAAAAGTAGTATTTAATTAAGAAGCACATGTGCAAGTTTTACATTCATACTGTTCAAAAAAGTAAAATTCATCATTTAAAATTAAGAAGTACTTTTTTTATTTCATTATTTACCTAAATCTTGAGACAATTACATAGTAATGTCTCTTTTTTAAACTTAAAAAAATGCATCCTCACAAAGTACACAAGTAGAGTTAACAAATTAGGTAATATTTTATTTATTTAAAGACATTTTTAATACCTTATTTTATCATATAACTAAAAAATCTTATTCAAATAAAAATATGCTTAATAATCTTATTTCTTTAAAAAATCTAAAGTTATTTAAAGTTGTTAAAGTGAATATTACAATATTATAATTGAGTAGATTTGAACCCAAGACCTCTTTAGTGTTGTAGGCTCTTGCCTAATATTATAATCAATTTTGTTAAACTATTAAAATTATATTCTCTTGTAATTATTTTGAAAGTCTTATTTAAAGAATACAAATTGAAATCTATACAATTATAATTACTTCAATTTTTTATTACTTCTTTGTTCTCCCTATTCATATGTTTATTCTAAATATTTTATAAAATAATTTATTTATTGGCTACTTTTTGAAACAGTTCTAAAATTTTAAAAGGAACACCAAACTAGAATAAAAAAAGGAGTAAACTATATAAATAATAAAGGACAAGCACCAACATACTACATGTATGTCAAGGGATGCACAAACAACATTGCATTTGATTTGATTGGTGCGAAATACAAGGGGCTAGGTGGCATAGGCAAGGTAAACAAAATAGTTTACCCTTTAGCCGTTGCCAAAAAATGTCATACCTTCAAGGAGTTGACATAGTGCAGATGCAAAGAAATAGCACAGAGATCAGAGGGGATTGACTATAACCAAGACTTGAGAAGATCATGTGGAGGGGCTCAAGGTAGAGTAGGAGGTACTTTGTCCTCCACCAAACACACATTGTAGGCTTATGGGTATGGTTCTGCCTAATAAAAAAAATGCTTCCACCAAACTTGCATATGCATCTCGACATCCCAAACTATCATCCATTCATATTGTGATTTCCAAAATTTCCATGGAGCACGTGGACCAAGAGAAGGAAGATGTCCACATTAGGTATGAGCTTCGATGGTGGGAGCCACTTTGGGTGATAGAGTTGAAACTCGAACAACCTACTTTTCCCCCTGTAAATCTTTTGCTAAGAATAAACAAGAAAATCCCATTTCCATCTAAATATTTTCAACAATACAAATATACTCACTACCTCGATTTGTGTGCCTAGGTCAAACTACTTAGGTATAAAAAAATCTTGCCTCAAAGGTCAACAATGTTGAAACTAGACATATTTTAAATGGAAATAGGGGTTTTCAAGTGTTTTGAGCTCAATGGTGATGTCTATTTGGGTTCAAAGCGCTCCAAAAAAAAGTCCTTCCCAAATCCAATACAAAATATTTTGAAAGCCATAGATCTAAAAACTGATGCCTAATCTCTCAAGAATAGAACATGGGCATGGAGATCTCGAGCTCTAATACCATGTTAAAGTTGAAGGATCAACCCCATAGCTCTCAAGAATCACCAGCATGCAAACACCTATCACAAAAAGAGAGAAGCAAAATCTACAAAGGCTAGAAACCCTAGATCTATATATGAGACATTCTTGATGAGGAAAAAGAGAAATTTTTATAATCAGAAAGTGAATCAATCAAATAATTACAAAGAGAGATCATCCTTCGAAAGGAGATCAAAACCCTAAAAAGCTCTAACCTAGGTTGCATTATAATAATTAAAAAAAAGAATTAATTATTAGATGCCTAAAGTTTAGGTTAAGAAAACTAGAGTTAATTACAAAATATCTAATTACTTTAACAATTTCATTCTTCCCTGTGGTCATGTGTTAATTTTTTTCAGGCTTCATATTTTATTTCCTTATTATTTCTTACCTTTTGTGGACCCTACAAACAAGCTATTTTACAACCATCAGATCTTTTTTAGATCCATGACTCTTGCTTTGTCATTATTTAAAATAATAAGGCTTTTAAATTTAATGATAAAGCAAGCAAGTGACACATGTCCAATGGGACCACAAAGCATAGCTAGCTGAACAACTAATAGGAACCTTTAAATGCTAATAAGATCAATGATTGTTGCGCCCACACAATATGAAGATGTGTTGAATTTAACCAATGCGACATAGTGAGTAGAGGACACATGCATAAAGTAGGTCTGAAGGGTTGTGAGTTGCAAAAGGAATGACATCATCAAAATAATAGGCATCACTTTATGATTGGTTCACACTCAAGCTAAGAAAGTTTTGAATTTTATCCCCATCATTGATCAAGTCAAAGATCGACAAATATTTGATAGTCGCTATGGAGAAATGCTCAAACTTTAAAGAATGCAACAATACGAGAAGCAGACATCTGTCCCTCTAGGGCATACAAAAGAAAAGAAAGTCAATCTTTCCTAGCCATTAGATCATGATTTCATCTCTGGATTTCATATTGTCGCAATAAGAAAGTGCTCATAATTTACCAAATGTGACAAAGTGACCAATTGCCATGTGGATATAGTGGGTCCCAATAGGTAATAAGTTGTGTTACTTCCAGATTGTTGATCTAGAAAGATCAACAACCATCATCATGTTACTATTCTAAGGTGCAAGGATTTTATGAAATGCAACAACATGACCAAGTTATGTGTGTCCTTGTGGGGCCAATAGATTGGAGCATCAATAAAGTATCTAGACTGTGATGCCCAATAGATCAAAGGTCATCACTTTCTCACAAATGGAACAAGAATTTTTTTTAACAAAGTGAGGATACAATAAGAGGACATGTGTCCAAGGTGGGCTAGCTGTGGAATGAAATACTAAAAGAACCGTGATTAATTTGAATCATCAGATGGATGACCGATCTATGATTGTCATTATTCAAAGGTATAAGATGTTTAACTTTTGCAACAAAGCAACGAGCTTCCATTTGTTTAGGATTTCAAGGCCGGTACATCAAGGATTGAAATAGGTGAGATATTTTCCAATTGGTGAAGGATAACTGCTTTGATTGCAAGATCAACAGGTAGGAAGATGATTTAGCTATAGATTTTAATCAAAGCTGTGAAATGTGTCGTAAATTAATGACCAATTTTCAAATTGATCTATAATACATGAAAACTCGATCATTGTAGAACATTAATGGTGAAGTAAGATCTCCTCATGAGAATGAACTCAAAATATATTGTACAAATTTCTTCTCTATTTTGCAAATGCATGATTAATTAAGAAAAATGAGCAAAGCTTAAAATATAGTGCAATCAAATTGTGAATTGTTACAATCATAGCGAACTTCACTATGACCAAGACTTTGCAAGGAAATAATATTAATATTTTAACTCTTTCTGTGAAGAGCCTTCCGTATTGAAATTCTCTAAGTTTGTAAAAATGCTTCCTTGAAGGGATTTCTTTAGCAAGACAGAGTATTAGCACATGAATCTTCATGTTAATTTCCTAGAATGATTAAATACCTCAACAAATGAGACTGTAAAGGGAAAAGAATTGATTTCAAAATGTCCTAGGTTAAAGGTGGACGAGGGTCTTTACAATAGGGGAAATTTGTTAAGAGATGCAGAGACATCTATGGGCAGCTTGGAGCTATTCAAAAGATGGTTTTTGTAGAGAAACAAGGGCACCCCACAAAATAATGTTTGGGATTTTGATGTTGGAAAACTTTTTGTACTTGGGGTGGTTATGGATATTTATTTTCTAACTATGATAACAAAATGGTATGACCCCATTTCATGGTTGGTGAGAAATCATTATGGGGATGGCTTGATCAAGGTGATGGAAGAGGAGATTAGAGAAATCTTCATGTTAAACCATAACACCACTCTACATGAAGAGATTGATTTTGACAAGTTACATGCAAAATATGATGCATAGAGAGTATATCTCAGGAGCGGGCACTTGCAGGAGCATTTCACCAAGGTGGGGAATTTGACATTGGTGACATCGTCTACTCTAAAGCCTCTATTGAAGAAATATTTGAACCCTAGGGAATATGTCCTATATATTTCTCTTTGTAGAATTTTGGGTATAGATGAGAAGGAATACATCCCAATGCCTTATGAATTTATGATAGCTTAGATCCTTTAGTATGGGATAAGTTATATTTTTTATTTTGCTTCCTTTTTGGGTAAAGAGATACATAATGAATTGATCCGCATAAGCAAAGGGAAGGTAGACAAGCCTTTTGGGTAGAACTTGATGTTGATGTATATTGATGTTGATTTAGAGTTAAAACCTTTTAATTTGATATTTATGACTAAGTAGATGAGAGATCTGAGATAAAACTTAGGAAAGCCATTTGTTCCTTCTTACAATGAAGGAATATGAGAGTCTCAATATCTATCAATTACATAAAATTCATAAAGAAAGGAAATAATACGAAAGAGGAGGTAGTATCTTCTCATCCCAATTTTATACTTTTCAAAATGCCATGTGGAAAAATTACTCCTATTTTTTTCTAAAATCTATTTGTGAAGTCCCCTATTTAGAAATAAAGTTTCAAGTCCACATGGTCAAATATGATGCCACATTAGTGTGCTTTATATAGTGTGAAAAATTATCCCAAAAAGTGATAAGACCTATAATATACATTACTAAATCATGTTTAATAGTTGGTTAATCTTGAAACACATGAGTGGTTATTTTCTGAAACCTAGAGGCATCTTGTTAGAGATACACCTTAATGAGACCTTTTAGTGAACCACTATAGCTCTATTTTATTCACATACTAGTCTAAAGTGTTCACCTTACATATCACCTATTGGACCCCACTCATGTATTGGCTCCTCTTCCCTAATGTATCTCATAACTTTCTATAGAAGCTTCACCTCATCCTTTAGCTAGGTATTTAAATTTATAGATCAAAATGGATTTCCTACCTAAGTTCTCAACTCACTAGTTTTTTAATATAATCAATACACACATTCAAGATCTTGGATTTGGCGATCTTTGAGCATTGAGAAACTTACACCATGTGCCCCATTTTAGAATCATATTATTATTTCCATTCCTAGAAACATGAGTTGCTAACTAAATGCCATTTCTAACAAAGATTAAATTATATCCACCATAAAATGTGGGTAGATTGACTTTCCATAATTTGCATCTCAATTTCCAACAAGGCCATAATTACCCGACAATGGCTATGGGACAACTTATTTGCACTAGATTTTCTTCTCCCATTCAAATGCCCATCCCATATCAATATTGTAAATGTGTTTTATATGTATTCTTTAGAGCTAGATTTTGAAACCGAGACTTCACATTTTTTTTGGTGACTTTGATGATCCTAATTTCCACCAATTCTTTCTAGCGAGACCTTTATGATATTTGGCATTATCATAAGATGTGCTTATTGGACTAACTACCAACTTTTCCCCTTTGGGATTTGTGAAATGGATCAATTGCCTCCTATGTTCTATTAGTCTAGTGGTTGTATTGGATATTGACAAGTTGATCCTTTGGTGCAATGACAACCCTAGCTTGGAATAAGTGGTATCAGAGCTTGGTCATAGGTCCAAATCTCATTAGGTAGCACTACTAGGGGGATTTTTGGACTAACCATTGATGTGCCCCTTCAAGATTCATGGAACGCTTAACTACCTCATGTGTTCTATAATTCTAGTGGTTTTATTGAACATTAACAAGTGAATCTTTTGATGCAATAACAACGCTTTCAATGAGTTCAATATGCACTATGTTACTGAGGTTTTCAACCTTGTCACTATCAACCCTAATAATTTTGCGAGCTGGAAATTGAATAGGATGATAATGAATCCTTACAAGAGTAATAATAAAATAAATTCACTTAGGAATGATAAGGACAAAAAATAGCCAAAATAATTTTCCTCATGCACGTGTAAAGACATTTCCATAAATAACCATCTTTTAAAATAAAATTTTACAAAACTTTACTATCACACAAATCTTAATAAGAGTAGTGGCAAGGAAAACAATGCTATATTTGTGTAATTTGAAGTGGTTCATGATACCATTCACATTATACTTAACTCTTATGTTAAAAAATAATATTAATAACTCCACAATCCATATCAACTTGTAATTCCACATCATCATAAACATTAGCATTTGAATTTTGAATTTGGGTGACTTAATTCTCATCATCACCCCAACATTATCTTTCCTTGTCATAAGAATAAAAATATGCCCATTCACCAATGTATTTAACTACTACTAATACTTTCCTAGCCTAAATCGTAGGCAACTCAAGATTAATCTTGAGGTGTTTGGTATTGAGTCACAAAATTAATAGCGATGAGATTAATTTGATAAATTAAGTAGGACAAAAAGTGATTCTATAAATTATTGTAGCTCTAAATATAGACCATGATCAAATTCAAAATGTGTTAGAATAATTACATTAAGGAAAGCTATGGGATGTGTAGGGTGAGCATAAAAATTAAATGACGTAAAATATAACCAAGCACAAGTAACCTACACTAATTAATAAACATAATATAATAAATAAGTTCTCAAACATTTAGGTAAATATTCAATTATGTTTTAAATAAAAAATAAATTAAATCATATATCACTTAGATCCACAAATGACAAGTGAATTAGAATAAAAAATATTCTTATTTAGAGTATTTCTTAATTGAACTTGCTAGTATTATCGATCTAAACATTGATCATGAACTAATTACATGAATAGAAATCATTTGAGTGTGCGTGTGTGTGAATGTGCATATGCATGCATGCGTGTGTGTGTGTATTTGTACAAACATATTATTAAAAAGAATTCTATGTTAGAACTTATCAAGCCATCTCTTAATTACAACTTTTTCTATAGACAATTTTACATATTGTAAAACTTCTCATTAATTAAAAAATAGTTAAACTCAATTCAAAATAAAAATGTATATTATAATGACATTAATCAAACCTTCATGTAAAGAAAATTCCTCTCATATAAAAGAAATAATTTTATTTTTAAATAGATAAACCTTCATATCATTTTCTATAAAAAAAAATCCTCTCATTAATATATAAATAATATCCACTCACTTTTTTGATTGGTAAACAATTGAAGCCTAGATTGATTATTGTTATCTTTTGTAATTAATTATTTTTATATGTTAAGCGAATTCGAATGCAAGAACTCCTACACGAGAGGCTCACAAGTTACCATTGTGTTTTAAACTCTTGCCTATAAATAATAATATCCACTCTTACTCTTAAAAAAATGACCAAAAAAAGGGCCCCACCTTCTATTGATTCTACAAAATAAAACCAAAGTATACACATCTAAGCATTATATTTTTCAAATATGAGAATTGCAAATTGTATTCAAAGACAATATAACCTATCAATGATTGTACCTATCTCACCATCAATTTTCCATACATCACCTTCTTTCATGGGTACTCGAAGCCCTTTCTTCATTATTCCATTTCTCATTAAAACTCATTCAAAATTCGTAACTCTTTGAAGATGTCTTTTTGACATTGTAACTATCCATTCTCCTTCTTCGAGTTTAATGCCATAATTTGAAAGTTCATTTATATTATCCACCTTAGAAGAGCTATCGATCACAATCACAAAGCATACAATCATCACACTCAATCATTGATGGATGTGGCTATCCTCCATCCAAACTATACAGTTGACCAATTTTCAAAAAATTGAAATCATCGTGGATTTTTTCAAAAATTTCAGCATTTGATCTTCATGATCTGCATAGTTTGTAGTTGAAAACAATAAAGAATTTGGGAAAAAAAACTAAGTTTTCATGAATCTAGAAAAAAAAAAAAGTTTGACTTTGTTTTTCTTTAGTGCATTTTGGATGGAGATTAGCCTATCCCATCCTTGATGAAGTTTCCATGAGGGATTAATTTCAGTGGCATTAGTAATGCCAATATTCATGTTAGAAAATAGATTTTCATTTAAAATTGACTCCATTCTATCCACTGCTTTTCTAATCAAAAAAGGTAGAAAAGCTTGATACACACTGAGACAAAACACAAATTTCTCTCAATTCAACCACATTAAATCAATAATTAAATGAAAATGATAAATAGATCAATTTATAGACCACTTCAAAACATTACTACAAAAATGTTGATTTTGTGAGAATAGAAGTCAATAATGAATTTATTTTACCTGTAAGAGATCATATTTATTATGATTGGCAGTTTAAAAGTGTAAGAATTTGCCTTAGGAAAAATCACACCAAGATCAAGAAGCTCAAGCACTAGCACAATACTAACCAATAAAGTATGATCAAAATAATAATATGAAAAATGAATTGATGTACATACATACTAGGAATGGCTATATATAAAGGCCTCTAGAATGACTAGGAGTTAGCGAAATGATAAGCCTTACAACTAAGCACATGTCTAGTAAGAGTGGATTATCCTCCATTGAGCATAGAAGTTAGTGTGATGATGAGAGGATAAGCTTAACATAGGTGTGTCATGTGAAAAGATGTTGTAGACACCATGTGCTGAATTAGAGTTGCTAACTCTTGTGTTTTCAACAAGATAACTCATCTAACTATGCATACTTCTAGGTATCTATATGATAAATAATAAAATAATGCATTAACCTAAATAAACTTAAGTAATGTGTAATAATAATTAATTATTTACACTAACACCCCCCCTTAAGTGCAACTTAGGGGAATGCACTTAAGCTCACAAAAGCTATAATGAAAATGCATGATGGATCTGGACTACTAGGCCATGCTAGGTACCCATGTAAAAATGCAATGCAATCTCTCTGAAAATAAAGAAAGAGGGAAAACCTCATGGGAAAAACCCTCCCCCAAAAAGAGAGATGAAAAAACAAGATGCATGGATGGATGGAGTAATTAAGACTCCCCATTACAACATACATCATGTATATACAATAGAGATGGAAAAGACCCCATAAGAGAGAAGAAGAAGAGAACGAAAGGAGACAAGGTAGTCCCCCTCCTAAATGTAGAATGCCGATCAATGATAGCTGCTCCAAGATGAATGTAGAAGTTGATCCATGATTGTTGAATAATTTTCCTCCCCTTAGGAAGAAACAATGTCATAGGTACATATGAGATCCTTTCCCAATTTGTAGAAAGAATGCTAAAGATGAATGGTGTCTCTAAAACCTACTCAACTATCCTTTAGTCGATACTAACGGTCACCCCTTGTAACAATGCTAAAAAGAACAAGTTCAAATCTAGCAAGGATGGATGTAGAACATATCCCAAAGAACCAACTGTCTCCTCGAATGATAAAGAGACCTCCTGCAACAACTGTACATAAGGATCCACAATCATATCAACCTTGTAAGATTGATCATGTAGAGAATGGACAAGATGGTCAGAGTGTGCCCTCGCAATAACTGAAGAAGGATCTTCTTCATCAAAAAGAAGATTTATATCATCAATAATATCTCCCAAATCAGCTATGAAGGACTCCAAAAACAAACTTGAAATATCTATCATGTAGTCATCCCCTAATTCCTAAACTAGAAGACAAGGTGTACCCAACTGTACTAAATTACATGGACCTATCACTATAGCAATGTATGCATGTGGAATTTTTTGATGTTGTGACCTCATTTTACATATATTAATAGAATCCCCCATATTTGAACTTGTTGATCACTATCACTATTGTCACTATCATTTTCCACAATGTATGAAGTATGGACAATATTAGAGGATAAACTTGGTGAACTTTCCTCAAAGTGAACATTCATCTCTATGAATATATCATGTGTCTCAGGATCCATAAGTCTATATGCCTTAATACTTTTGTCATATCCAATGAAATTACAAGGCCTTGGTGGTGGTACCTTGCATTCCCTTGAAGATTTGTGTGCCCATGTTGGACAACTAAAAATTTTGAAGTGTTTCACAACTGGTTTTCTTTTGCACCATGCCTCAAAAGGAGTCATTCCACCTAGGACATTATGAGGAGAACTATTAAGGATGTGATTGACACTACTTATAGCTTCTACTTCAAGTGATGGATCAAGAGACTTAGCTTGAATCATATAACTTTCCATTAACTTAAGAGTTCTAATCCTCATTACTGCAACACTTGTCTATTGTGGACTAAATGCTACTAGATTCTAAAGATCAATACCCTCAAGTTCACAAAAGTCTCTAAGTCTTTAGTTCACATATCTGCTTTCATTGTCCATACAAAGAACCTTGATGGCTTTTCTTGTTTGCTTCTCAACATGACTCTTGAAGGCTAGAAAGTTATCAAACACTTAATTCTTGTGATTAAGAAAGTAGACCCATGTGTAGCGTGAAAAGTCATCAATGAAAGTGAGAATATAGTGACTCTTGTTAACTAATGTTACTTAAAAAGTACCTGCTAGAACTATGTGAACCAACTCAAGAACAATTGATGCTCTCTAAGACTTCCCTTTGTCATACTTTTCTTCTAGATGCATATCCATTAAACAAGTTGAACATTCACCTATAGAAAAGTTGATTGTAGGTAGACCTTTGACCATATTGTTTGAGCTAGTTTAATAAAGATAGTGGAAGGCAAGATGTCCATATTGCTCATGCCATAATTTACTTTGTGATTGTGAATGTGTCAACAAGGCATGTGAAGGAGACCTAGGCACAAAGTGGGAGAAAGATTAAAGCCTCATGTCATGATTAACTCTACCTACTACAACCAATGAATCATCCTTAAGATTTTGCACCATTACTAAATTAGGAAGGAACTCAACTTTATTGCCAGCTCCATATTGAGTGATTTGGTAAATTGAAAGGAGGTTAGTGCTAAGGTTAGGAACATAGAGAACATCTTTGAACTCTCCATTTTCCATCTCAACTTGTCTTTTTCCTTCAACTTCCACTTGTGTATCATTTTGTACAAAGATGTGAGGTAACTTAGATTGCTTCAATGAAGAAAAGTGTCCTTTTTAAGAACCCATATGATGTGAGGCACTTTAGTCAAGAATCCATTCCCCTAAAGAACTTGAACTTGCCATAAATGCTTGCCCTTTTCCCTTTTAAGTGGATGGATTTGAATCCTTGGAAGCATTTGGCACATTGATTTTGTTCTTCCTAAGTATGTTTTCCAACTCATCTATTCTCTTAGTCTTACAATTATGCTCATCATGATTTGGTTTCTTGCAATATACATAAAATAGTTTATCCTTCTTATTATTTTTTCCCTTCTTATTGGAAGAAGAATTTCCTTGTTGTGAGGAGGAAGATTGTTGTGATTCTAATTATGATTTTGGCTTCCACTACTTTTTCTTGCTATTGGTAAAACCTTTTACACCTTGATTTGTTTGGTTCTCATTACTAGCCACCAATGCTATAGACTTAGATGACTTGAGAATTCCCATATCTATAAACTTGGATTGTTCCGACATCAACATTTCTACAAATGCATCAAATGAAGGCTTAGTGAAGGAACTTCCCATGGTCAACCTGTGAGTGTTATAACTCAAAACAAAAGATGCATACTCTAAAGGTAGCCTCTTCAAGATGTGATGAATCAATCTATCATCCTTCATGGGATTACCACAATCCTTAAGGAGTTCTCTTAATTCATTGGCTTTGTTGAGATAGTCTTGAATTGTGTCAAAACTCTTAGGATCAAATAGAATTAGATCATCCTCAATTTGGAATCCCTTTTCCTCATCCACCTTACCATAGAACCCTTCAAGTTTCTCCCATGCACCATTGGCATCCATGAAGCTAGAAATGTGGAAGAATAGATCTATATGAACAAAACTCCTAATAAATCCTAAAGCCTGGTTTTCTTTAACTTGCTAATCAACTTGTGCATCAACATCAGTGGGTTTTACAATTGTACCATCAACATATAGATTTAGACCTTTTCCCATTAGTCTACTCCATACAATATCTTTCTATGTAGTCTAATTGTCTGAAGTTAAAAGTGGAGTTTTAGGTGAACCCATGAGAGAGTGACACAAGAACACAAGAGAACACCTCCCCCCCCCCCCAAAAAAAAAAAAAATGATGCTTTTGGAACTTTATATGTAGTACATTTACAATAGGCCACTTGTCAAAATTGACAAAAGTGGGCTTCTTATTTTTCTTTTTACAATCTCCTTTTGGAGTTCAAATCTAGTACTAAGCAATGTAGCTCAGATATACAACAATTTTGAAGTTTTATCAAAGCAACACAATGCAAAAAAGGGCTATCTTGAAAGTGGTTATTTTGTCTACACAAGCCTATAATATGATTGCAGATTTAGAAAGTAGATTAGAAAATATGCACTTTAAAAAAAAATGGAACCTAAAAATGTGTCCAGATGAGCCTGTACAAAGTGTTTGAAGTTGTAAAATGTAGGATTGGATAGGTATAGTTGTCAAAAACTAAAATTACTAAAAAATTTGTGCACCAAAACAAAAAATTAATATCACCACTAAAAAATTCAAGAAATTATAGCCAAAATAAAAAAAATTGCACTTGATTTGGAGTCTAGATGACTGAGATATGGCCTCTTGAAGTTGGACTGTCAAATCAAAACTATATATGGAGAGGGGTCTGATAGAAAAACAATGGGTTAAATTTGATGTCCAAATGAATGTCATGGTAGTGCAATCTGGCCTGCTGGTTATGGTCAAATGGTCATCAAATTTAAGCTTGTAAAAAGGTCATGTCAACAAAAAATAGGTTCATCCTGATGATGTGGCTGGCCATATGAGTGATGTCAGTGTTGACTAGGCATCTACATGATAGATCTATACAAGATGGCATCAGATGACATCAGTAGTGACTGTACACTGTGGCATAGGTGACATGTTACTGATAGGGCATGATTTGTCATTGCTTCATATGTGGTGGAAGCTGAGAATGTCACATGGTGGTGTTGCGAGTAATTCAACCAATATTTTTTTAGATGTCAAAGAGGTGGCAAGGTTGGTGGATGGTGCTAGAAGTTGGAGCTGGCAGGAGGGTTGCCAATATCAGGATTGGCCAGAGAGGGAGTTTGTCGATGGGTGTGGTGGGAAAAATAATCCCACATGCACAATGCAAAAATCTTTTGTGGTGTATAAAAAAAAAAGCCAATGGACTTCAATGTGGCTTAGAAGCCACCATATGTGTTGAACATCAGTTGAGTGTGTGGTTGGCCAGATTTGTAAGAATATGCCATCAATTACTAAGAAATATTCCTCCACGGGCACTGGGACTTGACCACCTAGTTCTTGCAATAAAAATTCTTCTCTACAGACTTGATAGGCCAAAATAATTTCTAAAAAAAATATAGCAAATCGAAAAA
Organism: Cupressus sempervirens; assembly: GCA_028749045.1. Taxonomy (NCBI): domain Eukaryota; kingdom Viridiplantae; phylum Streptophyta; class Pinopsida; order Cupressales; family Cupressaceae; genus Cupressus; species Cupressus sempervirens. The sequence goes on along the minus strand of CM053789.1, from coordinate 30,873,081 downwards.
AAATGCAGAAACTAAAAATGAAAAAACAAATCCAAAAATCAATTGAACAAATATGAAATGATCATACCAAATCTGCAAATCAAGCCTTTGGGTTCTAGTTTGCAAAAAAAGTTTTTTCAATTTTGACTATGGCCTTGGGTAGGAAAATTTATAGTCAAAATTCACCAAATCAACAGTAGACATAATGGTGAGGTCCACTTTGGCTCTAGATGTTCCCAATGACTGAGATACTCCAAATCTAAATCATGGTCATTTGAGAGGTGAAGAAAAAATGGTTTCCAATGGCTATGTGAAGAGAAGCTCCCTCAGCTCTAATACCAAGTAAGAATTTGTCTTAGGGAAAAATCACAACAAGATCAAGAAGCTCAAGCATTAGCACATTATGGACCAATAAAGTATGATCATAATAACAATATGAAAAATGAATTTTTGTACATGCACACTAGGAGAGCCTATATATAAAGGCCTCTAGAATGACTAGGAGTTAGTGAAATGATAAGCCTCACAACTAAGCACATATCCACTAAGAGTGGATTATCCTCCATTGAACACAGAAGCTAGTGTGATGTGAGAGGATAATCTTAACACAAGTGTGTCACTTAAAAAGATGTTGTAGACATCATGTGCTTAATTAGAGTGTGAAAAATTGTGTTTTGTACATGACAACTCAAATAAATATGCAAACTCATGTGTTGTAGACACCATGTGCTAAATTAGAGTTGCTAACTCTTGTGTTGTCAACAAGACAACTCATCTAACTATGCATACTTCTAGGTGTCTTTATGATAAATAATAAAATAATACATTAACCTAAGTAAAGCTAATTAAAGTCTAATAATAATTAATTGTTTATACTAACAAAAAGGAGTATTCAAATAATTAGCTTAAAATGATGAATAAAATATCGTATTGCTACGTGGGTGGAATAATAATGTTCGAAGTCCATAGGTTTTAATGGATGCAACTCTTGATTGATACACACTATATTCTTGCAATGCTTAATTATAGTGTACTAAAAGTCTATCAATTGTTTGGTAAGACTGAGGAATTCCTCGAGTGTAGGGTAGTCTCTAATAATCAACTTCTTAAGATTTGTTAGATCACTAGCTACTACTACCAACTCCTCGAGATTTAGTACATCTAACTCGAAGAGAGTTGTTGCCAAAATCATTTTCTTTAGCTTATCATAATGGTGAATCTCAATTTCCTCCAAGTGCTCCATTCTCATGGAAACTCCTCAAGCTCAAGTCAATGTTTAATAGACAACCTTGTAGGAGGCACTCGCTCCTGCTATTCTCTATAAATCTCTACAACATTGTATGTCCAACTTGAAAAGTGTCGCTGGTAGCAAAATGTTATGAAGTTTCTCACAAGAGTGAATCCTAATATTCTCTAAATAGATTGGGCAACTCTTGACGTGAAGGGAACTATTTGATTGTCACCCATGTAGCCTTTGTAAAATCACCAGTTACTATTATTCTTTGCAAATCTCTACAACAATTTAAATCCATCTTGACTAGTATTGCTAGTAGCATAATATTATGTAGCTTTTCATAACATTCAATCTTACTTTTCTCCAAGCTTCCCACCTTGTCAAAACAAGGCACTGTTTAACAAATAGTTATGTAATCTTATTAAAATCACTCACTCCTTCTATTCTTTGAAAATTTCTGTAGTTCTTTTGGCAGCAAAATGTTCTATAGCTTCTCACAAGAGTGAATCCTAATAGTCTCTTAGTAGCTCATTTTGGAAAAAAATTTCAACTCCTAAAGTGAAGGGCACTATTCAATTGTCATCCATGTAACCTTTGTAAGATCACTAGCTCCTACTATTCTTTGCAAACCTCTACAACTTTGTACATCTAAACTGATGAGTGTTTTTGGCAACAAAATAGTCTACAACCTCTCATGAGATTCAATCTTAATACTCTCTGAGTAGCTCCCTCTAGAAAAAATTGGCAACTCCACAAGGGTAGGGCACTATTCAATTGGAATCTATGTAACCATTACAAAATCGTCGACACCCACTATTCTTTGCAAATGTCTAGAACATTGTACATCCAAACTGATGGGTTTTGTTGGCATTGTGATGTTTTGTAGCTTCTCACAACGCAAAATCTCAATTTTCTCTAAGTTATTCACACTAGAAAAAATTGGCAACTCCTCAAGCATAGGGCACTATCTAATAATCAGTTGCACGAGCTTTTTAAGATCACCCTCTTTGCAAATCTCTACACCTTTCTACTTCCAACTTGACAAGTGTTTTTGGAAGCATAATGTTTTGTAGCTTTTCCTTCAAAAGTGATCCCTTAGATGATATTTCCTTACCTTATCACTTGAGAAATTTTTTTTACTCTCAAAATAGATATCTTTGAGGAGCTTATATTGCAATAGAGGTAAATTATCCCTCTTATAGGATTCCCAAATGTAATAAAGAAAACTTGACCTTGTGTCTTTTGATTTATTTTTGTTGAATAGCTCCAAGGATAGAGTTGTCTTCCCAGCCTTGCCACTACCAAAAATGCCAACCATAATAGCTTTCTCTTTGGCTACTTTCTTGATCTTGCACTGGCTTTCAAAATCTTCAACAAGCCCATCAAGACACTACCTCTCAAAATCTTTGACGAACTTATGAAGTTTGACTGGATGTTTGGCAATGTGCAATAATTTTTCCCTTTGCACTTCCTTCTCTACAATAGACACTATGTATATGTAGTCTAGAGATCTTTAAGATAAAGGGGTATTTGGTAAAATAAATAAAAATCTCATTGAAATTCTCCTATTTTTGGTAGAAGAAAATATATTCTTTGAGATGGCAAGTAGACTAAAAATAGGTAGAAAGTGTAAGTTTTGGTAAGCCCAAGAAAGTAATGAATGACCAACTCTACTTAGAAAATGACTAAGTATTTGACCCTAATAGGCAACATGACTTGGAGATCAATAGATAAGAACCCACCTATTATGATGTGGTAGGGAAAATCCATCCATGTCGAAGAAGAATGACTTCTTTTCTACCATATTTTATAAATCTCACAAGCTCATAGAAGATTAATACCCAATTTAGTTAGGACCATAATGTATATATCATCTACTTCAAAGTCTTCTTGGAAGACCTTAAAAAGAAGGATAAACGTATCGACCTTAATCCCCCAAGACACATAAGTGAAGTTATGAATTGAGAGGAGATGTGTGAACTAACTTCTTATCTATTTATAGAGTTAAAGAAATCCCTATTACACAAATGACTTTACTAGTGATTAACTCAAAGGTTGTTCTGAGCAAGTAGAGAGTAAAATCTCAAATAAAATATAATAAAGCCACTTTTTTCTTTTTGCAATGATGAAAAATGGGAGTCAAATAATACCATTAAAATATACAAAAAGCCTAAATATAATGAAAGAGGAATGCATCTCATGAATTTCTAGATCCAAGCTTTACCCCAACCTTTAGTTAGATATTTGAATTTATAACCAAGATGGCTTGCCTACCTTAGTGATGAATTCATTGGATCTACAATACAATTAGTACATATATTCAAGAGCTTGGATTTAGTGATATTTGAGCACTAGCCACATTATTCCATCCATCATGTATAAGAAGGATATTACTCTTTCCATATCTAGATATATGTCATGATGTCAATTGAATATCATTTCTAACAAGGATTATATATCATTTCTAACAAGGATTAAATTATCTCCACTACCAAATGTTTGACTTTCTATAACTTTTATCTTAGATTCCAAGAAGGCCATGGTTCTCCTCTAATATTTCTTATGTGATGTATGTATGATTGTGATCCTCCAAAGATGGGGTATTTGTTTTCTATGTCATTAGGGATTTATGTAAGTCATCAATAATAACTAAGTACTTTCAAGAACTCATTAACTATAGTGACCCAATCACTCCAAATGACTTACCATTAGTTATTGAATTACCCAACACGTTGACCCCTTTATTTTCTTCCCTACTCACATTGTTCAATAGTGTTGGTAAATAGATTTGTCACTTGAAAAACACATGATTTTTCCTAGTAGAGTGTATGTGGAAAACTATTCCCAATAGTTGGATAGGCCCTTCATATCCAACCTTCGTCTGCATTTAGAGGGGAAAATCCCTTGTATGATGTACATTATAAGTTTCAAAAGGTTAAAGGGAAAAACAAGTATTAAGATTTGCAACACTCCCTTCTTTGCTCAAAGAGTATATGTTCTCCCAACAAGAAATCATGCTAATAAAGACTTAAACTCCACCACTAATACCAATGAACTATGCATACAGGTATCAAATCAAGCAACTCCAACTTTCTCTTTCATAGGTACAGTTTTAGGATACCAAGAAAAAGTACTCAATCACATAGAAAGGATTATTATTTAACTATTTTATTTACCAAAAGAGAGATCATAAATTGCTATATTCTCATATGATGAACATAACTAATAAGAGTTTGAAAAAACAAAGGCATTGAAAATACTTTCAAATTAACTTGGTCCGCTATACATGGAGTAATACTACTTCAATTATAAAATGTTCTCTCTATTCTTATAATTTTCAAAAAAGTGCTTTCTACAAAGAAAAATAATCCCTTAAATAGACCTGAGGTTAAGAGTTACTCCTTTATGGTTAATAACTACCTCCCAATTACATGTTTTTGGAGAGGTTAATTAACCTTCATGAAATTAACCCTAACTAACCAAGGTCACTAATTGCAATGTTTGGCTTGAAACATGTCTTTAGAAGGTTAAAAAATTTATGTTGGATAATGGTCTAAATCAAACCTATGATTCATGGTGTGTTTGGTTCTTTCACCTAACTGTATAATTTTCATTCACATCTACTGCAAAAATAATAGACTTCTATTGAGTTTCATCAACCTCTTAATTTTTAACCTCTAGCATTTAGAAAAGATGTTAATATTTGTTTTTAAAGCATGCATTTTGGGCCTTATGCTTAACCTTTGTAGTTTTCGAGGTTAAGGTTCGAGGTTTAGAACATGTGCTTGTAATATTTTACTTAACTCTTTTTGGAATTAGAGGTTAAGATTTTGAATGGAAACACATATTTTGAACCTTGTGTGATACCCCAAAATTGGCTCATTGCCATGATACCAATTCTGGTCTATTTCTAATCAATTCTAAGACCTATTCTAATAGGCAATTCTCATTTTGCTACCCGCTACTTGACTTAATTGTTAGATGCAGAAAACCCTAAGCTGCATTCATCATGCTCACTATTTAATCCCTATAGTACACACTCATATTAGCCACATTAAACCTATCTGATTTCAATTTAATTTAATATAAAGTATTCATACTTTATTAAATTAAATTATCTCCTAAGGCTAAAGTACTACGGAATTAAATTTATTTAATTTAATAAATATGCCCATTTTAAGTAATTAAACAAAATTATTTAATTAAATGGAGAAGCTACTTCTAATTAATTAAACAAAATTATTTAATTAAATGGGAAGTTATTCCTAATTAATTAAACAAAGTTATTTAATTAAATAAGAAAAGTGTCTCTAATTAATTAAATAGAATAATTTAATGACTTGAAAAGGTATTTATGAGAGCATATCTCATTTTATTAAATTAAATATTTCTCCTAATTTTCTCTTCAGTTCAAGAATGGAAATTCCTAGTTCACTACTGATCAAATTAGAAGTGACCCAGATCACTTGCTCTCACACTGAAGTCTATCTGAGTTGATTGACTCTTACACTCAGATCTGAGCCAGTTAACTCCCTCTAATTTGGGAATCTTCCACCTTAACTGAACCTCATCTCCAATCCTGACCATTGATTGAAATTGATCTCAACCATTGATGGATTCCAGGAAAGTCTAATTAAGAGACCCTCATTTCCTCATTACAGGGGTTGAATTCTTATGCTATCGAATTGTTGCTAAATTGCATACTCATTTTCTTATTATTGTCATAGCTTAATATCATTTAGATTAATTGTTCTCTCTCATTTAGATTTAATGTGCATACATATAATCTAGTTTATTTTATCTATTCTTAGATTAATACTTGCATAACATATAGATTAATCTGCATAATCATATAGTTGCATTTAAATCCTTCATTGTTAGAGGATCTGGTTTCCTGTACCTTGATTCTGAGGATATTAATAGGAAAAATCCTTCTAGATAGAAGGCAACAGGTCATCTTGTTGTATGATTTTTGAATGGACAATCCAATGTTCATTCCAGGATGAATCCTCATATAAAGACTATGTTGAAGTGTGTGTGTGTGAAGCGTAAGGCCACATTCCGCATATATATTTCTGGTGCCCACCATGAGGCAAAGAAAATCAATTTCTTTGGCCTCATCTACACTTTTTTTTGTTATTTTAACATTCTGTCTATACTGTTCCATACAGTCACTCGAATCTTCGTGTGACACATTCTATTTTCGCACGAGGATTTGAAGATCTTGTACGAAGTTCTAAACCTTCTCATGCAAAAAAGTGCTCTATTGCAGAAGTCTTTATGTGGCACATCATTTTCTTGCGCAGGACAGTGAAAGACTTCACGCAGACTTGTGACTGATTTTGCGCGGCCCAAAAAATTTCTTCGCGTGGGTCTCTGCATGATTTCGTGCAAGTCTAAACATTTCTTTGCACGGGTCTCTGCATGATTTAGTGCATGTTTGAACATTTCTTCATGTGAGTCTGTGTATTTCTTTGCGTACATCTTTATATTTCTTCGCGCAGGTCTGTGCATGATTTTGTGTAGTTTTGTGCATGATTTTGCGCAAAATTTTACAACAACGATACAAAAGATAGTTTTTTTTTTTCAGTTTTCTAGATAAAACAATGTGTGTCTTCTTTTCCTACTTTCAAAACTAGATAACTAGGGCTTGTGAACTTCTTAGGATGCAAGACTGAAGAATAGGGGAATATGCTCTTCACTTCTCAGAGGTCATGACCAAGAGTGAATCGGAAACCTAGATGCTTCTGAAAGACAGCATTTTGAGGGAGGCAAGTAGCTTGGTGGTTCTCTAAAGCTTGTTCTCTTCTATGAGAAGACAATGATTTCCTTTAAGAGAATCATAATCTTTAAGGAAGAATGAGTTTGGATTGATTAAGCCAAGTCAGTAATTAATCTATTTTTCATGTTTGGGTGAGGGACTAAGGTAGAGGATTATGCTCTTTCCCCTTGAGGGAAATCAAAAACTTTGAACCTTAAATCCAAACCGCTAGTCCGTGTCAATCCTTTAGAGGGCCTGCCAGAGTGATCCAACCTCCGAGAATGACCCAAGTGAGCACACTCCTTTCGCCAGAGATTCCAACTCACTATAATCAAGATGCTTTGTAGATCGAAAAAATCCAAAGCTAGATTAATTTCTTCCCCTTGATTCTTGATATCGCATATCAAGGGGAAGCTCTGTTTGTGCACTGATCGACACCAAGCCCTGGCTTGCTAAGTAAGTAGTGTGCACTTTCAGATGCTGGTGTGGGCTATTGGTCTTAACTCTACTTGTGGAGCCATCGAGAATTAATACAAACGGAAGCCAAGTAAAAACCTCTTAGTTAGAAGCCACCTAGTTCACCTATGAAAGGAGGCATAATCTTTGTGCAAGGAGGGGGAAGAATCTCTCCTATAGAACTCAGCATAGGCATGCTACTAGATGTTTGAAGGTGGTATATACACTCGTCCCCTGCCACAAGGGCACTCGTTCAATGTATACTATTAAGTCCTTTGAATATACCAAAAACAAGGGCACCCTCTAGGGGGTGACACAGCTGTGTGAGGTACATGCATGGGCATAAAATGTGGGACAAAGGTTTTTCCTTCTCTACCATTTTTTGTTTTTAGGGATAAAGCATGTTTATTATCGAGTCCTAAACATGTCCAAACTTGCTCAAACAAATTGAAAGTCAAGACTCCCCTATCCCTCTGAGTTGCTTTGCCCTTAGTTGGATTGTATTCGACTACTTCTTGCTTCCCATGTCTTTTTGAAAACACTTGCCTTGTTCAAAACCCATGCTATTTAAACACTTGAAAATCAACCTTTCTATTTGTCTGAAATCTACCAAATGAATCAACAATCTATCCAAAACTGTCTAAAATCTTCAAAGTCTTTTCAAAATCTAGTTTAGTTGTCAATCTAGTTTCCATTTTTGCACATAGTTTGCAAACTTTTGTGTGAATACTTTTTGTTCAAGTTCTTGTGCAAACAAGTTGCACATCTCCATGTGAGATCTTGCCTTAGATGTCCTTATTTTTTTTTTAACCTTGCACTACTTCACGTGGTTTGGAGCACATCCTCATGTGAAATCTTTATGCTATCTCGAGTCTTTACATGGCCATGTGTATTTTCTCATGCACCTCTCAGAGGATCTTCATGTGAGATCTTCAGTCTAAATTGTCAAGTTAGTCTATTAGAGCTATCTGTGCTCTATACCAAGTTAGTTTCTTGCATCATTTTACTCCTTCCCTATCTGGAAATAGTCTCAAATAGTGGCATCCTACTTAGCTAATGACTTGTGATCCATACTTTAACTAGTCTTGTCTCTCAGTTATCTTGCTCTTGTCCTTTAGTGCTTGTTGTACTCCATGTCATGATAGTCATAATCTTTGGCTGTTCTAGCCTTCAAATCAGACTATTTGTACCTTAGTATACTGCACTCTTATCACTCTTTTTTTAGACTAAGTTCTAGTGTGGTCCTTGTCTAAGCTTTTTCTTTTTGTAGCAACTTGGCTTATGTTTTAAAACCTTGTTGTCACTACTTGAAACATAGTACATCAAAATGGCTAACAACAAATGCGCTAAATCCAATATCCCTAATGAGGAAGAAAAGCTACTTATTGCAAACATGAAGCAACAAATCCAATCAATGAGTGCTCAACTTCAAAGACTAAAGGAGGAAGATGAAACATCATTGAACAAATTCTCCTTGAAAGAAATTTTCCCTTCCTCGTATGATAACAAAAAATCACATTCTTGTGATCTTGAATCCAAGACATTTGAGAACACCTCACAAACACCCAAGAAATCTAGGAATATCTTTGAAGAAAAACCTTGGGAACCTAAACAAAGCGTGATTTCACCCCTTTGGGAAGATCTTATGAATCAACATTGGAAGAACTTCTTGAAGAAAAAATCATTACTTTACCTAAGGTCACCTTGGTGGGATTTTCCTTTATGAGTAACTATTGTGCTTATCATAGACATAATTTACATAAAACTTCACGTTGTAAGGAGCTGAAAAATAGGATCCAAGATCTCTTTGACAATGGCATAATTCAAAAATCTAAGCTCTCAGCTACTAAAGATTCTACTCTCAAGAAGGATCAACATCATGAAACCAAGTCTAGTAATGGTTTAAATGTGACACTTACTTCTTTCAACATGTATCCACCTTCTAAATTGTCCAATCTTTCCAACACGTATTCACCAAAAGAACTCACTACTCCCCTAGTTGACTATGTATACCCTCAAAGGCTGCCTCTAAAGGAAACTCAAGCTAATCTTGTCTTAGCTGCAAACCTCTCCCATACTACTCAAACCAAAGATCCAAAACCTCCATGTGTTGCTCCTCCTATTATCCACACTCCAACTATCCTTCCATTGTCTCTTCAAGAGCCTATTATGCAGCCTCCAAAAATATATTCAAATACAGATTCAAATACTCCCTTATCCTTGGATTTGGTTTCATGTCAAGAGGACTACTTAAATGATGAAGAAACAAGTGTTGATCAAGATCAAGATTCCTTCATGCCCTTTCAAATCTTCCAAGATCTCATGCCTCTATCTCAATAGCCACATAGTCCTCCATCTCACATATCATGCACCTCTACTAAGCAAGATCAAGATATTCCTTCCACCATCCCTAAGGAGATTATTAAAGACCAAGAGAAGGATACTTTTCCTATGCTACCTAAAATTCCTTTTGAAGAGAAAAGTGTTCCCTTGCCCTCTTATTCTACCTCACTACATTCACTTCCAAACTATGCTCAAGCTTTAAATACTCTTGTCAAAGGTATTGCACCTATAATGGTTACTCATAAATCTATTGATGGCTTTGGTCATGTTGCTCACTCTAAAGATGTTGATATCCCTACTCATCGTCCATTCACATCTTCTAAATCTATCCTTGGTCCCTATCCATCTAAGCTAAAATCTTCAAGTCTTCCATCCATATTGGGACCTTATGTTCCTCTATCTCCTACTTCTATTCTCAACTCATTACACATTCCTCCTACCCTACCCTGAGATCAACAAAAATACACATACTTGAACTCTTCACATCTACCTTTCCATCTAAGCTAGTCATATTCATCTCATTCATCCACAAGTCCCAAGTCTTTTGGAAGCAATTTGGATGATCAACTCAAACACAAGTGCATGAATCCATCCTCAAAAGTTCACTATGTATCCTCTAATTGACACATGAATGTCAAGAAGGAAAATACACAAAAGAGACTGCAAATGTCCACTATTCAAAGAGCTCAACTAAGGAAAGTGTGGGTTCTTAAATCTATTATTGAAGAAATGTGTTCCAAAGCATCTAATGAAAAATAAAAAGCTATATGGATTCCCAAGTCTCTTTTGAAGGACATGAATATTGAAAACAAATTAAAGTTGGCATTCAAGCTTCCAAAGGATTCTACTCCATTTTCTTCACAACATCTTCCTAAAAAGGTTTCAAAACCTTCTACTCCACCTCTCTCCAAAATGGCTCTGCCACCTCATATATCTAAGCCTCAAGCTATTTCATCCATGATTTCCCCATTATTCCATCACCCTTCAAGGTGTGTGTCAATGTTGATCTTGCCCACTTTTTGTTCTACCCTTGCACATCCCTTTCAATACCCTATCAACTCCACCTTCTATCCTCCACCTTTTATCCTTCCATCCCATTTATCTCATACATAGCCTAAAACCTTATCCTCCATACATCTTTTCTACTATCTCCCTTCCATTATCTTATCAGCATCTTTGAGTGTACCTTGCTATGGCTTTGGCTTATCATAACTTATGTTTCTTATAGGAATGCTATATAACTTGAGAAAGGCTTGAATTCTTTCCAAAAACTCTAAAAATCCAGAAATGAATAAAAAATAAAAATTGCCTTGGTGAAAACTTGGAAACAGGTGCCTTGGTAGCAAAAGTAAAGAAAAATAAATTCGTCCTATGGTGAAAACCACTTCTTGTGGCACCTTGGATAAATACCATGATGAAAACCTGGTAAACATGCATCATGCGTAATTCTTCCATCCATGACATCCTATCATGATCTTGCTCATCCTTTAGATGTCCTCATCTCAAGTCATTCACTCATAACCTCCATAAAAAACTTTGTTATCCTATTTAGTTAACCCTTTGGTCTTGATCAACGAAAGAAAGAAGAAAAATCAATTCTTAGCAATCTCTTGACATGGTCATTTTCTTGGATTACTTACATGATGCCCTTCATTACACCATGAGCTTATTTGTTATATCATTTTCCCTAGCTTGGGTAATCTTGTGAAGGCTTTCCTTGAGGGTAACATTCATTGCTTCATACTCCTTGCCTTTCCATCTCTATTTATCCACTCGCTTGCTACTACATCTCATCCTACACCTTGCTAGACACTAGAACAAAATCAAGGTAATCCTTCTTGAGAGCTAGTAATCTCTGAAAAAAATTTAAAAATTAGAAAAAGTCCTGAAAAAAATTTTACCTAGTGAAAACCTAGCAATAGGCACCTTGGTAACACCAAAAAAAAAGTGAAAAATCTACAAAATACAAAAAACTAAAAAAAAAATAAAAAAATACAAAAAAATTGAAAAACAAAAAAAGTACCATTGATGAAAAGATGGAAACAGGTATCATGGTAGCAAAAAAGAAAAATTCTGCCAAGAAGGTGAAAACTTGGTAAACAATCACCTCTTGTTCCCAATGTTCCATCTTGTAGCGCATCTTCTAGCTATTCTGTACAGTTTCTTTCATGCTTTTGCTTTCCTTCTTTTCTTTCTTTCTACTCATGTATCCATGGATTGAGTCTTCTCATGGCTCAGGCACATTCCCCCTTTAGTGTCACACTTTCAAGATTATCCTCATAGAATCTCCTTCGTGACAATCACCAGTGGTCCTCACTGCGTCTACCTACTATCACTAGTGTCACTAGTTTTGAGATTCTCTTCATAGAATCTCTTTCGTGATAGTCACCAGTGGTCCTCACTGTGTTTTCCTACTGTCGCTAGTGTCACTACTTTCAAGATTCTCCTCATAGAATCTCCTATTTTATAGTCACCAGTGGTCCTCACTGTGTCTGCCTACTATCCCTAGTGTCACTATTTTCAAGATTCTCCTCATAGAATTTCCTTAGCGATAGTCACTAGTTGTTTCAGCTATGTCTGCCTACTGTTGCCTGGGTCATGTCTCTAGATTCCTTTATGGAAGATCTCTTTAGTGTCAGCCACTATTCATCTTGGCTATCTATCTATTATTGCTTAGTCCTTCTTTATGTTCTTCATCTTGAAGTTTCCTCTTTGACCTCAGTCACCAGTTGTTCTAACTGCCTCTACCTACTATTGTCACCCTACTGAAGAGATTTCTTTCAAACATGTTTTGGACATTGACACTCGACATCAATCCCAAAAAAATTGAACTCAAAATTGACATAATTATTTGATATGCTGAGCATTTTCTTTGTTTTGCTTCATTTTGTTTTATCATGTCTCCTCGAGCAACTTGATGATGTCATCTTTGACTAAAGAAGTAATGACTGGGGGCATGATCTTTTCTTTGTTTTTTGTCTATAGTTTAGTTCCAATAAGTTGACATATTCCTATAAGAGGGGTATCCACTATAAGAGCCTCCATCTCATATTGGATGGCCATGTTTACCTCGACTCCTTTTATACTAATATGTTGATAATGTTGTTTCTTCTCCTTGTTTGTAGGAGTGAACTCTTTATGCTATAGTAAATACTGATACTTGTCCTGCTAAGTGAACATACAGGTCACTGTGCCTATATCTAGCACACTTTTGTCTTAGGTTACGAATGCAAGGGTCACTGCAGATAGGATAAATATTGAATACTTAGCATAAGATGGATCTCCCCTATGTTTGGTGTGTCTATCATGCAAGCAACATTTTGGTCATCTTGGCATTTATGCTTTGATGCTTATGTTAACTTGCTATATTAAAAGGGAAAAATGTTCTGGTCATTCTAGCTTCTTGTGCCTCAAATGCTTACATTTAATCCTGACAAACCTATAACGTATGTTCTATTCATATTCCCATGACTGCAATGTCAGTGGGAATTGTATAACATACGAGCTTTTTTCTATATCCAGTGATGATAAATTGTTGAGGCTTGGTAGCCAGACCTAGGGTTGCATCTAGTTTAAGGTTGCATCTAGCCTAGGGTTGCATTTAACATATAGTCTTGCATTGCATACTTCACTTGCATAAGCATGTGATTCAATTACAACTCTATTTCATCCTTTGTGATGGGGATTATGGATCTCTTCAAAGCATCATGTTTCTTCACAACTGCACAAATGATCAATTAATCACCCTCTTGGTTACTTTGGCGATTCTGAATCCATTTTCGAGATCAAATTCAAAATCTAACACACCTAAGTGGCTCAAAAATGCATTTCAAAATTTTGGGACCCGTGTGATTGAATGCTTGTGCAATCCAAATTTTTCTGATACTTTGCAATTCTTGGATTCTTTTCAACTCAAAATTGGTCTTTTGGACCTCACAATCACTTCAGATCAACTTCCAAATTTATTTAGATTATTCTAATATCTTTATATTTCTTCAAATTATTCTAATCTCTTCATATTTCTTCAGATCATTCTGATCTCTTTATATTTCTTCTAATCATTCTGATCTCTTCTATATTCTTTAGATCGTTTTGATCTTTTCTATATTTCTTTAGATCATTTTGATCTCTTCATATTTTCTACTAATCATTCTAATCCTTTCTACACTCTACTACATCTCAAATTTCTTCTATATTTCTTTGTATACTACTTTACATCATATTTCTGGTGTATCATCTTTCGATCTTGCTCCCAAGGGGGTAGGATGATTACATCATTGAATACTTATTACTCAGGGCATCTCGTTCCTATCTTATGTCCTCGTCACTTGGGGAATATCATCACTTAGGACATCTTTCTCCCTTTTGTCTAGCATCTTTGCTATATATCTTATCTTTTCATCAACTGATCAATCTTATAACTTTTCTTAGAGTTCGATGGACAGGTATTGGGACAGTCTAAACCCTGACTCCTAAGGATCAAGCCTCATTTTGGGGATGATTCTATGACTCGTGATTGGACCTTGTTAACTTTTATCAATCTTAGTTATCTAGGTGCTCTATCTGGATCCTTGAAGGTTAAGCTTCATTCTGGAGATAATCTTCTAAATGCTTATTGATCTCAGGTATCTAGGTGTTCTATCTGGATCCTTAAAGATTAAGCTCCATTCTAGAGATAATCTTTTAAATGCTTTCAATCTCAGGTATCTAGGTGTTCTATCTGGATCCTTAAAGATTAAGGTCTTTTTCAGAGATAATCTTTTAAATGCTTTCAATCTCAAGTATCTAAGTGTTCTATCTAGATCCTTAAAGGTTAAGCTCTATTCTAGAGATAATCTTTTAAATGCTTATCAATCTCAGGTATCTAGATGTTTTATTTGGATTCTTAAAGGTTAAGCTTCATTTTGGAGATGATCTTTTAAATGCTTTCAAATCTTAGGTATCTAGGTGTTCTATCTGGATCCTTAAAGGTTAAGCTCTGTTCTAGAGATAATCTTTTAAATTCTTATCAATCTCAGGCATCTAGATGTTCTATCTAGATCCTTAAAGATTATGCTTCATTTTGGAGATAGTCTTTTAAATTCTTATCAATCTCAATTATCTAGACGTTCTATCTAGATCCTTCATGAAATTAGCCCTAACTAACCAAGGTCACTAATTGCAATGTTTGGCTTGAAACATGTCTTTAGCTAGTTAAACAATTTATGTTGGATAATGGTCTAAATCAAACCTATGATTCATGGTGTGTTTGGTTGTTTCACCTAACTATATAATTTTCATTCACATCTACTGCAAAAATAATAGACTTCTATTGAGTTTCATCAACCTCTTAATTTTTAACCTCTAGCATTTAGAAAAGAGGTTAATATTTGTTTTTAAAACATGCATTTTGGGCCTTATGCTTAACCTTTGCAGTTTTGGAGGTTAAGGTTTGAGGTTTAGAATACATGCTTGTAATATTTTACTTAACTCTTTTTGGGATTAGAGGTTAAGATTTTGAATGGAAACACATATTTTGAACCTCGTGTAATACTCAAAAATTGGCTCATTGCCATGATACCAATTTTGGTCTATTTCTGATCAATTTTAAGACCTATTCTAATAGGCAATTCTCATTCTGCTACTTGCTACTTGACTTAATTGTCAGATGCAAAAAACCTTAATCTGCATTCATCATGCTCATTATTTAATCCCTATAGTATGCACTCATATTAGCCACATTAAACCTATTTGATTTCAATTTAATCTAATCTAAAGTATTCATACTTTATTAAATTAAATTATCTCCTAAGGCTAATGTACTATGGAATTAAATTTAATAAATATGCCTATTTTAATTAATTAAACAAAATTATTTAATTAAATGGAGAAGCTACTTCTAATTAATTAAAAAAAATTATTTAATTAAATGGGAAGTTATTCCTAATTAATTAAATGAAGTTATTTAATTAAATGAGACAGGTGTCTCTAATTAATTAAATAGAATAATTTAATTAAATAGAAAAGGTATTTATGAGAGCATATCTCATTTTATTAAATTAAACATCTCTCCTAATTTTCTATTCAGTTCAAGAATGGAAATTCCTAGTTCACTGCTGATCAAATTAGAAGTGGCCCAGATCACTTGCTCTCACACTGAAGTCTATCTGAGTTGACTAACTCTTACACTCAGATCTAAGCTAGTTAACTCCCTCTAATTTGGGAATCTTCCACCTTAACTGAACCTCATCTTCAATCTTGACCGTTGATTGAAATCGATCTCAACCGTTGATGGATTCCAAAAAATTCCATTTAAGAGACCCTCATTTCCTCATTACAGGGGTTGAATTCTTATGCTATCGAATTGCTGCTAAATCGCATACTCATTTGCTTATTATTGTCATAGCTTAATATCATTCTCTCTCATTTAGATTTAATGTGCATACATATAATCTAGTTTATTTTATCTATTCTTAGATTAATGCTTGCATAACATATAGATTAATCTGCATAATCATATAGTTGCATTTAAATCCTTCATTCTTAGAGGATCTAGTTGCCTGCACCTCGATTTTTAGGATACTAATAGGCAAAATCCTTCTAGATAGAAGGCAACAGGTCAGCTTGTTGGATGATTTTCGGATGGACAATCCAATGTTCATTTCGGGATGAATCCTCATATAAAGACTATGTTGAAGTGTGTGTGTGAAGCGTAAGGACACATTCTGCATATACACCTCATAGCTTAACCTCTTAAAGTTTTAAAGGTTAATGTTGCAACCAAAATATGTGTTTTGGAAAATTTAATTAACTTATAGTAATTTGGGACTCAGGTGCCAAATTTTGGAAATTCAAAGTGCTGAGTGGATATGGTGATGAGCCAAAGAGTTTAGAATCAAGAGACCACCAAAAACTATATATGCTTATGACCAATTCAAACCATGAACTTAGATGTCCCTTTGCACATATTGGATGAATATTTCAAAATTTGTATATTGTAAATACTAGAGAAACGACTGGCTCTAACTGGGGATAAGGACCATGAGGCATGTAGAATGAACCCAGAGGTAGGAAAAGGAAGTGTGTTATCTAAGGGCTATATAGTCACCCCAAAAGGAAACAACAAAGAGTACCAACTAGAGCATCTGACAAGATAAAAAGTGGGGCACACAAAAAACTCCTAACTAGATTAGAAAAAGGCAAGTGTCCTTACCTCCAACAAGTCAATCATGCAAATCCATCCATTGGTTAAGGAAAATAAATACCATGGCCTATTAACATGTGGGAAATCTCAAGTTCAGTTGGACTCAAATATGAGTTCACTCCTTGAATACCAATTCAAAGATTCCTAGCATTCTCCACATCTTTGGATAAAGGAATGTATCCAAATAACCATGTCTCATAAAAAATACCTAACTTCATAATCAACTCTACTTCTTGTCACATCGATTTGATGAATTCATTTTGAGAGAGTTGAAGTATAAAAGTTTTTGAATGCACTTATGATCTTCTCCTATACTTGGCAGGCATTCTACTTTAATTTCTAGTGATTGGCCATCATGAATTCTTGAACTTATTTTCAACACAAGATACTCTTTCTTTTCCATTGGTATGATCATGGTTGAACCCTCTATAAAATCATTCCAACCTAGATGCACATCCCTATTAGATTGAATCTTCTCATGATGAATTTCTTCTTCCTCTCCTATTAGATCACCCATTTGATCCTCTTTATAGGAAGAAACAATCACTCTTTCTATCATGATGTGTACATCCTCTAATAAGTACATTTGATCTGAAGAATTGATCATCAATTGATATTCATGTGAAGGAAATGCTTCTAAAAGAGTATCATGATCAGAATTAATCCATTGATCATAATACATTTTTCCACGACATGATTCTTTTGTAGTGGGAGATGTCATCTCAATATTTCCATTATATAATTTGTGATGTAAAACAACTTACAGAGTTATAGTCACTGATCCTTGTCTTTGAATACCAACTTGAGAATCATCAATAGAAATGCCTTCCTCTAAAAACAAAGGATTAAAATAAACACTTTATTTATAGAGTAAACTATGAGTCAAAAGTTTTAAGTATAAATTTGGGGTAAAAACATCATAAGAGTTTCCTTCATTAGATTCCTCCATAAGATCCCCTGCTAACTCATTACTCCTTTTATCATGGTTATTCTTCTCATAGAATTTCTTTGACATAGGATTTCCTATTTGATGGAAAGATTCAAAAAGAGGATTTCCTTGAACTTTGAATGATTTTTAGGACACTAATTTTGCATCCATTAGATTAGAGGCACTTTTTGTCAAATCCATTTAGAGCTTTCATTTTCAATATGTTTAATGATATCTATGTTATTTTGGATGGATGATTTCTCTTTATGAAACATGAAAGGTTGAGATTTGGGTAGCATGAATGATAATGAATAAAAATTAGATAATTCATCTTCTTTTTGTTGAATTTTATTTTTAGCTTTTTCATCAACTAGTCATTTAATCAACAACTCATCAAAGTTATCAAATGAAAAGCTCTCCATTTCCACAAGGAAAGTGGATATTTATAGAGATTCATTGGTAACTTTATTTCCATCAATTCTAGTGGTTTCAGATTGTTCCATAACATGTAGAGTATTGATTTTGTTAATAGATTCGTCATCTTGAATGATCACGGAAGGATGAATAGGAAGATCTCCTCCACATAGGAAGTCATCATCTGCGGTATCCAAACACCAAGTTGGAATTATGACCATGTGAGGTTCATCTTCTAATACCCCCTCCTCATTCCCTTGCATCTGTGGCTATGAGAATCTATAGAAATATTTTTCTTCTTGAAGCTCTTTATTTTTAGATTGGTGGATGATTTCTTTTTCATTTTGAAGATCTTTGTAATGTTTATGACTAGGCTCAATAGAAATTTCTTCTTCTATTTTGACTAATTCTTCTTGATCTTTTGATTAGGTACATTATTGTGTGAATATATGAAACCATCTTCTTTAGTACCTTGATTTTCTTGAACCAAAGATGTGGTAGAGAGAACATCATCATGATCATCTAAAAAGAATTGGTTCTTTCCTTCATCTCTTGCTTCAATATTTCTAAATGTTTAAAGAAGTATAGGATGAATCTTTTCTTGATTTAAATTTTAGCCACCATAGAAACTCTTTAAGAAGCTCAGTAGTCCAAGATCAACTAGAATCTCATTTTATTTAGACATAGGTGGATGAAAAACTTTTTTATTATCCTTCAACACAAATTTATATTTAATATTTTTTTGAAAAGACCTTCTTTATCTTTATATGGTGAACCTTTTTCAAATAAAGACTCGTGATCATGAGAAATAAACCCATAATCTTTTTAATCATCTTCTTCAATCTTTTGGAAAATTTGTAGCAAGTGAGGATGAACAATTCTAGGATCTAGTCTCCTACTGCCATAGAAATTCTTTAAGAATTTATGCTATGTAGGCTCATTATGAACCTGCTTCTTTGGATTTCAAAAACATTCCTCATCACTGTTACTGTCATTATAACTTTTCACTTTCCCTTTGTACTGAATCATGTTTTAAACTTGAGCCTCAAATAGAGTCGCCAATATTCAATTTTTCAAAAAGTATCACCAATATTCAATCTTCTAAATAGAGTCACCAACCTTCATTTTAGGGAAGGTACCTCTTATTATCCACCTTATTAATTATTTTTTACTTGACCTTGGATGTGACCAAGATTTTGTCGATTCCTTCTTGGAATAACAACTATGCTTTCTGTTGAAGGAGCACCTAGGGTAAGGTAAAACCCTAACTCAAGTTTTGGTTTGTAAATGTTCTAACTAAACATTGAGTAAATAAGGACTAAACATAAAGTCCCAAGATAGGTTTAGGAGGTGTTCTTAGGTAAGTGTTGAGAGTGAGTCAAGTTTTTGACCAATTAGGTTATGATAGGTAGAAATTGCCTAAAGTTGCTCTATAAGGAAAAACTTCGAAAATATCCTAAAAAGAGGAAATAAGTGTTCAAAGAAGGTCCATAGGTGTTTTAGGTTCATTTTATGATAGTCTAAAAAAAATTGGTCAAGTTTGGTGGCTTGAATTGCAAAATTGCAAAAGTTGTCAAAATTGCTAATTGACAACTTCACGATTTTTGCAAAATTGCAATAGACAATTTTTGTAGTTTTCTGGAAGAAGAAAAATAGGTAGTTATGGCTTGACCCAAAGGCCAATATGGATGAGGGAACCTATTTAAATACTCTCCAACTCATTTTTAAATGTTGGTTATGCAATTGTATGGACAACACCTATATGAAAAAAAATGTAGTTTTGAAGGATTGAGCAAGGAAACCTGATTGAAAAACTTACTATTTTGAATGGAATAGTTTCTTGGATTTATTTATTCTTTATTTTCAAGGTTTTTAATATCTTAAGTTGTCATTTCAGTAGGGTTTGAAAATTATCTAGTTTTTGCATTCCTGTTGTCTAGTTTGGAGTAACCAACATTCAAATGGCTATAGCTTGAGTTTCCAAGGTCAAATCACTATGGCCTTTAGGAATAAAGTAATATAACTTCTATATTATGTAAATAATGATTTTGGAGTTTATGGAAGTCAAAGATCTATTTCTATAAGTGAGCCTTAGGCAAGCAAGAAAGGCTTGGCAAGGCGCAATGAAGGCTTGTAATTGAATTCTAATTAGCAAGGTGGATTGAGATGTGTCAATATTGAATGGGAAATGGTAGAGTAGAGCGTTAGGGGTCCATAGACTAGAGGAGAAGTTTTGGAGTAAGAATTAGAGCATTTGGGAATAGTTTTGTTGTCATTGCCAATAAAACCCTCAAAAAAGGGGTAAACTAGAATCGTATTGTACAAACACCATAGAGGCCTAAGACCTAGAAAATATTCAAGCTTAGGTCATTAGGAATAAAATTCATGAAGGAATCAAGTTGAATTTTTTGGGATTTATAGCTAATTCCTTATTTTTAGGAGGGTTAATAGCGACTCTTAGGGCTACAAGGGCAAATAGGGAAAATTAGAATTGTGGGTATGGTAGACTTACCCAAAATATGTAGAATGAAAGGAAAAGAAAAAAGAACCATAAGAAGATGGTTAGGATTTATTTTGGCCCTTTGAGTGCACTTGG
Source organism: Cupressus sempervirens (assembly GCA_028749045.1). NCBI lineage: Eukaryota > Viridiplantae > Streptophyta > Pinopsida > Cupressales > Cupressaceae > Cupressus > Cupressus sempervirens. The sequence continues at coordinate 30,852,187 of CM053789.1, read as the reverse complement.
TGGAGTTTTGGCTCACTAGGTAAAAAGATGCATAGTTCATGATTTAACAGAAATTTGAATTGATTAGAGGGTTTCTTAGTGAAAGGGGATTGGCGAGGAGTCCTCTAGGTCAGGGTTTGGAATATTGACCCTAGTGTACAGGTTCCACAATAGATGAAGATAATAACACCATTATTCCTCTCAAGGATACTATGTCTATACTAAAGATTATCTATTTCATCATGAAATACATTTGAATTGTCAACTTAGGGACGTAGGACTTGAAATGGGTCAGCATAGTATGTGCACTAAGTTCCTTAAAGATTCTTAACACCAATGCTTCAAGAAAGTAAAATGCATGAAAGGAAACTATACTATAGATATAGAATAGTAAATATGCTAGGATTAACAAAAGATAATTGTAGAGAACTTCAAAAGAGGAATTCTAAGCTAGCTAACAATTCAAACATCCACTATGATTGTTTTCCACAAGTGTTGTGGGAACTTTCATAGTAACAATGTTGCAGGAACTAATACAGTAAATTTCAAGAAATAAATCTATTATACCTAAATCTATTCCACCTCCCAAGTGAGCCCCCTTTTTTGGCTTTAGCTAACTAAGAACACAACAAGTATTCTAAAATCACTTTCTCATTCAAATTCTTCTTTGATTACATAATTGAATAATGCACGAACAAAAACAACAAGAAGATAACTTTGAATCTCAAACTAACATTGTATCATTCTATATCCATCTATATCTATCTATATCTATCTATATCTCAAATGATCCTCCCCAAATCCTTTATATAGAGGATTAGGTACTTACTACAAATATAACATGAAAGCTACAAACACACATTGCCAGAAAAGAAGGTAGAATGTCAACCATGATATAAAACATTGATTAAGAAACATAAATAATGGTTCACAAGAATGATAGAAATTAAAGTCTTCATAGTATCTCTCATTACTCTCCTTGTAGACATGACTCATCATCTAGAATTGATCTATGCTCCTTCTACCATGATCGCTCTTGATTACTCCTTCCTTTAGTATGGTTTTTTGATCATCACCACTCTTTGCACCACTTCTCCATTTCCTAAAAATTAGAACATCCAAAACATATGCACAACAACATTCCTACTCTTACTCAAATATTAGAACATAGCTTAAAATATTTATATGAAATACTACACATTATTTATAATAGTAAGCAATGTATGTCATATCCATTATCCATAAGTTTAATAGGTTCTAACCATACTTGGCATAAGTTAACAAGGTATTTAAAACAAATATGTTGGAAATGTTTATCACATGGCTCAAAGAGTGAGTTCAAACTATATAAAACTATATCAAAATTGAGACATTAATATGCCTCATCATCTACCCCCACTATGCAAATGCTTATCCTCAAGCATTGTACTTCTTTGTCATTGCTTTGAAATATCCCACTATAGTCTTCCCCTATTTCCCACCTCTGAAGGTGTAGAAATATCCTCTAGTTCATCTCTAATGCTCACCAAGTTTTCCTCTACTAATGGATCTAGCCTGGTAACATTATTTTCATACAGGTGCCAGAAAAGGGTATGAGGCTGAAAAGTTAGTGGCATCCATAGTTCTTTCCTAATTTGACTTCCCAATTGCATATATTTAGCCATTGTATTCACTGTTGCCTCAAAATTAATAGGGTTGTGTGGTTCAACCTTCCTAGAAGCTTCTAGCAGTCAACTCCATGTATTTCTCAGCCCTACAATTGCTCTCTACTATGTGAAATTTGGAAGTTTTTGGTAGTCTTTATAAACCTTTTACCTTTCTTCAAACACTTTCACACTAATTTTTGGCTTTGGTCTCCCACAAGTTAATCTAAACCAATCTCGCAAAAGGTCATAAGGCTTATGGGATTCAACCTAGAGTGGTAATGGTTTAGACTTCTCAAGATCCCTATAAGTATCAAAATTCCTATCATAATTTGTTTCATTATGCATCCATGACATGAAAGCTCTTAAGTGAACATCACCTATGTAAAGTAGGGGATTCCACTCTGTCTCCTATGCTATTATAAAATTATGCAAGCAGAGCTCCCATAAAAAATTCTTTTGCCATGATAGTAAAGTCTGATAGACATTATAAAAATTTTGAGCACTTTTGAATTCATAATCAATATCTTTCATTGTCATCATCAACTAAAATAACAAAAGTTGTTCCTTCAAACAAATAGCATACACCCTTGGGGGTGGTCTACAGGCCATTACCTAATCAACTAGCTTTAAAGCTTTGTTCATCTGCTATTTCGGTTTCTCAAGTTGTTCCTTAAATGATTCAATTTCCTCACCTCTATCAAAGATTGCCTTCTGCATTTAATCTTTGTCCTACTTCCACAAGGCTTTTTGAAAAATAAAATGATTGTATAGACCAAACAATATCAAATGAATTGTAGATGATATAAATTCTTGAGTCTGAGTTATCCTCTTTTATTCTTTGGCAACTTGTTGGAAATGTTGTGTGTACCAAGAGGATTTATAAAGTATAAGAGAAACATTGGAATATTCAAGGACTAGTAGCATGGTGGGTTGATCATTGCTAGGGGCTTTTTTTGGATCAGCAGTAGGGTTTAATTGACATGTTTCCTGATTCTCTTGCAACATCTCATTGATAGGTTCATTCTCATGTATTCCCTCATTTTGAGATTCTAATTGCACAAGAGAATCACTAGGGATATTTTCAACTACTGATTCTGTGTGAGACATTGAAATTGGGGCATTTGGGTTTTTGATATAAACTGGAGATACTCTACCTCGTATTCAAGGGCTTCTACATATAGGTACCTTTGTGGCTTCAGTTGTTTTATAGGCTCACTTTGGTCTAGGCATGACTAGAGTATTTTCTATAGGAACTAACCTCTTATCCTTATCTATAGAAGAAACTAGTATAACATCCTTTGAAATATATTGAATGGGCTTATCAGGAGAGGGTTCTTTTTCCATTATAGCTAGATTTTGACTTGGCTCTATGATTTCTTCCTCATTTTCTAAATTCTAAGGAACAGGATTGGCTTGTGGCTTTAAAGTCTTAAATTCAACAAATTTTTCCCATGAAATAGGAGAAGAATCCCTAAGATATCTCTCAACTAGGAGTTTAATGAGGGCATGATGGGAAATAGAATTTGGCTTTCCTTTTTGAGTTTCCTTAGCACTAATACACAACATGCTGTAAAGAAAATTAGGAACATTGACTTTCATGTTATGTCTTATGCAACTAAGCAATTTGAAATGATGAGCATGTAAGTTTGAGAACCTACCTTCATAGGTCAAATACTTGATAATGTGGGTTGCTAGTTCTGAGTATGGAGCTCGAAGAGAAATTTGTTTGCACCCTTGCTTTGTAATGTCCATTTGAGGGTCACCTAGTTGAGTGAAATGTGCCCTTGAAGAATTGGCATCAGATTCATTTGGATAATGTTCCCCAATTATTGGTAATCCCATTACTTCTTCTATCCTTTCCTTAGTAGCAATCACTCTTAGTCCCCATACTGTGGCTTCCCCTTCATCAAATGTAGTCATAAATTCCAATGCCACTTCTTCATTATACTTGGTTAATTGTAAGAAATAGCCAAGCCATCCACAAGCATGAAATTGCCAAACTACTTCAACATCCATGAGCAAAATATCATGAATGATTGGCTCATACCTCTTTAACTTTCTCCCCATCTCAAAATATCTAGCTTTTATTTCCTCTACTCTCACCACTCTAGGAAATTTTTCCACTTTTTTCCCTCTACAAATACCCTCTTCTCTGAATTTCAAACTAATCTTTCTGAGCAATGTCATTACCATTTCCCTTAATCAAGACTCCATTGTGCTCAACATGTAAACTAATAATGCATTAATTGTAAAGGACATCAAGTATTAATCTAAAGGTGGTCTCACAATAACTCTTAGTCCTTTCAATCATGCCAAGTATAGGTGATCTTTTCCCAAAATTGTAATGAAAAGGTACAACAGATATAAAATTAATGAAAGATATTAGACTACCTCCAAAGGACATCCTATGACATGGACATGATTGAGGATAATGTGGAGATGACATTTCGGAATTAATACACTTTCTCAACACTCCACTAAAATTTGACAAGTGTTGACACTTTAAAAAAATTTGAATAGGAATGAGAAACTGACTTAAGGCTTTATATGATACATATAATGCAAGATTAATATAAATATCAAAACCTATGTGTGAAAAATGAATAAAGAGTAAAGAAATTGTTATACCTCAAAATTTGAGAGTGCACAGCTACATGAAGATTAATGATGTGTCAAAGTCTAGTGATTGCAGAAAGTGTTGACAGAATGATTTACTGAAAGCAATAAAATAGAGTGTATGGTTGTGGAGTGTGAGTGGATGGTAGATAGAGAAGTGAGATAGGTTGATATAAAGAATGAGAAAAGTGAATGATAGAATGGACCCCATATCAAATGAGGTTTTATTATGATGGCTTGTGAAAGGTCTATTACGATGTGGCTACAGGAAGAAGGTTTTCACCCTCTACTACAAGAACTATGTTTGTAGGAGCTAGTAAATTGGATGATTGAAACTACTGCAAGAACTCATCCTTTGTCTGTGGTTTATGATAGAGGCACAATCTGTAGCCATTTACTAGTAACTTGAACTAGATAGGATTAATTGTTGTGAGTTGTAGGATTCCATTGTCAAATACATGTTGAATTTCATAAGGTCCTAACCATTGAGTCTATAACGTCCATGGATTCTCTTTGAAGCAAGATTTGTATAATAGAGCCCAGTCTCCTACTTTGAAATGTTTATTATAGATATGTGCATCATGCCACTTCTTTTTCTATTGTTGAATGATTTCTATTCTTTTTAAAGCTATTTTCCTTATCTCATCTAGGGAATGTAAGTGGATAAGTCTCTCTTCTTGTGCTAGAGGAAGACTTATGTTCAACTCCAAAGTAGTGCATAGTTTTTTATGCTCAAATTCAATAGGTAATATTACTGCTTTACCATAGACAAATTCAAATGAAGTGAATCTAGTTGTTGTTTTCCATGTGGTCCTATATGCCCAAACAACTTTAGTTAATCTACTAGGCCAATCCTTCTTGTGTATGTGAACTATCTTAGTTAGAATGGTTTTAATTTCTCTATTAGCGACCTTTGCTTACCAATTTGCTTGAGGGTGATAGGTACTAGATTTATGGTGCCTTATACTATATTCTGTCATCACCTCAGTGATCAAGTTTGATGTGAAATAGGCCCCTTGATTTGTGACAAGTCCTCTAGGAACTCCATAATGGGTGAATATTTATTGATATAGGAATTTAGCTACTTTCTCATCTCTGGCATTTTTCATTGCTCTAACTTCCACCCATTTGGTTACATAATCCATACATACTAAGATGTAGGATTTTGCATTTGATGGTGTGTCAATTGGATCTATGAAGTCCATACCCACTTGTCAAAAGGTGGTACTACAATCTATGGAGTGAGTGACATCTCATTAGTTTTGGTTAGTTGGCCCATCCTTTGGCATTTGTCACAATTGGTTGTATAAGCCACTGCATCCTTATGTAAGATTGGCCAATAATATCTAGTTGTAAGTATCTCTAGTGTTGTTCTTTTTCCTGCAAAATGGCCTCTACATGGTTCATCATGACAGGCATGTAATATGTCATATATCTCATCCTCCCTGACACATCTCCTCATGACCTAGTCTGGTCTAACATAGAAGAGATTGCTATCTATCTAGGAATAATGAAAAAATTTCTCTGCTAACTTCCTCCTTTCTTTATGAGAGAACTGTGGGGGCATTCTATTTGTAGTAAGGTAATTTTCTATGTCTGCATACCATGGAGTATGAGTTGCTATGTGGAACAAGTTCTCGTCTGGAAAAGTATCTTCAATTGGTGTTGGATCTTCATCAAGAATGTGCAATCTAGACAAATAGTTGGCAACTACATTGGATTTTCTTGGCTTGTCAATGATGGTAATATCAAACTCCTGTAACAACAAGAGCCATCTTGCCAATCTACCAGTTACAAAATGTTTTCTCATTAAGTACCTTGTAGTTGAGTCATTAGTATGAACAAAAATAGGATATCTAGTTACATAATGCCTGAATTTTTTCAATGCATAGATGATAATTAAAAGTTCTTTTTTACACACTATGTAATTCAATTCAAGTCAATGAAAGCTTTTACTAATATAGTATATGGCATTTTCAAGATTAGCAGGCTTTTGTCCTAATACAACACTAACAACATGGCCTAATGCATTAGTATGGATATGAAATGGTATTGACCAATCAAGTCCCTTTAAAATTGAGGCCATAGTAAGGAGTTTCTTAAGCTATAGGAAGGCTTCATTACATTTAGGTGTCCAAATGAATTAAGCTTCCTTAGTCAATAGTGTATACAAAGACTAGCTATTTTACTAAAATCTTTTATGAAATGCCTATAATAGCCGGCACGACCTAAAAAAGATCTTACATCGTTTGATTTTGTAGGTATGGGCAATGTTAGAATTACCTCTATCTTAGTTGGGTCCAATTGTATTCCTATAGCTGATATAAAATGACCAAGCACGACAACTTCTTGCATGAGCATGAAACATTTCTAACTATTGAGGGATATATTATGTTCTTTGCATCATAAAAGAACCTTTTCAAGATTCATCAAGGCTTCCTCAAAGGTGACTCCAAATGTTGTGAAATCATCCATGTATATTTCCATGCAATCATGGGATATATTGACAAAAATATTGATAACAACTCTTCAAAAGGTTTTTGGGGCATTACACAGGCTAAATGGCAAGATAAACTATACAAAGGTACCCCATGGGCATGTAAATATGGTTTTATCTAGATCTTCAAGAGCTATACTTATCTAATTATAACCACTATACCCATCTAGGAAAGAAAAATATTTCTTACCAAGTAGAGTGTCCAGAACTTGATCAATGAATGGTAGAGAAAAGTGATCCTTTTTGGTGGCTTTATTCAATTCTTTGTAATCTACACCACCATTTCCCTCCATTTCACTAGATTTTAATAAGATTGGACTTGCTATTTTGGTGGACGTAGCCCAGGGATTGGGTGAACCATGTTAAATCTTGGTGCCTTGTGTTCATTTCTGTGTGATCTATTATTTTCTATTATTGCTTATATTTGCATGTAGTTTTTATTTCTGTCTGTGATTTATCCTAACACTAGATTAATCCTTCTTTGGGGTTGATGAAGTGGAAAACATTCTTCATTAATGTATATTCTATGAGTGCATAATGTAGGACTCAACCCTTTCAAATCCCCATAGTCTCATGCAAAAGCCTTTTCATGTTTTTGGAGAAGCTTTGTTAACTATGTCATTTGTGTGGAGGATAATTTGGGATTGACATGGACATTGTGACATTTTGACAACTCAACAGTAGTTGTGAGATCAACTATAGTAGTTTCAAATATTGGACTTATATCTAACTCACATGGTAAAAGCTAATGGATAATGTCTAGATCTTTGAGTAGAGAACAACTCTCATTACATTCCTCATATGTAGTTAATTCTAACATAGAACTGTTCGATTAATCTTTTTGTACCACAAAAGTATTATGAAGAATACTCTAAATTACTAAATCTTCTTCTTGTAGCTTCAGAAAAGACTATCTATGTAACATCATAAGCTAGGCTATAGAGTTTAACTCTTCTTCTCCATCCCCTAAATTTGGCCATACAAATGTACTTTGTAGATCTAGTTGTGGTTGTGCTGGAGGATATAGATCAAATTTATTTATTGTTTGACCATTAGATATGGTCATATTCCCTGACCTACAACTTATATTTTCATTAGTTGTAACTAACCATGGTTTTCCTAAAATGATAGGGTAACTAGATAAATTAACTTTTGGTGACAGAATCATGAAATCTGCAAGGTACCCTAGAGAGTCTAGGGTTACTACTATGTCCTCTATCATCCCATCAAGAGTGACAATATAACTATTTGCAAGTTGCAAAATTTTTGGGGTAGCTCTTAACCCTTCTATACTTAGTTTTTCATACTATCCTTAGTCATAATAATTATAGTATCACCAAGATCAATCAAAGCATTTTTAATAGACTGACGATTTATAATCGCATTGTCAATTGGACTTCCTAGATCATAATATTTAGGAATGACCAATTTTCCTAACATAATATCAACTAATTGTCCTACAACATGGATTGTAGTTAGATCCTTTTTCTTCCTCCCAAGCTTCTCTAATGGCTTCCTCATAAATAGGAACATCTTTAATGGCTTGGAATAAAGGAATTTGGACATGCATGTTCTTTAGTTGATCAATGATGTCAAACGATTGTTCCTCTATTTGTGCAAGTTTATTTTGTATAAGATTTTCTAGAAAAGGAGGTTCAACTACTAGTTGAGCTTGAGCTAAGCTAGTGGCATTACTTGGGTCAACCTCTTTAGAAACTAAGGGTTCTAACGTTGTAGGGCTATATGGTATTTTAGTTATAAGAGGTAGTTTAGGAACTGATAGGGTTGTACCAGAACTTAAGTGTATATCTACAACATTTAGAGCATAAGTAGGGTATTACTGAGTATCAACAAAATACATGGGTTGTTGTGGCTATTGGTTATTTGGATTTGGTTGAGGTTGTGTAGGTAATTGAATCTACTTTTGAGGTCCAAATCTTGCAGGCGGTGGCATTAGGGTAGGTTGTTGGACAAGAGATGGTAATTGTACACCATTGTTGAGGTCCTTTGCATTGGTTTATGGACTGCCAATTCCCTTGGGGTGGTTTCCATTGGTTCTATCGATTCCGCCATTGATTGTTTTGCTACTTTGGCGAGGAAGGTTGGGAATTTTGAGGCTATTGATGCTTTTGTAGATTAGCTTACCAAGCATTATTCCAACTAGGTTGACTATATTGTGGAGGACCTTAGGTACTATGGTTTTGCCATTGATTACCATAAAAATTTGAATTTTGCAAAGGGTCTTGAGGTATACCTTGTTGTTGGGCCCATGGCTGACATTGAGCAACAAAGAATACTTTCTCATCCTCTCCATTTGTCTTGATGTATTCAGTTGGAAATACTAGTTTTCCATGCTAGTGACCAATTTGCATTAGCAATCTTTCTTTTGCTTCTAGCAATGTGGATAGAATTCAGCTAATTGTACCTTAGCTTCTACATGCTTCTTCTTTGTAGTCATTCTGTCAAGATGTATAGTGACATCATTTATGATGTCCTGCTTGAAATTTGAGAGAAGATTAGATATCTCAAGCTTTGAAATACCATGATTGATTCCTTTAGTGACTGTAGAATGATTTCCTCTACCTTTCTTCATAGTTGACTTTGAATAGTTTTGATAGATTTTCTTGAGGTCGTCCTAGGAAGATTGATATACATCACCACTAGCCATTAGGTCTAGTGTTTCTAGAAACTTATCATGCACCCCTCTCAAGAAGACTAGCTTTTTTGAATCCTTAGACAACACATGCTAAGGGTTCTTTTGTAGTGTATACAAGAAATGTGAAACATAGTCTTCCAATGTTTCTTCCTCCTTTTGTGATATTCTAAAGATATCATCTCCTCTTGAATCATTATTTTTACAATACTATTTGTATTTGTCCAAAAATAGAGTTTTCATTTCATCCCAAGTACCTGCTGCATTAGCTCCTAAGCCCATGAACCATCATAGAGCTGATTCTTTCAGTGTTGCTAGGAACAACTTGAGTTTATGGGTATTAGTGTTATAGTCAAAGCTACGACAGAGTATGTCAAACTCAAACAAGAAAGTATCAAGGTCTTTAGTTGCAAGCCCATAGAACTTTGGAAGAGCAGCTGAGGGCATATTTTTGAGATTAGCATTACTAATGAGGCTCAGAAGAGGAAATGGAAAAGTAGGTTATACCATTAATGGAGGTATTAGATTATGAGGTTGCTGCTAAAAAGGAACATTTGGTGCTGAATTGTTAACAACTGGTGGATTTGGAGCAATACTATTAAGGAAACTAGCCAAAATTTCAGCAAAAGGTTGAAGACCACTTGTATCTAGAGGTTCTACTCTTGAGGATGATTCTGTAGCGAAAATAGGGCTTGCATTGTCAAAATGAAACTCAGCTTCTTATTCTATTTATTTGTTTAGATTCATAGACTCCCATGGAAGAAATTTCCAATATTCATCTCATTGTCATCTTCTTCGATACATGCAATTGAATTGGTGACTTGTTAATCAAGCGCACAATCTTGTGGTTTCTAACACACTATCTAAAGATAGAGGACTCATGAAGGTTCCTAGTTTGACACCATCCCTGACAACAATACCAAAAAATGTAGGGGTTCCATAATAGATGAAGATAATCACATTGTTATTCCTCTCAAGGATACTATGTCTATACTGAAAATGATCTATTCCATCATGAAATACATTTGAAATGTACCCAGAGACATAGGACTTGAAATAGGTCAGCACAGTATGTGCACTAAGTTCCTTAAAGAGTCTTAACACCTATGCTGCAAGAAAGTAAAATACATGAAAGGAAACTATACTATGGATACATAATAGTAAATATGCTAGGATTAACAATAGATAATTGTAGAGAACTTCAAAAGAGGAATTCTAAGCTAGCTAACAATTCAAACATCCACTATGACTATTTTCCACAAGTGTTGTAGGAACTTTCCCAGTAACAATGCTACAAGAACTAATATAGTAAATTGCATGAAATAAATCTACTCTACCTAAATCTATTCCACCTCCCAAGTGGCCCCCCTTGGTTGGCTTCAACTAACTAAGAACACAAGTATTCCAAAATCACTTTCTCATTGAAATTCTTATTTGATTACATGACTAAATAATGTATGAACAACAACATGAAGAAGATAACTTTGAATCTCAAACTAACATTGTATCATTCTATATCCATCTATATCTATCTATATCTATCTATATCTCAAATGATCCTCCCCAAATCCATTATATAGAGAATTGGGTACAAATTACAAACATAACATGAAAGCTATGAACAAACATCATTAGAAAAGAAGAAAGAATGTCAACCATGATATAAAACATTGATTGAGCAACAAAATAATAGTTCATAGGAAAGATAGAAATTAAAGTCTTCGTCAATTTCTCTCATTACTCTCCTTACAAACACGGCTCATCATCCTGAACTAATCTGCACTTTTTGTGCAATGATTGCTCTTCATTACTCCTTCCTTCAATATAGTTGATGAGAGCTAATCATAACCTATTTAATGCTCTATATTAATCTATCTTACACACTTTCCTACATACTTCTCCATTCGATTTTTATCCCATTTCATTCCATTTTACCATTATAACGTTGCATATTGTTTAATATAATTAAGCAGTATTTAATATTGTTTTGGGATTAAAACATGGAAAAATCATTGTTGATTATGTTTTACTAATCTTTAATATTGCATCATGTTGATTTGTAGCACAAATCTTCCTGTCGCCTATAGATCTTCCTGTAGCTATTTCATAAATACAAAGTTTCATCCACTTTGAAATGTATTTCTTGCTATATCTTATTGACATTCATTGTTTCCTCAACAATTTAAACCATTATTCCTTCCAAGAGTATTGACCAAGGAGTATGTTGAGAAAGAACTTAACCAGAATAATTAACTACTAAAAATATGGATAGTCAGTTTTGCATTTCCTTTTGTGAACAGATATAGATGAATCTCAAAAATTTGAGACATGGGTATTGTCCAAAATGTGCCCAATTACAATCTCGCGCAGCAAAATATTTAGAATGTGCAAGATGGAAAAGTTAGAGACTATTTTTAAAACATGATTTTTCTATTATGAGTTTGGATTTTGACCAGAATCTTCTCTACCATGAATCAACAACCACAGATAATACAATTTTGTTAGAACGATCAAAAAAATTTCCTATTCTTGGCATTATTTGTATGGTGATGGAGGACTTCATACGTGGAAGCAACCTTGGCTTGTAACTGACCATTATCATTAGGAGTTAAACCTACCATGGCTCAAAAATAGTGAATGAAGATAATATTGTTTTGAACTGATACAACAAAGTTATCTATTCTTTGCAAGTTGCATATTTCTATTATAGATTGTTCTATGTAATAGACATTCTTTAGATGGCATGAATAATAGAGCTATTAATAAGTTGTTAAGCCTACTGCATATATATAAGCAGTACAAGATATGGTGTGGGAAGCAAATTACAATATAGTTTTCAGCAGGAAGAAGACCGTGTAACACAGATCTGAACATCAGTATTTTGAAGTAAATGAGAATATTTGTTTTTGCATGATCATAATGTAGAAACAACATTTTCTCTATCCACCGTGCAAGCCAGGAGCAAGGGCCCACTCCATGGTGAAACACGGTAATGTATTTCATTAATGTGTTATTCTATTTCATATGAATTTATATTTCTTGCTTAGATTATCATCACAGTATATTTTAGTGTTTGTATTAGTTTATAATTTTTAGATCAGTAATCTAGTAATTAGAATATAATATAGAAATAATTTCATTATTGTTTTATCTATAGATTATTGTCATTATTATTTTAGGAAGATAGTTTTGTTTTTTATCTTTGTAGCGTCAGGAAGTGATAGTTCCTGTCGCTACAACCATTTTGATTTCTTGTAGATTCAATTTCGTGTGTTGTAATTGTATTCATAAACCCTTAAGTCACAACTATCATCCCTTGGTAGCATATTGCTCAAATGCCTTTCATAAGCTTACGCTCTCGGATTGACACGTATAGACCAACTAAACTTTATTATAAATCATTGATTCTTTATTATTATTTCTCCCAGTGTTGGCTTATCTTTTTGGCGCTTTTTCTGGGGAAAGGTTTCAAAGGCATATTAGTTTGTTGATTTGAGTTAGGAACAATGCATTGATATGAACAATTTTGCAACTGCTAGCCTTGCTTAAGTAATTAATCTCAATTTGTGTTGCATAAATTATATAGATGCATTGATTTAGAAGTTTGTTTTAGAGTTTGCAAGTAGGCATTAGAAATTAGATTCATTACTTTCTTTAGAAGTTAGTTAAATTTTACATTATCATAAGTTGTTGTGAGTTATTAATAAAGACAAGAAAATTTTGAAGAAAAATGTTTAAAATGATGCCTTTTCAATTTTGTTCAAGTATATCAATTTTGGTTGAAAATTGTTTCAAAAATGCAAAATCTAAAGGGAATGCAAGAGGCAATATGTGTGAGCGCACCTTGGGCACTACCCCAGGACCCCACAAGGGGCATTACCCCTTGACCCCATTGGTGCCTACCACCCTCAGGCCCCTGCCTTCAAATTTAAAAACAAATGAAGAAATTGGTAGGGAAATGACGTTGACCAAAGGTGATGTTCTTTTACCCTCTCTATCTAATGAATGCATCTTAAAAGAGATTGATCTTCCACCATCACAGTTATGCACGAATTCTTTTTCTATGTTTGAACATGAGAAAATCATTGATGAATTCTTAGAGCAATGTAGTTTTGATGATGCTAATTTAACCATTTGTTGTTCTCTTTGCTATAGGAAATATGACCAATGCATATGCCTGAACAATCAAGAGCAAGTGGTGAATGAGGTGCAATTTTTTTGTGATCCCTATCAAGATAAGGGAGGAAGTGACCAAGTATTCCTTATAATGGATGAACAATCTCAACCACCAACTCAAGAAGATCAAGGTATGAATTGTGTTTGTAACATTTATTATCACTCCATTTCATTACAAAGCCAACACATTTCTTCAAAACACACTTCTTTGGGTAATATGCATGATAAGTGGAATCAAGAAAACTCACAACAACCACAATATTCCTCTTTGCCATCTTCATTCCACCCATCCTCCTTGATCCCATCTACTTTATCTCTTTCACACTTCTTATCATATTCATTATCTCATTCACATCATATTCTACCCACTCCACCATATCCACAAAAGACAACTATATTGTTTCATAAAACATTTCATAATAAGGTGGTTGGAAATACATATAATACTCAGCTTTCAAGAATCCCTGTACAATCTAATAATGTGCTTGAATTTGATAAATTGACATTGGAATATATTGATGCACTTAAGGAATGTGATTTTGGTTTCATTAAATTAGACGAACAATATTACTTATTGAATTATAATCACCTTTGTTCTTCTCTTCCACTTAGTGAATTCCAAATATGCACAAATGAGCCCATACTTCAGCCTACATCAATTTTAATTAATGGACTCATGACTATGTGTGTTAATGTTAATCATTCAATAAGAAATATTAAACCATATATGTTCCATATTTCACAAATATGTTGCCAAATCCTCCAATATCTATATTTTATCACTCTTGTACTTATACATATTGATATTTGGAAGCCTATGGTTAAAATGTGCATCCCTCATATACTTGTTGATTTGGGACCAATAATTGATTAAGCACAGTCATATAGGATTCTATGCATTAATGGCCAAAATATTAATACTGGATGATCATTATTCCTTATTGTTGATTCTTTTCATTGTCCTAAGATGACCAAATAAACTATGGATGATTCATTTAAACAAGTATCAAGGTATTAATATCCACATATTCTTCATTCTTGGTTCTTGTATCTTACAATAATCATTCATTAATAACAAGTACTAAATCCATTTCTTGATTCCTTGGATAATTCAAATTCCCTATGCTTTTATGACCTAGAATTAATTTGGGAGTACATCCATTGAATTATTTGATTTATCTATCATTCAAAAAGACTCAAAAAGTTCTAACGATGTGTTACTCTCTTTGGGTTACCTAATTTCTTTAGTTATCCTAATGTTCTCATGATCTTGTAGCATGAATTTAAGTTTGGGGGGGGGGGGAATCCCTTCAATTGTTTGGTTCTTGGATGATTTTCAATAAAGCTTCATTGGTTGTTTCATTGGGCCTTTTAACAAACCTCCACATGTGACATCTCCACAATTCAAGGTATGTGTTCTTGTGTTAATTAGCATTGCTATTATATGAACACAAGAGTCTATTTGTATTTATCCATTCTATCAAGTATCTATTCATAGTCATAACTCTATCTATCATTTTTAGTACTAAATAACCTACATAATGATAGAGTTATTAAATGAATGATATTCATTTACTATGCTTGATATGCTTGGTTTTGAGAATATGGTTACAGGTCCCTTGTTGTGGTGTGATGATCTTAAAACCAATACCAGTTAATGATGCTTCTCTACACAAGAATTCCATAACACACCACATTGGCTTTGTTCACATTGTGTGGGATTGCTAGCTATATGGTGCATATCCATTTCATTGGTGCTTCACTATTCAAGATCACATGTAGATTTTAGCATAAGAGTGTTTAGCACCTTGAGATGAGATTTCTTGTCTTTGGTGATTTATCACTTGGAGGAAAATATGCAGCATGGTCTATGAGATTCATGAATATTCAAGAACACTTCTGAAAATACTTTGAATACAGTGCCAGCTACTACACTCCTTTCCTAAGTTGTGTCTCTCTGGAGTTCTATGGACACATTGGTGACTACTATTGGTTTTCACTCCATACTCATGTATTTGGTAATGAAGGTGTGCTACTCGCAACTTTACATTTTCCTACAATGGATATTTCACAAGCTTCAGGGTTTCATATCTTCAAGAGATGTCTTCTTATTCAATCAGCATAGAGAAATATGAGAATCATCATCCTTATGAGTAGTTCTTTCATCCAAGTGTGCTAGTATGTTCCCAAGTTCTCCAAGTAGATTTTAGATTCAGTGGTGAAGAGATACATAGATAAAAAATGTTTCAAGTGTAGTGGTTTGTGGTTCCAGTTTTGATGAGGTTATTCTTGGTGATCATTTGAAGTTCATTATGTAATCAAGTTTCAACAGTGCATTTTGTGAGGTCATGGACAAAAATCGAGCTTTCGATGGTATCATTTTTCATCATCCATGCTAGGATTTCATTTCTTTGGTCATTTTATGCAATTATTGGAAAATTTAAAAAATTGAACAAAAAAAATTGAAAATAAATAAATAAAAGATCCAACAATGAAAACCTTCAGGTGTTGTTGGCCAGATAATATCTGAAAACTAGTTTTTGGTGAATGTTAACTGCAAAATAAATTCTTAGTGGTGAAAACTGTTCTTACAGTGCCATTAAGCTGTGAGTGATTGAAAATTGGCTTGCTAGCAGTCACTTGTCATTATCAAAATTTATTCAAAAAAAATAAAAATAAAAAATGCAATAATTGGTATTCCTAGTTTTTTTTGGCTAATCATTCTTTTCAGGAAGACTTATTGGTTTCAGTGGTTCTTCCTTTTTGGCACCTCCTGCCACTCATTCCTGCAGCTCTACCCCTCTTCAGTGTGGTCCTCAAATCTTTGATCACCCCTAGTACATGTTGCATGATCTGTTGAGGTGTTTTAGTGGAATTTTCTACCTACTATATGATCTCCAATACTTAAATTGGTGATGGTGGTCCCTCAACTTACCCTCTTTGTCTTAGTCTTATGGTTCCTTCCAGTGCTAAGATCTTCAGTGATTTTAGTTAGATGGTGATCTTCTGTGGTGTTGCAGTTTTGGATACCTCTCTTCATTCCTTCTTGTTGATTCATCCATTTTGGTGGTCCTAGTTGCTGTGATGCTCTATTTTCCAACTTTGGCCTCTCTACACATGCATTTTGGTAAAACATTCGATTTTGTTTTTCCTTATTTTATCTCTTAACTTTATTTGTATTACTTATTATATTGATCATTGTGCAACACCCCTTCCTAGCCTCTCCTTGTTTTCCATGGATGGTAAACCTTTCAATTGGGGGGAGGAATGTCACCCTATAATCTTCCATCTATCACCCTTAGTAAACCCATCATACTATCCATTATGTCCATCGTACAATAGCCTTTGTTTTATCTCTCATCTCTCCTATTTTGCCTGTTTAAACTCCTCTTGTGCAAATGAAAATAAATTTCTCCTGTATGAAACCTTTTGAACCATGATGCTATTTAAAATGAAAAGCAAAGAAAAAAGAAAAAAAAAAAAAAAAAAGAGAGAGAAAAAAAAGAAAAAGAAAAGAGAAACAATTACTTATGAAAAGTTGAAAGAGATATCCCTATTGAAGAAAAAATAATAATAAAAAAGCTTGTCATGTAAAGAAAAGAAAGGGATTTGTGTTCATCTATGAGTTATCATGGTTTAGGGTGGAGACAACGTCTAAATCCATAAATCTAAGTGCTTTTAATTCAAACTAAAGACCTCATGATCATAATGATTGCATGAGGATGTGCATTAAGCTAAGTTGGGGGGAATGATGAGAGCTAATCATAACCTATTTAATGCTCTATTTTAATCTATCTTACACACTTTCCTACATACTTCTCCACTCCATTTTTATCCCATTTCATTCCATTTTACTAGTATAACGTTGCATATAGTTTAATATAATTTAGTATTTAATATTTTTTTGGGATTAAAACATGGAAAAATAATTGTTGATTATGTTTTACTAATGTTTAATATTGTAGCATGTTGATTTGTAGAACAAATCTTCCTGTCGCCTAAAGATCTTCCTATAACTATTTTAGAAATACAAAGTTTCATCCACTTTGAAATGTATTTCTTGCTATATCTTATTGGCATTCATTGTTTCCTCAAAAATTTAAACCATTATTCCTTACAAGAGTATTGACCAAGAAGTATGTTGAGAAAGAACTTAACTGGAATAATTACCTACTAAAAATATGGATAGTCAATTTTGCATTTCCTTTTGTGAACAGATATAGACGAATCTCAAAAATTTGAGACACGGGTATTGTCCACAATGTGCCCAATTACAATCCCTCACGAAAAAATCTTCAAAATATGCAAGATGGAAAAGTTAGAGACTATTTTTAAAACGTGATTTTCTATTACGGGTTTGGATTTCCACCAAAATCTACTCTACCATGAATCAGCAACCACAAATAATATAGTTTTCTTGAAATGATCAAAAAAATTTCCTATTCTTGGCATTATTTGTATGGTGATGGAGGGCTTCATGTGTGGCAGCAACCTTGGCTCGTAACTGACCATTATCATT
This sequence comes from Cupressus sempervirens, assembly GCA_028749045.1. NCBI lineage: Eukaryota > Viridiplantae > Streptophyta > Pinopsida > Cupressales > Cupressaceae > Cupressus > Cupressus sempervirens. The sequence goes on along the minus strand of CM053789.1, from coordinate 30,834,101 downwards.
AGGAGTTGAATCTACCATGGCTCAAAAATGTGAATGAAGATAATATTGTTTTGAACTGATACAACAAAGTTATCTATTCTTTGCAAGTTGCATATTTCTATTATAGATTGTTCTATGTAATAGCCATTCTTTAGATGGCATGAATAACAAAGCTATTAATAAGTTGTTATGCCTGCTGCATATATACAAGCAGTACAAGATACGGTGTGGGAAGAAGATTACAATATAGTTTTGAGCAGGAAGAAGACCGTGTAACACAGATCTAAACATTAGTATTTTGAAGTAAATGAGAATATTTTTTTTTGCATGATCACAATGTAGAAACAACATTTTTTCTATCCACCATGCAAGCCAAGAGCAAGGGCCCACTCCATGGTGAAACATGGTGATGTATTTCATTAATGTGTTATTCTATTTTGTATGAATTTATATTTCTTGCTTAGATTATCATCACAGTATATTTTAGTGCTTGTATTAGTCTGTAATTTTTAGATCAGTAATGTAGTAATTAGAATATAATATAGAAACAATTTCATTATTGTTTTATCTATAGATTATTGTCATTATTATTTTAGGAAGATAGTTTTATTTTTTTATCTTTGTAGCGTCAGGAAGTGACAGTTCCTGGCTCTGCAACCATTTTTATTTCCTATAGATTCAATTTTGTGTGTTGTAGTTGCATTCATAAACATTGAGGTCACAACTATCATCCCTTGTTAGCATATTGCTTGGATGCCTTTCGCAACCTTACGCATATTAATTCTTAGCATATTATAGACCAACTAAAATTTATTATAAATCATTAATTCTTTATTATTATTTGTCCCAGTGTTGGCCCATCAATAGTCTATCGGTCATCACCACTCTTTGTGCCACTTCTCCATTTCCTAAAAATTAGAACATCTAAAATAGATTTACAACAACATTCCTACTCTTACTCAAATATTAGAACATAGCTTAAAAAATTTATACAAAATATTGCACATTATGTATAATAGTAGGCAAGGTATGTCATATCCATTATCCATAAGTTTAATAGGTTCCAACCATACTTGGCATAAGTTCAAAAGGTATTTAAAACAAATATTTTGGAAATGTTTATCACATGGTTCAAAGAGTGAGTTCAAACTATATACAACTATATTAAAATTGAAACATTAATATGCCTCATCACCTAGGTAGGCTAGGAGTAGCATTAGTAGAGAAAGAAAGCTCTAAAGTGAAGAAGCAACACATCAAAGTGGTATCAGAGCCATAAGATTGTGGCATGTATGGTATGATTTATTCTATTAAATCAAGTGGATCTTCAAAGATGGTTACCAATATAGAATTTGTTCGAAGTTGTAATCTTTCCTTGGTGTATTTATAAACCAAGGTTAGACCTTCTTTCTTTATTGTTGCAATATATTAGGATATAAGCCAAGGTATCCTAATATATTTATTTTTGTCCTTTTTCCACTACATCTTATTTTGTCCTCTAGTGGAATATGTGAGGACAAATATTTATTGTAATTTCTAATTTTAGATTATTCCTCCTTAAGAGGAATCTCACACTTGGCCTCACACACTTATGAATGGTGGCATTCATAGACATGGGAGTTACATTCTAACTCCTCTCTATCATCTCTATTTAAGAGATGACCCTCCTTTCTCATTTACAATGAGGTTTCTTCCTCTTCTCAAATATTGTATGAGCCATTGCTCTCTTGCTCTCTCTCTTTTTCTTCTTAGGCTTTTCATGCCTAATTCATAATGTCACAAGGTGTTTTCTTTTCTTTCCCCTTTCCAAATATCTTGTCTCATGGTGTTGGAGCTTGAAGCTTTCTCTCTCCTATTTTATGGTAATATATTTTCATGCATTTACTCACTTAGATTCTTTCCTGGTATTGCTTATTTACAAATTTCTTTTTCCATTTGTAATAGAATTGGATAAGGAGGTAGTTGAGAAGAAGAAGCTCATGGATGAGAAAACCATGGTTCTTGATGAGGCCATAGAAGAGATGAAAGATAAGTTAAAGGAGATGTAGGATGTAGCCTAAGCTAAATAATATGAAGAATTTAGTAAGTGTAAAGAGAAGGTGAGTTTAGAGGATGAAATACCTAAACTTAATCCTCCACTTTGTGAGCAAGAACCATTCCTCCAAGCCCTCAAAGAATTTGGAGGAAAGAGTCTTGAAAATGTGTCATTATTCCATGAAAAGATGGATGTAGAGGTGGTCATAGAATGGATTGAGAGTATTGAAAATTAATTTGAATGTGAAGGGACAAAAGAGGCTTAGAAAGTGAGATTTGCAAATTCAAGATTAAAAGGACAGATATTAACTTAGTGGAAGTTTGTGGAAGAAGAAAGAGAAAATTAAGGGAAGAAATGAATAGCCAATTGGAAAGCTATGGTAGCTAAGACAAGGGAAATCTACTTGCTAGTAGACTATGAGATTCAGATTCATAAATAGAGGTAGAATCTCAAGAAGAAGGATCTTGATGCACCTACCTACACTGAGGAGTTTCAAAAGTTGGCTCTAAGCTCAAGGGTACAAGAGGCAAAGATAATCAAGGTGGTAAGGTACCTAAATGGCCTTAAGTGTTCTATTTACGATGAATTGAGCCTATTTAGTCTCACTAAATTATAGAGTTGTTTTCAAATGGCTAGGAAAGTGGAAGATAAATTGAGGAAGAAAGGGAACTCATGTTCCAAAGGCAGAGGCAGATGTAAAGACTTCAGAGGTGGCTTAAGAGGAGGTTCTAGTGGAAGGACCAATGAATAAAAAGGCTATGGAGATCTTGAATGGAATGAAAAGATGAGTGAGTCTAGTTAAAGGGGAGGCTCTAATAGTGGAAGAGGATCCAATAATGGTGGTAGAGGCAGTTATGGAAGTAGTAGTAGAGGCTCACACTTCAACAATACGAAGTGTTACAACTATGGAAAGTTGGTGCATCTTGCCTATATATGTCCAAAGAAGGAATAATCATATTATGGAGAGAAGAAGATCATTTATGTACAAGAGGAAGATAGTCAGAAAGTAGGAGAAGTAGACCTTGATATATAGAAGGGTGAAAATCTCATGTTGATGAGAGTATTGGTTAAGAAGCCAGTAAAGGAGGAACCCAAGTAGAGAAAAGCACATTTTAGGACTACATGAAACATACTTGGCAAGGTTTGAAAAGTAATTATAGAATTAAGGTCTACTAACAATGTATTTTCAGAGGAGGTAGTATAAAAGAATGGGTTAACAAAGATTCTCCATGTGTGTCCTTATAGGGTGACTTGGTTGAACAAGGGGCATGACATACTAGTGAATGAACAAGTTTGGGCAGAAATTACTATTGGGAAGTATCAAGATAAGATCCTATGTGATGTGCTCCCCATGGATGCTTTCGACCTTTGGTGAGGAAGACCTTGAAAATATGATAGGGATGTAGTGCTGATCTAAATTGTTTTTCCAATTCAGAGGACAATACCAAAAGAATAAATATTAGTATTGTAAATATATAATAGATTATATGAAGACTTCTATTTATTCATAATATTAAATAAAATCTTATACAATTGTGGAGAATCTTGTAAGTGAGATGTATGCCTACAAATCAATCAAGTTTGGACAAACTCGTAGAGGAGTTGTGTGTCTGAGCTCATAAAAGTTGGGTTATCCCATGAATGAGATGTATGCCCATGAACTCTATAGGAGTTGGGTAATCCTATGGTTGAGATGTCTTCCCATGAAATTCATATATAAGATCTAATACAAATTGGCAAACTCAACAAATGAGATGTAAGTCCATATCATTCTTCCTTGTTGAATTCAACTTGGGCCTCTTTATACATCTTCATGGAAGTTGAAAGGTCACTTTATCTACATCTTCATTAGAAATTGAATGGACAATTCCAAATTGAAAAGTCATTATAATTAATATAATATGATTTAAAGTAAAATGCATGTTCAATTCTAATCATTCCTCCCCTCTTATGAGGAAATGGGCCCCATTATCTTATCACCTTCTTTAGGATATATATTCAATAATGATTCTACCATGTAGCCTAAAAGTAAGCATTATGGAGAATATTAATTCTTCCTTTCCATAACCATTGAAAACCTATCCAATCACATATGGCTCTATAACTGTATGTAAACACATTATTTTTAGCTCTACAAGTCTACCTTTGGTCAATAATGACTATCATTATTTTAATGTCATCCTTTAGGTTCATATCCTTGAAATGATCATAAAAGATGTTGGGCACTCTAGGATGGGTGAGAATGTAAGCATAGCCCTACAACTATTTATCAGAAGGAAAGGTCCAAGCTAGAGGGTTTTCCATTAGACTCCCTCATATGACAAAGCTTGTTATAGTGTACAAATTCTTGAAGAATTCTCTTGGTGGTGAAATCAAAGGTGGAAGAAGCATCGCCCATGAAGTGTACCCAATTGACAAGCCTCTTTTGATGAATATCCTCTTGCCCTAAATAAAGCATATCCCACTATTCTCCCATAGAGAATGTTGGGCCAGTGTTTTTCATGTAGAGGCAAAATATATTTTTGGCATAGCCTTTAATAAACTTGAATCACTAGTCGTTAAAGCCAATGTAGGATTTGAGCTAGTTCATCTAGTCCGAGAGCTCAGAATGAATTCTAGGGTTTTCTTGATCCACATGTAGAGCTAGTGTATAGTCCTTGCCTATGTCTTAATTGTTAGTTTCGCATGGGTAGGGTTGATCTCTTGGCAAAATGGCCCATCCTCTTCAATCTAGGGAACTGTCCTCTACATCACCCTCAAAAATACACCAATATCCACTTTCATCCTACCTTGACCTTGTTGAAAGGTTTATCACTATGTCACACACATACCATACTCTATAGTTGTGAGACTCCTATATTGCCTACTTCAGTTGCTCTATTATTCCATTGAGTAGTCTAGGTCATAAAGCTTTCTTGGTAGATAGCCTTCAAATGAGATAGATTGACTTGGAGGAAGAAACCAGACATTTGTTATCCCTACCTTTGCTAGAGACTTTGTGATGGATTTAAGCATTGTGTACCATGAATTGCTCTTCCATGATTCCCAATTGAAGCCTTGTATTTGATACCACTAATTTGAATTATTTTGTCAATTTAAAGGACAATATCAAATGAATAAATATTAGTATTATAAATACATAATAAATCATATGCATACTTATATTAATTTTTAATATTAAATAAAATCTCATACAGTTGTGGACAATCTCATAAGTGAGATGTATACCTACAAATCAATCAAATTTGGACAAACTCGTGGAGGAGTTGTGTGTTTGAGCTCATAGAAGTTGGGCTATCCCTTGAATGAGATGTATGCCCATGAACTCTATAGGAGTTGGGCAATCCCATGGTTGAGATGTCTTCTCATGAACTTTGTATATAAGATCTAATACAAATTGGCAAACTCAACAAATGAGATGTATGCTTGTATCATTCTCCTTTGTTGAATTTGACTTGGGCCTCTTTATATATCTTCATGGAAGTTGAAAGGTCACTTTATCTACATCTTCATTAGAAATTGAATGGACAATTCCAAATTGAAAATTCATTATAAATAATATAATATGATTTAAAATAACATGCATGCTCAATTCTAATCAAGTGCATCATGGGAAGGACACCAAATGCTCTTTCAAGAAGGATGGAGTCACCTATAGGATACAATCAATAGTGGAAGAAGACAAGGTAGAAAAGGTTACTGCTAAGACATTGATGATGAGTGGGAAAGAGTTCCTAAAAGACTTGAATGAAGGTGAAGTAGTAGGGTATGCTATCATGGTGAAGCACAAGGAGGAGAAGTCAATTTTACAAACACTTATACCTACAGAAGTGCAAGATCTACTAGATCAGTTCAAACAAATAATTTGTGATGGAGCACCACCAACATTGCATCCAAAGAGAGCCATAGGTCATCAAATTGACTTCATGATAGGACCACTAAATACAAGATGACTCTAGAGCAGAACAAAGAGATTGCAAGACAAGTTCAATAGTTGCTTGATTAGGGGCTGATTAGGAAAAACATCAATCCATGTGTAGTACTAGTTGTCCTAGCACCCAAAAAGGGGGGTAAGTGGAGAGTGTATACTAATTCTAGGGAAATCAATAGAATCACAATTAGATAAAAAAATTCTATTCCTAGGATAGAAGATCTAATGGACTATCTTGGTGCAACTAGATACTTATCTAAAATTGATCTCAAGAGTGGCTATTATTAGATTAGAATGAAAGAGGGTAATGAATGGAAGTCTCTATTTAAGACTATTGAGGGTCTCTATGAGTGATTGATAATGCCATTTGGCCTTACCAATGCACCAAGAACCTTAATGAAAGTCATGAATGAGGTCTTGAAAGACTATATAGGAGTTTTTGTTGTTGTGTATTTGGATGACATGCTCATCTCCAGTAAGAAAAATGAAGAGCATATGAAGCACCTAGAAATGGTGTTGAAGAAGCTTCAAGAGGAAAAGTTGACAATGAACCTTGAGAAGAGTGAGTTCATGAAGGAGGAGCTAGTGTATTTTGGTTTTATACTATTCCAAGGAAATCTAAAAGTGGACAAGAGAAAGGTACAGGAAATATTAAGTTGGCCTACTCCTAGATCTGCTATCAAGGTCAGAAGTTTGCATGGACTAGCAAAGTTCTATATGAATTTTTTGAGGAGATTTAGTAAAATTTGTGCACCAATGAATGACACGACCAAAGGAGGCATGAAGACCAAGTCCACATGGACCAAGGCTGAAGATGAAAGTTTTGAGAGATTGAAGAAGGAAGTGAAAACTCAACAAGTGTTAGTTTTTCCTAGTTTTGAGAAACCATTTGTGGTAGAGTGTGATGCTAGTAAAATAGTAGTTGGGGCACTTTTAAACCAAGAGGGTAGGCTAGTGGCATTTTTCAGTGAGAGGCTTAATGAAGCCAAAATAAGGTATTCAGCATATGACTTGGAGCTTTATGCACTTATTCAAGCTCTCAAGAACTGGAGGTATTATCTATTTCCTAAGGAATTTTTTGTCTTCGTTGACAACCAAGCATTAAGCTTTATCAACTCACATGAGAAGCTAAGCTTGAGGCACATAAAATGGATGGAGTTCTTGGAGTCTTATAATTTCACTATCAAACACAAGAATGCCACAAACAAAAAGATGGTAGATGCTTTGAGCATAAAGATTGTTGATACTCAAGGAAGTCAAGTTGTAAAGCATAGGACTAGAAGCATTCAAGGAAATGTATGGTGAGGATATTGATTTTTTAGATGCCTAAAAGGTATTTACTAACTTTGAAAATCATTTCCATAGTGACTTTTTCTAAATATACTTTGCAAAATGGGTTATTGTTTAAGGGTCAACAGTTGTGCATCCCAAGGGGATCTATGAGGGAAAACCTCATACAAGAGAAGCACAATGGAAGCATGAGTGGGTATTTTGGCCTTAATAAGACCCTAGACCTTGTGGAAAGGTTCTACTACTAGCCCAAGATGAAAAGGGATGTAAGGAGGTATGTGGAATAGTGTAGTATATGTCAGAAGGCAAAGGACACTTCATCCAATGCAGGACTCTACCAACCTCTACCCATTCCTAAAAAGCCTTGGGAATGCATCAACATGAATTTCATAGTGGGATTGCCAAGGACTAGAATAGGGTTAGATAGTGTGTTTTTGGTGGTAGATAGGTTCATAAAGATGAGCTATTTCATCCCATGCAAAACAACACATGATGAAAGAAATATAGCTAATCTATTCTTTAAGGAGGTGGTCAGAATACATGGTTTACCAAGGAACATAGTTGTAGATAGAGATGCAAGATTTATGGGGCACTTTTGGAAGACCTTATGGAAGAGGTTGATAACAAACCTAGCTCATAGTTCTTCCTACCATCCCCAAATATATGGGAAGACAAAGGTCATCAACAAGGTCCTAGGCAACCTTTTAAGGTGTCTTATGAAGGAGTATAGACAAAGTTGGGAGAAAGTCATACCTCAAGGAGAATTTACCTACATTGATAGAAAAAATAGGAAAACAAGCTTAAGTCCTTTTCTAGTAGTGTATGACACACGTCCAAGGGGAATAATGGAGTTGAGGGACCTACTAGCACATGACTGTTAGAATCTGAAAAGATTAATAACCCAGAAAACTAGTGCAAAGAGTAAATATCTAAACTATGAATGCAAATGATACAAAATCAAAATAGCATCATAGAGTTAGTCTCCAAGAGAGTAATGCAAATGCTGGAAGCAAAATAGCATTAAGAGGATGCAAAAACAAGAGATACAAATACAAGCCAGGTAGCATGCTTATATAGGCTAGGAAGAGGGAGGAGATGGCAACACCAACCAATGAGGAGCAACCATCTATCGGACTAAAGATAGCAAAGTATCTTCCCAAGATAGCTAATGGATGCTCACATGTAGGAAGGTGACACCTCACAACCATTCACCTAATAAGACATGCTTTAGTAACCTAAGCGAGATTATTAAAAGTGTAGGAAAAACCTAGCAAAATAGGAAAATTAAAAAACTACACTAACACCCCCCCCTAAGCGAAGCTTAGGTGGATGTAGAAATGGGTCTCGATAATGAGGCCATGTTAGGTACCCAAGTACAATGCAAGAAGATGCAACCTCTGAAAGCGGGGAAAGAGAGAAAACCACATGGGAAAAACCCTCCCCCAAAAAGAGGTAAGAACCTAGTGAAGAACTGAAGAAGTCTCCTACTAGGGAAATTGTCCCCTAAAATAGGAACAAGGAGTGATCATGAAGAAGCAGCATCACTGAAGCATGAAGAATCGCAAAACTCTGTCAAAATGCTGATCTGTAGAACCTCCATGGAAATAGAAGGCACGAACCATCAACCAAAGAAGTATAGAACAACAATATAACCTCCCCTTAAGGTAGGTGAGGTGACAGGCAGCTGAAAAGATGGGCCAAAAATCTCCTACAACACAGGAGCCAAACTCATCGAGAGTGAGGTACAAACACAAATAAAGGCATGTGTCGTCGACACTGCATGAGGAATTAGAGAAAGAGAGCCTATAAGCGGCAAACAACTATCCCCCCCATGGCACTTTATATAATAGTGCGAGTACAACGAATCACAATGATGAAAAGGATCCCAAAATGCAAGAGTGGCACTTTATCTCAGTGTGTTGCATAAAGATGCTTACAATGAATATCAAATATGATCAAAAAAAATATAAGGCTGAAACAATAGAAGGTAAAGCCCAAAACAAAGCAACTGAAGCAACAAAATTGATCTTCGGACCTGAAACAAACAGAATATCCACCAGAATGCTAAAATGCAAAAGACTGAATAGGATGTGTTTGGAATAGAATCTGGAACAACAACCAGCATCACTAGAAAGAGCACAGAAAGAGCTTTCCAGCAATATAAAGAAGTCCAAAATCGGAGATCGAAAGCTCAAGATACGCCTCCCAGAGTGCAAAATAGAACATCCAGCTTCGACTGCCATAACAGGCAACCAAACTACACCAAAACTCAAAAATACCTATACCAACATCTCCATCTCAGAATCAGCTTTTTGGCGCTTCTTTTGGATCGGAAAAATACCTCCGTATGCAAACGTTATGGCCAAAAAACCAAAGGTAGGTTCAAAATGACCCAAGAAGAGGTGCATGCAAGGATGGATGATGCAAGGATGATGTCATGCTAATGTCAGCAATCGAATCGATTAAATTTGACAGTTTTTAGGCTATCGCTGCAAAAAAGGATGCCACGTGGCATCGCCACGTGGCAGTACAGATGACCTGGCAGGTGATGTGGCAGGGTCCACATGGCAAAGTGCCACGTGGCACCCAGGCCACATGTCACCCCCACAACTACTGACGCGGCGCTGAGTGTGCAGACTGGTGGCGAGCGGAGCGGCCGGAGGTGGAGGCGGCGGACGGAGAAGAGTAACCAGCGAAGGAGACGTGCAGAGGGAGGCGCCGCCCAGCCGCGGCGGCTGATGGGTGGCCCGCCGGTGGCGGCCGGCGGGGAGGAGAAAATAGGAGGCGCCACTGGATGAGCGGACCGCGGGCAGCCCCGCGGTGGCGCACGAGCGCTGCTGTGGTGGTGCGGCCCGAAAATATTTTTTTTAAATTTTTTTGATGCCGAAATCGTCCGTACGATCCGTACGGAAGCCTTGCAACCAAAAAAAATTTGCCTCCCGGAGCTCTGTCTCCAAAATCAAAAAGCTTTATATGAATCCTGACTGCAAACGGCCTTCCGGATCCAATGGTGATGTCCATTTGGGCTGAAAGTGCTCCAAAAATTTGCTAACCCCCTGATTTGAAGAAAAATTGCATTCAAATCTGTAACTGCCAACGGAGAGGAGTATGGTTGTAGCTTTGCATGCTCGATTCTGAAAAATATACAGCTTGCATGCAAAATCTAAAAGATACCCAGATGGTTTTTCGGGGCTGCGAACAAAACCCAAAAAGTGTTTTTTGTCAAAACTTTTCTGATTCTTAGGATCATCCAAATATGCAAGAGAAGAGCATACTTCATTTTTCAAAAAACTACAATAAAGTTTATTTCCCCCCCCCCCGAATCTCTCAAATAAGGAAACTAAAATCTAATCTTGCACATAGAAAAGCTCTGATACCATGTTAGAATATGAAAAGATTAATAACCCAGAAAACTAGTGCAAAGAGTAAATATCTAAACTATGAATGCAAATGATACAAAATCAAAATAGCATCATAGAGTTAGTCTCCAAGAGAGTAATGCAAATGCTGGAAGAAAAATAGCATTAAGAGGATGCAAAAACAAGAGATACAAATACAAGCCAGGTAGTATGCTTATATAGGCTAGGAAGAGGGAGGAGATGGCAACACCAACCAATGAGGAGCAACCATCTATCGGACTAAAGATAGCAAAGTATCTTCCCAAGATAGCTAATGGATGCTCACATGTAGGAAGGTGACACCTCACAACCATTCACCTAATAAGACATGCTTTATTAACCTAAGCGAGATTATTAAAAGTGTAGGAAAAACCTAGCAAAATAGGAAAATTAAAAAACTACACTAAAAATGACAACATCAGTAGGCATGCTGATGATTTTATTCAATCTATGAAAGAGGTGCATGACCACATTAAAAAGACCTTGATGGAGGAAAATCAGAAATTGAAGGAGAAGAAGGATGAGGGGAGAAGAGAACTAATATTTCAAGAGGGATATTTGGTGATGGTCTACTTGATCAAATCCAAGTTACAAATGGACATCCCTAGTAAGTTGTTGAAGAAGAGGATTGGGCCATGCAAGGTACTAGAGAAGTATGGATCTAATGCCTACAAAGTAGACTTACCCAAAGAAATGGCTATCTATCCCATATTCAATGTCAAAGAATTGATACCTTACAAAAGGTCCAAAGGTGGATGAAGTAGCATATCAGGAAGAGTTAGGAAAGGATATCTTAGACCCTCAAGTACTTGAAAGGAAGCAACCATAGGTGGAGAGGATATTGGATTCTAGAGTGAAAAAGAGTACAAGGAACAAGGTTTATAAACAACATCTAGTGAAATGGTTAGATAAACCTAAAGCCAAAGAAACATGGATCGCTAAGAGTGATTTCAAGAAGCATGGTATCAACAAGGAGTTCCTCTCTCCAACAGTACCTTAGGCTTCTTCTTGTAGGAGGAGAATGGTGTAGGAGCACCTAGGGTAAGGTAAAACCCTATCTCAATTTTTGGTTTATAAATGTTGTAACCAATAATTTAGTAAATAAAGACTAAATATAAAGTCCCAAGATAAGTTTAGGAGGTGTGACTAGGTAATTTTTGAGACTGAATCAAGTTTTTGACCAATTAGGTCTTCATAGGCAAAAATTGCTCAAAGTTGCTCTATAAGGAAAAAATTGAAAAAATGTCTAAAAGAGGGAAAGAATTGTTGAAAGGAGGTCCATAGGTACTTTAGGTTCATTTTATAATGGTTTAAAAATAACTGGTGAAGTTTGGTGGCTTGAATTGCAAAATTGCAAACATTATCAAAATTGCTCATTAACAACTTTATAATTTTTGCAAAATTGTAATTGACAATTTTTGTACTTTTTGAGGAAGGATAAAAATAGGTAGTTATGGTTTAAACCAAAGGCCAAGATGGATGAGGGAACCTATTTAAATACCTTGCAACTCATTTCTAAGGGTTGGTTATGCAATTGTATGAACAACATTTGTATGTGGTACATTCTATTTTTTTTTTTAAATGTAGTTTTGAAGGATTGAGCAAGGAGACCTAATTGAAAAAATTACTATTTTGAATGGAATAGTTTATTGGATTTATATATTGATTCTATGCAAGGTTGTTTAGATCTTAAGTTGTCATTTCAATAGGTTTTCAAAATTATCTAGTTTTTGCAATCCTAATGTCCAACTTGGGGTAACCAACATTCAAATGGCAATAACTTGAGTTTTCGTGATCAAATAACTATGCCCTTTTGGAATCAAGTAATAGCCCTTTTATATTATGTAAATAATGATTTTGGAGTTTTTGGAAATCAAAGATCTATTTTTACAAGTGATCCCTAGGAAAGCAAGGAAGGCTTAGAAAGGTGCAATGAAGGCTCGTAATTGAATTCTAATGAGAAAGGTGGATTGACACATACAAAAATTGAATGGGAAATGGTAGAGTAGATTTTTAGGGGTCCATGGACTAGAGGAGAAGGTTTGAAGTAAGCCTTAGAGAATTTTGGAATAGTTTTATTATTGTTACCCATAAAACCCTAAAAAAAGGAGTAAACTAGAATCATACTATAAGGACACCATAGAAGCATAAGATCTAGAAAATACTCAAACTTAGGTCATTAGGAATCAAATTCCTAAAGGAATCAAGAGGCCTTGTTAAGATTTTTTGGGAGTTATAGCTAGTTCCTATTAAGAATAGATTGAGAAATATTATTGAAGGAGATTGTGGAAAACAAATTGATATGATCAAATATGATTCAATCATTGTTTTATCATTAATGTCAAACCTAATAATTGTTGGTATGACAACTATTTATATGATTTAAGTACTATCTCTTATTTGATTGATGAAGAGGATTTGATCAAAAGATGTAACAATAGAACCTAGAGGAAAGGTCTAGTTATGCTATGCAAAGGAGTATGAGAATTAGTTAAGATAGTGATAACATGATGTATTGATAATCTACTTAAGTTTGTGAAGGATGGTTACACTAAGAAAGTATAGAAGAAAAAGTTAAACAAAATGTCTTTTCCAAGCTTGACTAAGTGGATAGTAGGTGCTGAGAAAAGTTACTGCAAGCTGAGTAGAAAAATAGTTGGAGCTAAGTAAAAGTCTATTCTAGTGTATGCCAAGCAAAATAGTGGATGCCAAGTAAATTTTAGTTGATGCTGAGCACTAGCAAACTTTAGTTTGTGCTAAGTGATTTTATTGTAGATGCCAAGAAATGAAATATGTGCTAAACATCAGAAGCAAGTTAATGTTGAGTTGCTGCATTATTTGAAAGATCCTGAATTTGATGGATTTGAGCTGACAAGTTCTTTTTCTTAGATTGTATGAACTAGGTGGAAGATAAGGTTAATGAGCTATTGGTATAGAATTCAAGGTAAACCATTTTGAGGTGAATTCAAATAGGATTAAAGGAAAAGTTTCTAAAAGTGATATAGAATGAGGGGTAGATTGATTGCATCCTACCTAATCTATCCTAACCCTAAATTGGATGATGGAGAATGAGTAGGAAAAGATCTTAATTTCCTATTTATAGCAATGGTTAACTAGAAGAAAAGGTTGTCATGTGCAAGAACCTAAGGAAGATAAGGAGTCAAGGGTTTTGCTTCATCAAGTGATCTAAGAGAAGAGTCTGCATTGGCATGTTAAGTGAGAAGGCTTAAGGGTATGAATGCTTGAAGGGTGAACAAGCTATCAGAGTTGAAATGTATGAAGGAAAAGTAGAGTTGAGGACTAAAACAAAGATCTATAATCTGCAAATGGAGTTGTAAGTTGTTATTAGATCAAGCCTTGCTGTTACTTTCTAATAATTGTATCAATGTAGGGTGAATCCTTTGGATTAAGGTTGACCTAATAGTTATTTGTAAATCCTTTAATTGAGTGAAATTCTAGGTGAATGGTCTAAAGTCCTTTAACAAGGCTCACTCTTAATAGGGTCATTGAAATCCTTTAATAGAGTCACATTTAACAATGTGTATTGTAACCTTTAATAGGGTTGGTCTTTCATAGGGCATCACTTCAAAAGAGTGAAAAGAGTAGCCTGTTACTAGCATTTTTTTCCAAATTGGGTTTCCACATAAATCATTGTGTCAAATGTGTTGCTAAAACTTTTATGTTTCATGTTTACATTTCTACAAATTTATTTGATAGTAACTTACAAAGTTTTAAGTGATTGCATAATCTTTTGGATGCATGCATAATAAAAAATGTTTTATGGATTCACTAAGCTATGAAAAGTTTTATTTATGCATCTAGACCTAGGATAACTAATTCAACCCCCCTTAAAATTATTCTAAAGAATTCCAACAATTGGTATCAAAGCCATTTGCTTAAGAGGACTAGTTTGAAGGTACTAGAAGCACAAAGATCAAGATGTCAAAAAGAGATGTACCCAAGATTAATAGAGATAACTTTCCTACATGGAAATTTTTTTTGAAGCTACACCTTGGACGACTTGGAGATCATGCATAGTCTACCATTACTATTGAGCATGTTGATCCTACTAGAGCCCTAACTACCGAAGATGTGAAAAGTAAGAAAGAACACAATCAAGCAATGTTGGAGATTGCCTCTACCATAAGCTATACCAAATTTGATGATATCAAAGGCCTTAACAGTGTAAAGAAAATGTGGGATTATTTTCACACCATCTATGGAGGAGACACTAATGTTCTAAGAGCCAAAGTTGAAAGTGTTATGATTAAACTACAGACAAAAATTAAAAATTACATGAAAATATAACCAATATTAGAAAATAATAGATCACATAGAAAAGAACACAAGACACCAAGATTTAATGTGGTTCACCCAATCCCTAGGCTATGTCCACCAAATAGCAAGGCTGATATTATTGCGATCCAGTGATTACAACCTGATTACAATCCATAATCCCTTACAACTCAATATCGCCACAAGAACCAATTTTTGCATCACAACAATGAGAGAATCCCTAACCCTAAGCCCTTCTATACAAGTATTTTTTCCACTTTAGGGTTAAAATTAGTTACAACATATTGGCCATATATTGGCAAATATTAACAATAACCAATTGGAAAATAGTAGCCCAACATTTTGTGCCATTGGCGAATGGCAAATAGTAGCCCAAAAAATTCTTTTTGAGGCAATGCCCCAAGCCCCAAAAAATTTATGAAGTATGTAAAATACTTTCTTGATCAGTCACCAAAAACTAACAATCTCCCACTTGGGAACTGATTAGACTCCACACTAGAAAACAATCTCCCACTTGGAGACTAATCTTGTAGCAATACCACTAAAACATTAGGCTCTCACTAGATCAAACCACCCTAGACATTGTTGTTCTTTTATTCATGTGTAATCTAGAAGAACAACCAAAGCTAAAGAGGATTTTAGCTTCTCCCTTGTTACTATCTTTGTAAATGTATCTATTAGATTGTCATCTATATATATCTTGTCTAGATTTAACTGTCCATCCTCCAAAACTAACTAAATGAAATGGTACTGCAACTATATGTGTTTTGTCTTTGAATTCAGAGCTGAATTCTTTGCAAGATGAGTGGCACTTTGACTATGTGTAAACAAATAATTATCCTTTTGAGGGTGTCCCAATTCTTCCAAGAAGAACTAAATCCATATCATCTTCTTAGCTACCTTTGTAGCAGCAACATACTCTACCTTTATAGTGGATAAAGCATTAACGTTCTGTAACCTAGAAACCTAGCTCACAGTTGCCCCACCAATAGTAAAGACATAACCTATAGTACTCCACCTGGTATCAATATCCCCTGCCAAATCTGAGTCACATAGCTTTGTGAATCAGTAGTAGAGCCCCCAAAGTGTAAATACTTATTGGATGTTCATCTCAAATATTTGAGAATCCATTTGACTGAATTCCAAAGCTCAATTCCCACTGCATGTGCAATATCTGGCCTTGTACATACCATAGCATACATCAAGCTTCCTACAATGAAAGCATAGGTTATGCTAAACATCTTATCCTCCTCTTCTTGTGTCTTGGGACACATCTTCTTATTCAACTTCAAATGACCAAGTAAAGGTGTGCTGACTACTTTAACATTCTCGATAGAGAAACGTTGCAACACCTTCTCAACATAATCAGCCTGAGATACCATCAATTTCATGTTCTTCCTATCTTTGCAAACCCTCATACCAAAGATTGCTGCCCCCAAATTCTTCATAGCAAATGCATGTGCTAACTGACATTTCAGCCCCTTAATCTAATCCATGTTAGACCTAGCTACAAGCATATCACAAACATATAAACATTAAATAATGTAGCTATCATTATTTTATGAAGTATGTATAGTACTTTCTTAATCAGTCACTGCAAACTAATAGAAAGTCTTAGAGCTATGTTTGATGATATGAGAATGGAAGTAGGTGAAAATATTGTTTAATATGTTGCAAGAATAAAAAAAGTTGTTAATGCAATAAGAGGAGCTATTGGCGCAATAGATGATGATATTGTACTAAGAAATTTTTTAAGAACACTTCAACCCATATATGCTATTAGAGTTTCTGCAATTCAAGAACTAAGATGTATACCAAGGAATAATCTATCACTTGAAGGTCTTGTAGTTAGGCTCACTACTTTTGACGTATCTAACTTTGATAATTACAAACCTGAAAATATTGAATCTACTTTCAAAGCTAAGGTATCATTGAAGGAACCTGATGAGAAAAAGAAGAAAAAGATAAAGTATGTGTCTAGTGATAGTGATACAAATGAGGAGGATGTAGAACAACTTGAAGCACTACTCATAAGAAGATTCCATAGAGGTAAAGGAAATTTCAAAGGTAAATTACCTATCATTTGTTTTAATTGTAATGAGGTTGGTCATATTGCTACTAGATGTCCACAAAAGAACTACAGAGGTGGTGATAACTACAAAAGTAGAAGAGATGATGATAGCAAGGACTACAAAGATAAAGGCAATAAGTCATGTTGCATTGTTGAAGAGGGAACAAAAGATGAATCTGATGAAGTGGTGTATGTTGCAATGAAGGATAAATCTGATGAAGATGAGGCAACTACACTTGTGACTTGTGTGAACAAAAATAATAGATGGATCATTGATAGTGGGTGTTCACATCATATGAATAGAGACAAAATAAGTGCATTACCTTGAATTGTTATGATGGAAATAATGTAAGATTTGGTAATGATGCACCATATTTGATAAAAGAGAATAGTTCTATCAAACTCATAGATAAGATTTTATGTGGCAATGCTTACTATGTTGAAGGACTTAACTATAATATCTTAAGTGTGTCATAGTTAAATAATTCAATATGTAAGGTTGAGTTTTAAAAAAAAATTCTTAAGATATATGATACTGGCGGAAATCTGATTGAAACGAGTGATCATACTAGGAGTAATCTATTTTATCTTGATATAGAGGATGCTACTTGTCTAGTTGTAAAATTTGATGATGTGTGGCTATGGCACAAAAGGTTACGTCATGTTAATTTTGATAACTTGGTTAGTATTAGTAACATAAATAAAGTTAGAGGTTTGCCTAAGTTGAAGAAACTTGATAAAATAATGTGCAAACAATGTCAATTAGGAAATATGACAAAGTCAAGTTTTAAGAGTAAAAATTATACCTCTAAAGAAATGCTAGAGATTGTTCGTACTAACTTGTGTGGACCAATTGAAGTACAAAGCTACAAAGGAGATAAGTACATTATGTTGTTTGTTGATGATTATTCTAGAATGCTGACCATTATGGTTTTGAAATAGAAATCTAATGCTTTCTACTAAGGAAGAGTTGAGAAGGAAAAAGGTAAAAGTTTGAAATGTTTGAGATCTGATAGAGGAGGAGAATTTACATCACATGAGTTTCAAATGAGCTATGATTTTGGCAACACTTAGACTCCAAGCTCCAAGAAATATGATAAAAAGA
Source organism: Cupressus sempervirens (assembly GCA_028749045.1). Classification (NCBI taxonomy): domain Eukaryota; kingdom Viridiplantae; phylum Streptophyta; class Pinopsida; order Cupressales; family Cupressaceae; genus Cupressus; species Cupressus sempervirens. Next base: position 30,815,996 of record CM053789.1, on the reverse strand, counting down.
TGTGATTTCAAATGATAGCAAAATGATAGAAAATTGATAAAGGTTCGATGTGAAAGTTAGTAATGAAATTATGAGATAGGAGGGTTGCTTATATAGATATTTTGGAAATCTATAAATGGTTGAGATCAATTTGGGAAAATCATGATCAATAGACAAGGATGAAAAAGATAGGAGGAATAATTGGAAAGTTTCCAATTTTAAACCAAAAAAGATAGAGGATAAAATCTGAGACATTTTCAATTCTTGGAGAGATAAAGTTTCCAAAAATTGAAAATGAAAACATTAAAATAATTATTGATTTTGGATTTTCAAAAAATTGATCTTTAAGTTTATGAAGATATTCTAATTTTTCAATTTTATATTTCCTCATATAAATAATTTTTTAGATTTTAGAATATTTAATTGAATTAAATTTGAAAGATGAAATTAGCTGAAATTAAATGGACACTAATCAAAATTGAAATTGATATGAAATGAAGATGAAATTTATTTTCATTTAATAAAGAAGAATAAATTAGTTAATTTAAATAATTAATAATAAGTATTCAAATTATGAGAAATTTAATTTAATTGATTGATAATGATTAATTAATTAAAGGTTAAATAGTTAAATAAACTTAATTATTTAATTAACATTAGAGAATGATTAACTAATGAAAAGATTTGATTATAGAGGAAATAAGATGATTAATTAATGATTTAGAACCATTAATTAATAGAAGAATAAAAAGTACGTTAAATGTAAACTCTCAAATCTATCCAGTTTTGGGTGTCTACAACGGGAGGCCCCTTGCTTAATACTAGTGCTCAAGGAGAAAAACAAGAAGACAAAAGGTTTTTTTTTGTCATGTGGTCAAAATAATTCAAAATGGGAAAGTAATTCCCATGTATCATAGTGTAATAACCCTCAAGTGACATTTTTTTTAATCACATAAAGGCTTATTGCAAGATAAGGGGGAGTGTGTTAGAATTCTTTAGAATACTAAGAGGGGGTGGGAGGGTGAATCAGTTATGCAAGGTCCAGATGTACAAATAATTTTTTTCACAACATACTAAATCCATATCCATAAAACATCTTCATTGTGCATGCGTCCATATTAGATCATACAACTCTAAAACTTGAAGGTTGCTGTCAAATCAACTTTGTAAAAATGTAAGTATGAAACATAATACATTATACAACACATTTGACACAATGATTTTACATGGAAACCCAATTTGGGAAAAACCACCAGTAACATGCTACTAATTCTAACTCTAATAAAGTGATGCCCTGTGAAAGACCAACCTTGTTAAAGGTTACAATGCACACTGTCAAATGTGACCTGGATAAAGGATTTCAATCACCTTGTTAGGAGTGAGCATTATTGGAGGACTTTAGATCATTCACTTGGAATGTCACCTGGTTAAAGGATTTACAAATAACTATTAAGTCAACCTTAATCCAAAGGATTTACCTAAATTGATCCAATTATTAATGAGTAATATTAAGGCTTGATCTGATAACAAAAAATACAACTCACTTTGCAGATTACAACTCTTTGTTCAATCCACCATTCTAGTTGGCTTCATTCACTTCAACTTTGATAGATTGTTTACCCTTCAAGAATTCATCCTCTTAAATCTTCTTACTTTGCATGCCAATTTTAGATTCTATAGTTTAGCCACCATATGAACCAAAACCTTAGACTCCTTGTCATTGATGTCAACGTAGCAGTTTCCTATGGTACCTAATAGAAGAACAATAGAAACATCAAGTTGGTACAGATCATTAGTTGAGTATTTATACTATTTGAAGTTATGGGAGATACTTATGAGTGTCTAGTATATGCAGCTAATGCCAGGTGAAGAAATAATAAGTCTAGAAGAAGTTGTGTAATTTTTGGTGATGTTTTTTCTAAGATAGAGTTTACAGAGGCATGTTCTAGTAAACTTATTATATCTCTTAGTAGAATTGTTATTTTGAGAATCAAGGTTGAGGATGTGTAGAAGACATGTTGATGATGACATGGTTAAGCTTTCTTGTCATGATATCTTGTGTATGCAAAGATATTCAAGTTGCAAGATGGAAGATTAATGTTATAACTAAGTGTAACATGTTCTTAATGTGGTCCTATAATGATTAATTGAGAAGGTCTAACACCTAACTTAGCGAATTGTTTTATAGACTCAGTATAAAGGAAGGGCATTTGTCTCTATCATAATATATGTGGAGCAAGAGAAGATGTACAAATGTATAAATGCAGTGTAGAATGCAAAGTTGAGCAAAGCAGTGCAAAAGTGAAGGAAACTTCATTGCCAAGGTTTTGTTGAGTGATCCGAGGTTCGATATTTGGATCCAAGGTTTGTGACCTAGTCTAGAAGGTCTAATAGTGATTTTTTTGGTTGATAGAACAAAGGAAAGGAGAACATAATAGTAAATTGCATGTTTGAGTAGTGAGCTCTTCTTGTAGTTGAAATTGCATATTTGAGTAGTGGGCTCTTCTTGCAAACATTTTACTACAACTCCTAACAGGGTTGGCACAACTCCTAATAGGATTGGAATCTCCTAATAGAGATTCAAAGTCTCCTAATAGGGATTCAGTGTACCTAATGTTGTAATAGACTCCTAATAAGGTCCATCCTCTAACAAAGAATATTTATATTAATACATCATCTTATGGGCATCATTCCCACTAGGGTTTTCTCTCCAATCTAAGGTTTCCCTAGTTAGCATATCTAGTGTAATTGTCTATGTGCATCTTATTATGGTTGTTTACTTTGGTTCAATGGTTAAGTTTGGTTAAAAAAGATATATGTTTTAATTTTTGGATAACTTATTCACCCCACCCCCCTCTCAGTTATCTTGGTGGACTATTGTTTCTAGCAATTGGTATCAGAGTGTTAGGTCCTTGAAGAAAAGTTTAACAACTTTGGGAGATCATTGGCAAGCATGTTTAGGAAAGATAGTCTAAAGTTTTATGGAACAAATTATGACAACTGGAAGGAAAAGATGAAGACATATCTGTTGTGTATGGGTCAAGGATATTGGATCTTGACAAAATCAATGAAGACAACCATTGCTAAAAAGGAATTAGAAAATTATACCAAGGATGAAAGAGATCTTTTTATGTGTGACATGAGAGCTAGAGAAGCTCTATTTACTACACTTCCTGAAATTGAATACAATTAGGTAAAATCACTTATTACTTCAAGTTTGACTTGGAAAGCTTTGGAAAATAGTTTTGAAGGTGATGCACATTCTAAGAAGTTAAGGTTGCAAAGTTGGATTTGTACATTTCAAGATGGTAAAATGATGGAACATGAATCTCTAAGAACATATATAGGTACAATATCAGAAATTACCATAGGTATTCAATCTCAAGGAGGAACCAAAGAATATGATGAAGTTATATAGAAGATATTGAAGACTTTAACACCACTATTTAAGTCAGCAGTTCAAATGATAGAGTTTTTGATATCTTGTACCAAAGATTTCACAAAGAACACATTGCTTGGAAGACTTGAAGAAGTTGAGAATGAGCTTAGATAGTCTGGAGAATTGACCAAAACTGAAATATCTTTTAGTGCCTTAAACATTCAACCTATTTTATCAAGGAGCACAAGTGCTAGAGGAGATTTTGCTAGTAGCAGTAGATCTAATGAGGATAGAAAGATTGAAGGAGGAGCATCCCTTCTAGTAAGAAGAGGAAAAGATGATAAGAAAATATTTAAATGTTGGACTTGTAATGAATATTGTTATTATGCATCTAAGTGTCCTAAAAGAGAGAAAAAGTATAAAGGAAATTACAAACATAGAAGAGATACAGAGTGCTTGTATGCAAATGAAGAAAATTATTCTGATGAACAAGAAGTAAGTGCTAGTGATGATGAGATAGGATTTGTGGAAATTAAAGAAAAAAGTCCAAAGAAAGTAGCTTTGGTGTCATAGGTTGAAAAGAAATCTAATTGGACAATTAACAATGGTTGTTCACATCATATGACTGGTGATATGAACAAGTTTTTTGACTTCAAAATTTAGGATGGAGGCATTGCCAAAGTTGGAAACAATGTAGCATGCCAAGTTAAAGGTATTGGATCTATAACTCTTGATGGTAAAACTAACACTAAGGATGTATATTTTGTTGATGCTTTGAAGCACAATATTTTAAGTGTTGGACAACTAGTGGACAAAGGTTATTAGTTATAGTTCACAGATAAGACATGCATGATTAGAGAAAAAGATGGAAAGGTAATTGGAATAGGAACCAAATCTAGAGGTAATGTATTTCAGTTGAATTCTACTGAAATGACATGTTTGGTTGCAAAGGTAGATGACAGTTGGTTATGACATAAGAATTTTTTTCATATAAACTTTAATAGTATTGTGAAGACTAATAGTATGTTTACAGTTAGAGATTTGCCTAAGATTGTAAAACCTACTAACATAATTTGCAAGGAGTATGTGTTAGCAAAGCATAACCAAACTTCTTTTCCCTAGAAGAAGTTTACTACTACAACAAAATTGGAGATTGTACACATAGATCTTAGCAGTCCTATGAAGACTAAAGGATTCTATGGTAAAAGATATTTTATGATTCTAGTTGATGACTTTTCTAGAATGATGTGGGTTTCATTTCTTAATGAGAAATTTGAGGCATTTGATAAGTTCAAGACATTCAAGAATAGAGTTGAGAATAAATTTTGTATAAATATTAAAAGATAGTTATTAGCTTTGAGAACCCCTAAACAGAATGACATTGCAGAGAGAAGCAATTGGTCAGTAATAGAAGTAGAAAGAGCTATGTTAGCTAAGAATGATGTATCTAAGATGTTTTGGAGAGAAGTTGTGAATACAACAATCTACACTATGAACAGAGTGCTAGTCAAGAAAGACACAAACAAGACCCCTTCTGAATTGTGGTTTGGTCACTCACCTATAATTAAGTATTACAAAATTTTTGGTAGTAAGTGTTATATCAAAAGAGATGATGATATTGGTAAGTTTGATGCTAGAAGTGAAGAAGGTATGCTTCTTGGTTATTCATTGAAAATAAAGGCTTATAGATGTTATAATCTAAGAACTGAGACTATTATGGAAAGTGTAAATGTGATAAATGAGAAGAAATTCAGAATATAAGAGAGAATAGTTGATTACAACTTAGATGATGATGTTGTTACTAAACCAAGGAATGATGAATTATTTCTTGATACTAATAATGATTTGTAGAATGAAGGAGATTTAAGTTAGGAACAAAGCTCAGAACCTTTATTAGAGCCAAGATTTGAGGTAGCAACTCCTACTTTAGGAAAGAGTATGATAAAGAATAACCTATCTGAGAAGATCATTAGAAGCAAGGATAAAGGTGAGATGACAAGATGCAGACTCAATAAATAACTATGTTTGATATCTCAAGTTGAACCTAAGAATGTAGATGAAGCATGCATAGATGATTATTGGAAACAAGATATGAAAGAGGAATTCGATCAGATAGTAAAAAATGAGACATGGGAATTGGTTCCTAGACTAGCAGATAAGAATGTGATACAAAATAAATGGTTATTTAGGAATAAGATGAATGAACAAGGAGAAGTTATATGGAACAAGGCAAGATTGGTATGTAAAGGTTACTCGCAACAAGAAGGAATAGACTATGATGAGACCTATGCTCCAGTGGCTAGAATAGAAGTAGTAAGGTTATTCTTAGCCTATTTAGCACAAAAGAAATTCAAAGTATATTAGATGGATGTCAAGTCAAAATTTATAAATGGAGAACTTGAAGAAGAGGTATACATTGAATAGCCTCAAGGTTTTCCTTTAACAGATGATAAGGACATAGTATGCAGATTAAAGAAAGCATTGTATGGCTTGAAGCAAGTACCTAAAACCTGTTATGTAAGGTTGGACAAGCATTTGATAAATTTTGGATATAGCAAAGGTATGGCGGACAATAATCTATATTGGAAAGAAATTGATGATGATTTGATGATTTTGATAATATTTGTTGATGATATCATATTTGGAGGAAATGATGAGGAAAGTGAGAATTTTTCAAAAGAAATGAAGAGAGAATTTGAAATGAGTATGATAGGAGAAATGAAATATATTCTAAGATTGCAATTTGTATAGAATAAAGAAGGAATCTTTATGTGTCAGACTAAGTACTTGAAGGATTTACTGAAAAGGGTTGGTTTGGAAACATGTAAACCCATTGGAACACTTATGGTAACTTGACATAAGTTATCTATCAAGGATGAGACACCTACTATTTAGTAAAAAAAGATTAGAGGTTTGCAATATCTAATTCACACAAGGCTAGATATAGAAAATGTAGTTGGAATTGTTGCAAGATTCCACACTGATCCCAAAGAAGCACATTATGTAGTAGTAAAAGGATATTTAAATATCTAAAAGAAACATCCGAGTTTAGATTATGGTACAATAGATCTAATGATTTTACTCTAAGTGCTTATACTAATATTGATTGGGCAGGCAATATGGATGACATAAAAAGCACCAATGGTGGAGCCTTCATTCTTGGAGGAAGATTAGTTTCTTGGATGAGAAAGAAACAAGATTGTACATCTCAAAGTATAGTAGAAGTAGAATATGTAACAACATCAAAAAATTGCAATCAAGTTGTTTAGATGAAGTAGATGCTGAAGGATTTAAGGATAGAAATTAGTGAGTCTATTGTCATACATTGTGACAACACAAGCATAGTAAATATGTCTAAGAATCCAATGTTTCATTCAAAGACTAGCACATTTCTATCAAGTATCACATGTTTAGAGAGAAAGTTGTAGAAAAGGAAATCAGATTGCAGTATGTAAGTACAAAAGAGTAGATGGGTATGTTCAAGATCATGGTCAACCAAACTATGCTCTTAAGTGGCAATAAAAAATAAAAAAATTAGGGTTATGTCAACTTGAAGTGCAATTTTCTACTTGTTATTAATTTTATATCAAAAAGTTGAGAGAAAAGAACTTCTAGAAAATTGAATCTAGTTTCTAAACAACTAGGACTTATCTCAAAAAAATAAAAATTGATTGGTCAAAAATTTGAATTTTAATGCATTATTACCAAAATTTCAGAACAAAAATAAGTAGACATATGTCTAACCACCTTAATCAAAATCAAATGATAATATTTTTTAATAATATTCTATATATAAGTAGCAGACTCATGCATAGATGTGAAACATATTTTTGAGTATTTTTATTCTAAATAAATAATTAATAATCAATTTTTGACTTTAATATTTTTGGAATTAAAAAATCTCGTGTTTGACCACCTTAACTAATTCAAAACTTTGCAAAATTTAATTTTTCATTTTTCTTTTCCTTATAGTGGAAGAAACATAGAATGTGATGCATCTTTCAGATTTAGAAAATGTTTTACCATTTGAAAGTTATAGTTGGCTTTTAGGTAGTGTGTCAGTTATCATTTATATGTAACTCCATTAGAAAATAAGTAATAATTACTTACTAAACTCATAATTTGACAAATCTTACATTTATGGAAAGATAAGACCATTCTTAAGAAACACTTTTCATTTCATCAAATTTTGGTGAAAAAAAAGTTGTCAGCTACATCTGTGAAGTAAAAATCACATAAAAATAGGCCAAAAACACATTTTAAGGATTTTTTTTAAGTTGACCATATAGGGTTGGTATCAAAAGATATAGTAGACCTTATAAAGATAGTTATTGTTTTCATTTAGTATCAGGGTGGGTGGGAAAAAAGCTAGAATAGATTTTGAAATGGTTTGAAGCATTTCAAAACTACATATTTTTTAGATTGCCACTTTTTGGTACACCATGATCATGCACATACCCAGATTATAGATATATTCACTAAGTCTCTTCCCAAAGAAACTTTTGAGTATTTGTGAGGTATGCTAGGGGTTATGCCCCTCCCTACATTAGAGTGGAAGATGCAAGGATACATCAGTCCAGTGCAATAGAGCACCATTATTTGTCTTGACTGAATGTTGATGCTCCCTATATGGGGGAGTATCTATGATGGACAAAGTCATCTAGGACTCTTGTTGGATGTTGTTTTTGAAACAATGTCTTTGGACACTTGAGTTAGTAAGAATCAGTTGTTGAAGAGTTTGATGGAGAAATGTTGGTTACTAAAACCTTTGACATTGATGTCAATGGGGGAGAATTTTGGCATGAAAAACATCATGAGAAGATCATGAGGAACAAGTACAACATGTAATGATAGTTTGATAGAGCACATTGAGGTATACCAATGGGGGAGAGTATGAATCAATGGAGAAGAATGATTGATGAAGAGGATTTGAAAAGAATGATGAACAGTCTTTTGCTGCTATTCTTGGCACTAGATATTTTTCATCTATGTTGCCATCAATGCCAAAGGTGAAGATTGTTGGAAGATTTTTGCAAGCATGCAAGCTAATGATATTCCTATGGGGGAGTATTGTAGATATGTTACTATGATGATATGTTACATTCATAACTAAGTTTATCATTGGTGTCAACATAGCAGTTTTTTGTGACATCTGACACAAGAAAAATAGAAAGATCAAGTTGGTATGGATGGCTAGTTGAGTATTTACACTATCTAAAGTTATGAGAGATATAGCTAATGTTGGATGAAGAAATGATAAGTCTGGAAGAAGTTATGTAAATTTTGGTGATGTTTGTTCTGAGATAGAGTTTACAGAGGCATGTTTTGGTAAACTTGTTATATCTCTTAGTAGGATTGTTATTCTGAGCATCAAGGTTTAGGATATGTAGAATACATGTTGATGATGGCATGGTTAAGCTCACTCATCATAATATCACATGTATAGAAAGATATTCAAGTTGCAAGATGGAAGATTAATGTTATGGCTAAGTGTAATGTGTTGTTAATGTGGTCCAATAATGATTAATTCAAAAGGTCTAACAACCGAATTAGGGAATTATTTTATGGACTTAGTATAAAGGAAGGACATTTTCCTTTATCATAATATATGCAAAAATAGAGAAGATGTATGGATGTATGAATGTACAACAGAATGCAAAGTTCAACATAGCAATGCAGAAGTGAAGGAAACTTCATTGCCGAGATTTTGTTGAGTGATCCAATGGTTGATATTTGGATCTAAGGTTCATGATCTAGTCTACAAGGTGTGATAGTGATTGGTTTAGGTGAAAAAAAGAGAGGAAAGGAGAACATAATAGTAAATTGCATGTTTGAGCTATGAACTCTTCTTGTAGTTGAAATTGCATGTGTGCACAATGGGCTCTTCTTTGCATACATTGTACTAGAACTCCTAACAAGGTTGGAATCTCCTAGTAGGGATTGAAAGTCTCCTAACAGGAACTTACTGTACTAAATAATGTAATAGACTCCTAATAGGGTCCTTCATCTAACAAGGAATATTTATATTAATACATCATCTTATGGGCATCATTCCCATTGTAGTTTTCCCTCTGATCAAAGGTTTTCCTAGTTAACATATCTGGTGTAATTATCTATGTGCATTTTATTATGGTTTTTGTTTACTTTGGTTGAATGGTTAAGTTTGGTTAAAGAAGATATATGTTTTAATTTTTGGATAATTGATTTACCCTACCCCCCCCCCCCCCCCCCCCCCTCTTAGTTATCTTGGTGGACTATTGTTTCTAACATCCCCTTATAAAGAGAAATTAGATCTTTTATCTTTCATCCTCCATTGTCCATTTTAGGGTTAGGTAGGATTAGGTAGAATTCAATAAATCCATTGTGCTTTTCATTTTAGTCCCTTGAATTCATGTTGACTTCACCTCAAAAAGGTTTACCATGAAATTTGTGCCAGCAACTAATCATAGTTATATTCTACATGCTTCACAAAATTCAAGAAAACAAAATAGTCAACTCAGATTCATCAAATCTTCAATTTAGAATGAATACTAGCACTTAACATCAAAATATTGTCACTCGACTTCAATATTGTTCTTCCACTCATCATCCATTGGATAACTCGACGTACACTATTTCACTTGACATATACTAAAATTTAGCTTTTCTCAATTCCAACTAATTTTATGCTTGGCTTGCACTAACTTTTCTTGACACCTACTATCCACTCAATCAAGCTTGGTAGACTTAATTCTTATTTCTTGTTCTTCTAGACTTGGTTAGTGTATCCAACCTTTGCCACCGTAAGTAGTTGTTCAATGCATTATAGTTTCACTATCTTAATTGATCTTTGTACTTCTTTTCTTTACCATAACTCAACCTTCCCTCTAGGTGCTCTTGTTATCTCATTTGATCAAATCCTCTTCATCAATCAAGAAAATGATAGTACTCTAATCATTTAAGAAACTATCTTACCAATGAAAATTTGTTTGACATCAGTGACAGAACAATGATTGAAACACACTTTCATACTTGTATCAATCTGCTTTCAACAATCTCCCTCTTTCACATTTATGGTAAATCATACCAACAACAATACCAAAATGAAAATAATTTATTGTATTGAATCTCTCCTTCTATCATCAACTTTTGTATAGGTTAAAAAACTTTGTTCTAATCATCAAACAATTAATTTTTCCTTATGAATCCCTGCATCAATCATCATCTTGTAGTTTTCTGGTAGTGTTGATCACTCTGGTCTTATATTTCCCTCAACACTATCTCTCTCTTACTAGGTAGATATAACTTCTAGTGTTTTCTCCCTTTGTAAACATTAGGTATACATAATAGTCCTCCTTATGGTATCCTCTAATTCTCCCTCTAAGTAGATATCCAATTCTCTTTCTTTTTCATCTCCCTTAGTGTTATAAGTCTCAATATACTTCCTCTATTTGGTATCTTTAATTCTCCCTCTTTGACAATAGTGCCAAAGACTTGGCATCTTAATATGCAGATATAAAAAATTTATAGTTACTTCCTCTATCATCTAGCTTGTGACTGATTTACTGTTTCAGCTCTTTGATTGCTTTACAAAGCTACTAAAGTAGGATCCATTACATCAAGTTGTAAGATACAACATTCAACTCCATTTTCTGTAGGGCACTTCTAATGCTTCTTAATTAGCTTTGGATAGGGGTACCACCCCTAGTTTATCTCTTAGATACTCATGACAATCCTTAGGTAATGCTTTCATGAAGATATCAACAATTTTCTCATTTGTATTGACATATTCCATCTTCACCTCTTTGTCTTGAACTAACTCTCTCAAGTAATGATACTTGATTGCAATATGCTTAGTCTTTTTATGTATCATAGGGTTCTTTGATATATTGATAGCACTTGTATTATCACAATAAAGTATCACAGGTTTAGTGATTTCCTCTTTCATACCTTTGAGTAGCTATTTGATCCACACAATGTTTGTACAATTTATTGCAATAACAACATATTCAGCTTTAGTAGTAGATTGAGATATATAGTTTTGTTTCTTGTTGGTCCAAGTAACTAACCTTTTCTTAAGAAAAATGATCCTCCACTAGTGCTCTTTCTATCATCAATTTTTCCAATCCAATCAACATTAGTGTAGGCTTTCAATTCAAACTTCTCATTTTTATTGTAGTATAGACCATAATCCTCTTTTCCTTTTAGATATCTCACTATCCTTTTAATAGTAATCAATAGAGAATCTTACAACTATCCCAATAGATAATGCAATATCAGGTTTGATCTACACTACATATTGCAATTTGTCAATCATAGACATGTACAATGTTTGATTCACCTTAGCTGAGTCATATTTTTTGATAATTTATGTCCTATCACCATAGGTGTACTTAGTGGCTTAGAATTTTCCAATCCAAAAGTTTTCAATATCTCTTTCACATATTTAGACTGAGTAATGTATATATCATATTTCATTTGATGTACTTACAATCCCACAAAGAACTTGATCTCTCCAAACATAGACATCTCAAATTATTTATTCATTTCATTTTCAAAAGCTTTACATAAAGCATCTTGACCTCCAAATATTATCATCAACAATAATTTTAGATAATAAAATACCTTTGACTTGTTTTGTCTTCAAATACAAATTGTTGTTATCATCAATCCTTTCAAATCCAATTTTTACAAGATAATTGTGAAGCCTCTCATACCATGCTTTTGGTGCTTTCTTTAATCCATATAAATCTTTGTGTAGTCTACATATCATGTTCTTGTTGTCAAGATCAACAAATCCTCCTGGTTCTTCTATGTAAACCTCTTCTTCTAATATACCATTCAGGAATGTGAATTGACATCCATTTGATAAACTTCAAAACCTTTGTATATAGAGTAAGCAAGTAGTGTTCTTACTCCTTCTAATGTTGCAATAGGGGAAAATATTTCACCATAGTCTATCCCTTCTTCTTGTGCATATCATTTGCAAACTAATTTTTCTTTATTCATTATGACTTCACCATTTTCATTTAGCTTATTTTTGAAAACCCACTTAATGCCAAACAAATTTTTGTCTTCTAGTCTAGGAATTAGAGTCCATGTCTTATTCTTCTCAATCTAGTCAATCTCTTCTTCCATGGCTTTACTCTAGTCCTCGTTCTCTAAGGCATATTTTACTGTCTTTGGTTCATGCATCTAAGCAAACCTATATCACTTTTCAACTTGTTTCTTGTCATAGGTTTAACATTTCTATCTCCAATAATTGGTTCTATAGGGTGATGTCTCTTGACATACTTTGACAATCTAATATCTTCTTTAATGGCTTTACTCTAATCCCCATTCTCTAAGGCATCTTTTACTATCTTTGGTTCATGCATGCTGAGCAAACATGTATCACTTCTCAACTTATTTCTTGCCATAGGTTAGGCATTTTTGTCTCCAATATTTTATTCTGTAGGGTGATGTCTCTTGACATGCTTTGACAATCTTGGTGCAACTCTACTTTCTTCATCTAGTCTATCAACTTATGAGTCACTATGTAATTCATTTTTAGGTAGTTTAGTATCTATTTCATGTACATAAATCTCAGAATCAGAATGTGCATTAGCTTCATTCTACAACTTGACACTTGATTGTATCTTAGTTCCTAAATGAAACTCAACATTCATAGTATTTGACTCGTAGTTACTGAAACTTGCTATTGATTTGCAATTTGATTTACAACATCTTCATCAGCAAGTATGCCTTTATAAAAGTATACAAAAGATTTGTATTCCTTTGGTTCCTTCATAGGTTCAACCTCATGTACATCTATATATTCATCAAATTTCACATTTGCACTTTCCACAATTTTGTTAGTGTTAGTATTTAAATACTTATAAGCTTTACTTCTTAAGGAATAGCCAAGGAATATACCTTCTTCACTTTTTGCATCAAATTTTCCATTCCTACAATCTTTCAGAATATAGCATTTGCTTCCAAAAATCTTAAAATATTTTACATTGGGTGAACTCCTATCCATACCATAGTTCAAAAGGTATTGAATGAGTACCTTTCTTGACTTGCACACAATTCAAGGTATAGATATCTGCACTTACAACTTCTTTCTATTATTTCAAAGCAACATTCTTCTCCATTATGAGTGTCCTAGCATAGTCCATTACATATCTATTCCTCCTTTCAAAAATTCCATTTTGTGGAGGGGTCCTAGGTGTAGATTTTTTTTTTTATTCCTCTATCATTACAAAACATTTCAAACCCATTTGATGTAAATTTTCCTCCTCTGTCTGATCTCAAACATTTTAGACTTCTACTTGTTTCTTTCTCAACTCTTGCCAAGTACCACTTGAACATTTGAAATGCATCACATTTTTGTTTCAAAAATGTGATAGTCATCATCCTATAATAATCATCAACAAATACCATAATATAATTATCACCTTTATAGCTCTACACTTAAATTGGTCCACATAAGTTAGTATGAACAATCTCCAAAATTCTTTTAGATGTGTGAGTCTTATTGTTAAAATTAGATTTTGTCATTTTACCTAACTAACATTGTTTGCAAGTTATATTGTTAGATTTATTTAACTTAGGCAAACCTCTCACTCTTTTCATGTTACTGATACTAACCAAGTTTTTAAAATTAACACATGACATAACCTCTTGTGCCATAGCCACAAGTTATCAAAATTAACACATGACATAACCTCTTGTGTCATAGCCACACATCATCATATTCAACAATTAGATAAGTAGCATCATTCATATCAAGATAGAATAGATTACCTCTAGTTTGATCACCTTTCCCAATTATCTTTCCATCAGTTTCATATATCTTACCAATCTTGTTTTCAGATTCAACCTTGCAGCCTAGACTATTCAATTGTGATACACTTAAAAAATTATAGTTAAGTCCTTCAACATAATAAGCATTGTCACATGAAATCTTTTTCATGAGTTTGATAGAACCCTTTCCTTTTATCATACATGGTGCATCATTACCAAACCTTACACTATTTCCATCATAATAATTCAAGGTAATGAACTTACCTTTGTCACCAATTATGTGATCTAAACACCCACTGTCAATGATCCATCTATAATTTTTTTCACACAAGATGCTAGTCCATTTGCCTCATCCTCATCAGATTCATCCTTCATTGCAACATATACCACTTCATCATCATGTTCATCTAATCCATCTTTGGTTTCTTCTTTTGCAATGTAGCAAGACTTCTTGCCTTTGCCTTTGTAATCTTTATTATCCTCATCTCTCTTACTTCTGTATGTGTCTCCACTTTTATAGTTCTTCTTCTCTAGACATCTAGTAGCAATATGACCAACCTCATTGCAATTAAAACACATAATGGGTAGCTTACCTTTGAATTATCCTTTACTACTGTGAAATCTCCTTGCAAGTAGTGCTTCAAGATGTTCTACATCTTCTTCATCTATATTACTGTCACTGGAAACATATTTTACCTTTTACTTCTTCTTCTCATTAGATTCCTTCAATGATAGATTAGCTTTAAAAGTAGATTCCACATTATTAGATTTGAAGTTGTCAAAATTTGATAACTCAAAAGCAGTGATTCTACCTACTAGACCTTCAAGAGTCAAATTGGAATTTGGTATACATCTTAGTTCTTGTATGGTAGAAACTCTAATAGCATAAATGGACAACAATATTCTCAATATTTTTCTTAGCATGGTATCATCATGTATCTTTCCATTGGCTCCTCTTATAGCATTTACAACATCTTTTATCCTAGAGCAATATTATCACCTTCTTGCATTCTCATATCATGAAACTTACCTCTGAGACTTTTAGATTTGGCTCTTAACACATTTGTATCTCCTCCATAAATGGTGTGAAGAGAATCCCACATCCTCTTTGTAGTGTCACAACTCTTGATGTCATCAAAATTGACATAGCTTAGGGTAGAGATAATCTCCCACATTGCCTAATTGCGTTCTTTCTTCTTTTTTAGATCTTCAATAGTTAGGACTCTAGTAGGATCAAAATTTTCAATGGTGATGGTAGATTGGGCATGGTCTCCAAGACATCCTAAATGTAGCTTATCAAAATTTTCCATGCAGAGAAGTTGTCCTTGTTGAGCTTAGGTACCTCTCTCTTTGACATCTTGATCTTTTTGCTTCTTGTACCCTCAAACTAGTTTTCTTAGGTAGATGGCTCTGATACCAATTGTTGGAATTCATTAGAATAACTATTTTAAGGCAAGGCAAGGCAGAATCCGGTTAGCATCCCAGTTGGTGAAGTTTACATTCCTTCCGGCTGCATCACGACTTGATCAACAGGAAGGATAGAACCAATCTGGCCGGCCCCTATAGATAGTAGGGGCATGATACCTACCCTAGTGAATTAGTTATGCAAGTTCATTTTTCACAACTTAGTCAACCCTTATCTATAAAACATATTAATTGTGCATGCATTGATATTAGATCATGCAACTCTAAAACTTATAGGTTACTATCAAATCAACTTTGCAGAAATGTAAATATGAAACATAATAGATTCAACAACACATTTGACATAATGTAACATCTTTAATTTTTTGATGGCTTATGCCCGCTCTCCTGCCCAGGCACATTTTCAAAATGTGTTGTTTGCATCTATGACCATGGTGGAAGGCACCTACAATGGTTCTTTTGCATCTCCCCATTTTCCTTCATGTTCTAGCATTCATCTGGTGGCTTCTGGAGATGCTCCCGTTCTCTCGGCTCCATCTACAAGTGGGGGTAGGGTTCTATCTGACCCTCACTCATCTTCTACTGTAGGTGGGGGTAGGGTTCCATCTACCCCTCGTTCGGCTTCTAGATCTCTTGCTCCTATATTAGGCTCTCTTGGTTCCAGGGGAAGAACTTTTGCTGATGTGGCTACCTTTGAAGCCAGGTTACATGGTACTTTCCCTCAAGCCATCTTATCTAGGCCCTCTCAAGTTTTTCCTAAAAGTGCTTTAAAGCCTATTAGGGTTTCTCTTGATCTAGAATCAGTTGAAGACATTTTCCATATGGTAGAAGATCTTTCTTCTTTTACTGCAATTTTTTGCTTCTGTGGCTATTGGCCCTCTCTTGCTGATCTACATGACTAGATCTCCAAGAATTGGATGCCATTGATAGAAAATAATGTCCACATCTTCCCGTGTGCAAAAGGTTTTTTTATAGCTAAGTTTCAAAGTACTAATGACAAGAAGATTATTTCATGTCATAATAATTTCTCTTGGCAGGGCAAATATCCACTTATGGCCAAACCATGACATATGGATTTTAATCCACTCTCGGAATCCTTTAATAAGTTCCCTATCTGGGTCCGGCTCCCTAATCTTCTAATACATCTTTGGCATGATTCAATTTTTGAAACTATTGGGAATGCTATTGGGGATTTCTTATATGTGGATGCTAACACTTTGGATATTCTCCACTCGACCTGTGCATGCTTCCTTGTTGACTTGGATGTTTCTAAGGGCCCTCCTGAGGCAATTTTCTTGGATTCCCCAAGGGGTTCTTGGACACAAATGTTGGATTTCGAGGGTATCCCTTTTTGTTGCAGGAAATGCCACTTGCCTGGTCACATTGCACCTCATTGTGTTGCTAGGAAATCCAAATCTAGGCGCTCACCTTCTTGGTGGTTAGGGGCCTCCTCTGAGCAATACACGGTGAAACAATCCTTGGAAACTCTTACGAATTCTAAGGTTGAGGCTAGTGATCATTCTGAGCCGGTGGTTGCGGAGGTTGCTTTGGTGAATCATTCCTTGGATGCTCTTGTGGATTTTATGGCTGAGGATAGTGATCATTCTGAGCTGGTGGTCAAAGAGGATGCTTTGGTCTCTTCCCTTGCTTCGTATGATCCTCCTAAGGGCCAGACGTCATCTAATTCTCACAGGGAGTTTGTTATGGCTTCTGCATCCCCTAAGTTTCACTAGTCTTTGTCCTCTAAGGCTTGGGTGGCTAAGGCAGTGAAGATTGAGGATGGTTGGATTGCGGTTAAAAGGAAGAAGACTAAGTCTTCCACTCCCCCTTTAGATATGACCCTTTGGTTGCGTAAGGGAAACTTCAAATCAAAAGGAAAATCTTATGTTCCCTTATGTTAACTAGTTTTTCTATGTTGGTGAACTAGTTGCATTACTGGTTTGTTGGATACTTGTTTGGGAGGCTTTTTAGGTTGCTTTGCTCTAGTTTGTTGTCTTTCCAGGTTCCAATCTTTTTATGGTTAATTTTTTTGGTCACATATGTTGGTCTCACATCCTTGTAAAACCTAGTTTAGTTGTTTAGCTAGTTTCAGGTCCTTTTAAAACCTGGTTGTGCTTAATGGTTTACCTTTCTTTTTGATGTAAACAATTTCGGGGCCCCTTCAAAACCTGCTTTTACCTTAATCTAAAACAACACATTTGACATAATGATTTTACGTGCAAACCCAATTTTCGAAAAACCATCAATAACATGCTACTATTTCTCACTATTCTGAAGTGGCAACCTTGTTAAAGGTTACAATGCACACTATTAAATGTGACCTAGTTAAAGGATTTCAATCACCTTGCTAGGAGTGAGCCTTGTTAGAGGACTTTAGATCATTCACTTGGAATGTCACCCGGTTAAAGGATTTACAAATGACTATTAGGTCAACCTTAATCTAAAGGATTTACCTAAACTAATACAATTATTAGAAAGTAGTAGTAAGGCTTGATCTGATAACAAAAAATACAACTCACTTTGCAAATTATAGATCTCTATTTAGTCCTCCATTCTATTTGGCTTCATTCACTTAAGCTCTAATAGCTTGTTCACCCTTCAAGCATTCATCTTCTTAAGTCTTCTTCCTTTGCATGCCAATTGTAGACTCTATAGTTTGGCCACAATATGAAACAACACCCTAGACTCCTTGTCTTTCTTGGGTTCTTCTGTATGCCAACTATTGTTTCATGCCTTGTATCCCTTTATAAAGAAAATTTAGATGTTTTGTTGTTCATCCTCCATCATCCATTTTAGGGTTAGATAGGATACAATGAATCTACCCTCCTTTTTATTTTAGTCCTCTAGAAACTTCCTTTTGAATTCACTTTCAATATGCCTCAAAATGTTTTACCATGAATTCTATTACTATATTCCACATGCTTCACAAAATTCAAGAAAATAAAATAGTTGGCTCAAATTCATCAAATCTTCAATTTAGAATGAATACTGGCACTCGACATCATAATGTTGTCACTCAACTTTCATATTTTTCTTTCACTCGTTACACACTAGATAACTCGACATCAACTAAAGTTTACTAGTGCTCGGCATCAACAAAACTTTACTTAGCATACATGATTTCACTCAGCAAACATTGAAATTTAACTTTTCTAGGCTCCAACTAATTTTCTACTTAGCTTGCACTAACTTTGCTTGGTAGCTACTATCCACCTGGTCAAGCTTGGTAGACTTGATTCTTCTTTCTTTTTCTTCTAGACTTGGTCAATGTATCCAACCTTTGCAACCTTAAGTAGATATTCAATGCACTATAGTATCATTATTTTAACTAATATTTGTACTTCTTTTCTTTACCGTAACTCAACCTTTCCTCTAGGTTCTCTTGTTATCTCATTTGATCAAATCATCTTCATCAATCAAACAAATGATAGTACTCTAATCATCTAAGCAATTGTCTTACCAACAAATATTGGTTTGACATCACTAACAAAACAATGATTGAAACACACTTTCATACTTGTATCAATCTGTTTTCAACAAAGTGGTCCACTGATCTATCATAAGCATTTTGAATCATTGTCAACCCTTTTCCCTTTTTGAAGAGCTTTATGATAAACTCCTTCAAGTTGCCTCAACTTTTCCTTTTAAACTTCAATCCCTTGCATTTAAGACTAGCAACCTCTTGTATGAGCTCAAGAGTAATTTTAAAGTTGATGTACCACTAGAGATCAAGCCATGCAGCTATAAATTACAAAATTTTGTTTAAAGTGACTTATTGTAACCTTTCATACTGAGAAAAATAGAATCATTCCCACTATATGTTTTTTGTCTTAACCTTTCACAATTCTTTAGCTCGAATTGTTTCAAAGAACCTCTCGTAGCTTTTTTCCCCACACTATCAACCCTAAGAATTTTGTAGGGTAGAAATTGAATAGGGCGATAATGAATCCTTACAAGAGTAATAATTATGTAGATGCACTTGGCAATGACAAGGACAAAAAAAAGTGACCATAATAATTTTCCTCATGCATGTGAAAAGACATCGCCAAAATAACCATCTTTTAAAATAAATATTTGTAAAGCATTGCTATCACAACAAATCTTAATAAGATTAGTGGCAAGCACAACAATGTCATATTTGTGCGATTTGAGGTGATTCATACCATTCATATTAGACTTAACTCGTATGTTGATAAACATTATTGATAATTCTACAACCCATATCAAATTGTAATTCCACATCATAATAAACATAAACATTTGAAATTTGAATTTGAATGACTTGATTCTTGTCATCACCCCAACCTCCTCACAAGAATAAAAATGTTCATTCATTGACTTATAGCAATATTGCAAACACTTTCCTAGCCCGAATCTTGTGAAACTCAAGATTAATCTTGAGGTGCTTGGTATTGAATGACAAAATTAAGAGTGTGTGACTAATTTGATGTATTAAGTAACACAAAGAGTGATTTTCTAAATTATTGTAGCTCTAAATATAGATGCATGATTAGATTCAAAATGTGTTAGACTAATTAAATCAAGGAAAACAATATGATGTGTAGGGTGAGTATAAAAATTAAACAATGTAATCAAAATAGACTACCCAACAAAATGCATATAACCAAGTATAATTAATATAGACTAATTAATAGAAAGAAATATAATATTAAATTTCCAAACATTCGGATAAAGATGCAAATATGTTTTAAATAAAGAATAAATTACATTATATACCGCTTGGATCCATAAATGATAAGGGTCCATTTGGTTAGTGGAATTTTAAAAACTCAAAATTCTACAATCCTTGGTTTAGCCAAATCAAGGTTTTGTAAATCTTAATTCTAATTTTTGGAATTTTACTTGAACAATTTGTTTCACTCAGAAAATGCGTGTGAAGACACATTTTTATGTGTAAGCTTGGAGTTGAAGGAAAATTTCAAAAAGTAGTCCAATCTATTGTCTTTACACTCACAAGAAAACATAACCAAGTTTTGATTTTCAATTCCTACTTGCTACTAGGAAGTTGGAAAACCTAGTTTTGAGGCAAAATTGGAAGTTTGGTATGCTAATTCCATTTTGCCAATTTTGAAACAAACAAAAGAAATTTCAAAACCAAATTTTCAAAAAAGCCAATTCCTATCATCTTCCAAGAACCAAACGGACCCTAAGTGAATTGTAAATGATGAAGACTTCAAATTCACAAAAACCTAGGATGTAGAATGTTCTACAATAATCACCAATGTTAATTTGAATTTTTTTCCTTTCTTCACAATATTTCTTAATTGAATTTGCTAGTATTGTAGATCTAATCATTGATCATGAACTAATTACTTTGGTAGAAAGCACATGCATGAATGTACACACACAGATATACATATGTATATCTATGTATATATATACACAGATATACATGTATGCATACACATACACACACATACATACATACACGATAAGACTTTTATGTTAGAATTTATCAAGCCATTTCTTAATTACAATTTTTTCTCTAAATAATTTTGAATGTTGTAAAACTTTTCATTAATTAAAAAATATTTAACTTAAATTTGAAAATAGATTTATCTATTATCATAACATAAATCAAACATTTTATTTTTGAAATACATAAACCTTCATATCATTTCTATTAAAAAAAATTTAAAAATCCCCTCATTAAAAAGAAAACATTTTATTTTTGAAATACATAAATTATATTTACTCTTACAGAATAATGATTTCTATATACTTATTCTACTCCAAAAAAAACATTTATAAATGACCCCAACTTCTTTTGATCCTACAAAATCAAACCACAAGTATACGGGGTACATCTAATATTTTTCAAATATGAGAACTGCAAATTCTATTAAAAAACAATATAACATATCAACGATTTTACCTATGATGCCCTCAGTTTTCTATTCTTCACCTTCTTTCACGTGTACCCGGAGCCCTTTCTTCACTATTCTATTTTTCATCAAATGTTGTTCAAAATTCGTCGCTCTTAGAAGATATCTTTCTGCCATTGTAACTATCCATTCTCCTTCCTGCAGTTCAACACCAGATTTTGAAAGTTCATTTATATCATCTCCCGAAGTAGAGCTATGGACCACAACCACGAAGCATACAATCATTGCACTCAATCCGTGACGCCGTTCCCACGAGGGATTAATTTCAGTGGCCTCAGCAACGCCAACATGAGCGTCAGAAAACAGAGTTTCATTTAAACCTGACTCCGCTCCGTCCACTGCTTTTCCGATCAAAAAGATGGAATCCCACGATGCACACTGAAACAACATACAAGATCCTCTCAATTCATCCACGTTAAATCCTTTTGATTTACAGTTCACTTCAAAACATTACTACGAAAATATCGACTTTGTGAGAACAGTAGTCAATAAGGATTTTTTTTTTTTTTTGCGTTAATAGCTCAATTTATGATTGCCAGTTTAGAAAGAATATTGAAATCATTACCTTGAACTTATGAATGAAATTCCGTATTACTGCATTGGTGCAATAACAAATTTCTAGCCAGTTCAGACGGTTTAATGAATGCAAATCTTCAATACCCGTTATCTTCTGGCAATGTGTAATTGTAACGGACTTCAAGTTGGTCAATCTGGCAAGACTGGGCAAATGCTCCAGCGCAGGGCACTCTCTAATAACCAGCCTCCAGAGGTTTGTAAGATCGCCGGCCACTGCTATCCTTTGCAAATCTCTGCAATTTTGTACATCTAGCTTGAAGAGAGTTGTTGGCAACTTCATTTTCCTTAGCTTATCACAAAAGTGAATCTCAATTTCCTCCAGGCACGCCATTCTGCCAAAACATGGCAACTCCTCAATCTCAGGGCACTGTTTAACAGACAAACTTGTAGGAGCATACTCCCCTGCTATTCTTCGCAAATCTCTGCACCTTTGTACTTCGAAATAGGAGACTTTCGTTGCCAGCGAAATGTTTTGTAGCTTCTCACAAGAGTGAACCCTAATGTTCTCTGAGTTGCTCACCAAAATCCGGCAAAAATTGGCAACTCCTCAAGGGCAGGGCACTGTTCAATTGTCATCCATGTAACCTTCGTAAAATCTCTGGCACCCGCTATTCTTTGCAAACCCCTGCAACTTTTTATATCCAACTTGATAAGAGTTGTTGGAAGCATAATATTATGTAGCTTTTCACAAGTGTGAATCTTAATTTGCTCCAAGCTTCCCACTTTGTCAAAACAGGGCAACTCCTCAAGCTCAGGGCACTGTTTAACAAACAACTGTGTAACATTTGTAAGATTACTCCCTCCTTATATTCTCTGTAAATCTCTGCAGCTTTGTACGTCCAACTTGAGAAGTGTTGTTGGCAGCATAATGTTCTTCAGGCTCTGACAAGTGTGAATCTTAATATTCTCTAAGCAACTCCCTCTGACAAAAATTGGCAACTCCTGAAGCGCAGGGCGCTGTTTAATTGTCATCGATGTAAGGTCATTAGCTCCAGCTATTCTTTGCAAATCTCGGCAACATCGTACATCCAAACTGATGAGGGTTGTTCGCAGCGTGATGTTCTGCAGCTTTTCACAGTCGTCAATCAAAATATTTTTAAAGTTATTCACACTGGCAAAATTTGGCAACTCCTTAAGCGCAGGACACTTTCTAATAATCAGCTCCTCGATCTTTGTTAGATCGCCGGCCACAGCTACTCTTTGCAAATCTCTGCAACTTTGTACATCCAACATCACGAGTGTTTTTGGCAGCATAATGTTTCGTAGCTTTTCACAAGATTCAATCTTAATTTGCCCCAAGCATCTCACTTTACCAAAACATTGCAACTCCTCAAGCTCAGGACACTGAATAATGTGCAACTCTTTAGGCTCCAAGTTGCCTGACACACTTTTCAAATTTTCAAGGCGATTCACTCTAAGATATTTCAAATTCACACATCCATCAATTATAATCCTCTCCAAGCAACTTGGGCCGCTTAAATCTGGTAACTGCTCAAGCTTCGCACAATGACGAATGCTTAGATTTACAACACTTTTAAAATCAAAATCTACCGTTTTCAAAACTACACAGCCATTCAACTCAAAATACGTCATCTTCACATATACATCAAATGCGATCCTCTCCAGATGCTTCATATTACTAAGACATATGCTCTCAAACTCGAGCATTGTACAACCAGAAATTCTCAGCTCTACAAGCCTTGCAAGTTTGCTAATTCCTGACACACTTTTCAACCAATCACAGTTTTCAATAGAAATGTTTTTCAAGCAACTCATATGTGCAAACCTTAGCTCCTCAAGCTGCTAACATTCACTAATCTTTAATTGTACAAGTTTGCAAAGATCAGGTGTTGCTTGCAATCTTGTGAGATTTTTACAGCTGGTAATATGTAGCTCTTTCAAATTGGGAGGTGCCTGACATTTCAAAAAAATACTTAATTAAAATATTCAGGTATGAACAATATTGAGGAAACTACTGTCATGTAGAAAGTGCATCTAGCATAGCACTAACGAAGAGAAGCAACATACCTGCACTTCACTCTGCCACAATTTCTGGAAACACACATTGCTGATTTTAAATACTGCAAGCTTTGAAGAGGGATGCGGGAAAAAATGTTTGAGTTTTCATCTGGTTTCCGGTTAACTGGCTGGTAGCGCGGGTATTCGATCTGAAGCCATATCAGAGAAGGAGTATCAGGTCCCTCTAAAAAGTACGTAATTTGAGAACCGATAGATTTGGCCACAATGGAATGGAAACACCTCCCTTCGGTTTGTTCCAGGATGTTTGGGAAACCCTTTGATTCCTGCGTACACAGAATGAAGCTTACAATCTGTGCAGTAGTAGAAATTTCACAATGTAAATATCAATAAGAGATGAATATATGATATAAAGACAAACATACCAAAGATTTAAGGTGTTCAGGATGCCAAACACGACAGCTAGGTTGTTTCACTTCCTCGGCCATTTCTCTACCCAAGTCCCGAAGATGATCATGCATTTTGAAAGCAGACTTGTCTAACCAATCTGTATCCTCTACTTCGAACTCCTCGACGAGACATTTATCTTTCAATGTTTCTAAAGAATGCCTAGCTGTCCATCCAGATACCCTCCATATGGACATGGCTTTGGTGATAGGCTTTCCAACAAAGAAGCAAGCTATGTCCACGAAAATATGTTTTTCTTCATTCTCTAATGAATCAAAGCTTATCTTCAGTCTCTTCTTTACATCTCCTGGCAGCGCCTTTCTGAGTTTTTCCAACTCCTCCTGCCAATACAACATGTCGGATCTGCGAGAAACATGCCGGCCTAGAACTATAAGAGAGAGGGGTAGGCTTCCACACATGTTAACGAAGTCCTCAACTAGATCCTCGTACCCTTTATCTGGTTGGGGTCGTTTGAAAGCGTTCCAGCAAAACAACTCCCTCCCATATTTTGTATCCAGTCCTCCTAGGTTATAAGCAATGTCAATCCCTGCACTTGCAAGAACCCCTACATCTCGGGTTGTAATGATTATCAGATGATTATTATTACTGTGTTCATTTAAAATGCTCATGGGTAACAGAGCATATAACTGTTCCACGTGATCAACGTCATCTAAAACAATTCGGAAACTCAAAGAACTGCTTCTTCAGAAGATATCCCTTAGATGGTTTGTCCCTACTTTATCAGTTGAGAAATTTTGTATACTATCAAAAAAGACATCTTTGAGGAGCTGACGTTGCAATATGGGTAAATTATCCCTCTTATAGGCTTCCCGAACATGATAAAGAAAACTTGCCCTTGTGTATTTTGATTTATTTTTGTTGAATAGCTCCAAGGATAGAGTTCTCTTCCCAACCCCGCCCATACCAAAAATGCCGACGATATTAGCTTTCTCTCTGGCTGCTTTCTTGATCCTGCACTGCCTCTCAAAATCTTGAACAAGCTCATCAAGGCACTGCCTCTAAAAATCTTTGACGAGCTTATGAAGTCCGACTGGATGTTCGGCAACGTGCAAAGGTTTTGCCCTTTGCACTTCTTTCTCTACAGTGGATATTGTGTCTGTGCATTCCAGAGATCTGCAAGAGAACGGGGCATTTGATAAGAACACAATTTTGCTCATTGCACTTCTCCTGTTTTTGGTACAAGAAAATATATTATTTGAGATACCAAGTAGACTGAAAACAGGTAGAAAGTGTGAGTTTTGGTAAGCCAAGCAAACAGATTTATAGTGCCAGTAATTTCACATCTAAAAGTAATTGAAATCTGACAATTATGCACAGTAAATACAGTTGAGTTCCAAGCAAACAAATTTAAGATAGAATTTATTCTGTAAAACAAACACACTTCTATTCAGCTTCAACAACGATAATAGACCCCGCTCGATACATTTTTCCTATCATAAAAAAGGCCATCTCTGGATCTGGAAGCTCCATAGTCTATTCCTGCCATCAATTTAGCAGCCTACCACTCAGTAATAGTAGCACAAGTGACCCAAGTAGTGTAAGACGGGAATCTTTCAGGTTTGTATTAAAATAATCATGCCCAAATTAAGTCCTCTATAGTATTTTTCCGAGATTTTTCATTCTCTGAGTTTGTACAGCCTTTTTTTCTTTTTTGCTCTGCAATGGTGGGGCATTTCCATTTTTCTCATCATTATTTAATGCATAAATTGCTTTTGCAGGAAGCTGCATTTGTATGGAGGCTTACAAAATCGTTCTAATGAATCTTATTTCTACAAGTTTTAGAATCATTGCACTCAATGAGATTACAAATCTGTGGTATTCTGTCGAAACAACCACTGTCAATTGTTCATGGACCTGATTGTGATTCCACATCTTGCATGTGTTTTTACAGAGCAGATCAAATGATTTTCTTTGATAAAATCCTACCAATCGATGCCTATATTTCTTGGCTTCTCACTCGCAGATAGAATGTTAACAAGGGTTATGGAATAGAGATTTAAGCTTGACACTAACACTTGGTTGAGAAATCTGAAAGCCCCTTTTGACGAAAAAAAATTTGTGCATACTCGCCAACAATGTCTTTGCTGCTACATTTTTTATGCATGTCCATTTCCTTGGCAAGTAGAAATGGGGAAGATGATAGTACAAGGTTCTTGTATCTGATTTAACATCTGCTCAACATGGTTACATAAACTTTCAAAGCTTTTCAAAAAAAAAATTCCCTATGCAGAGTAATAAAATCACTGAAATCTTTTGGACTAAATACGTTAGAATACATTTCTTTGGGCACTTTGTGGAATGGCTCTCTCATCATGTTTATGCTACCACAATTCGCAGGCGTGTCAAACAGAGCTTCAACGACTGCCCATACTCATTTCATAAATACAAACAAGAAATAATTCGATTTCTACACATCCCCCGAGTCATTTTATGGTCGTTGTAAATCCTCATCTTTTATATGTTTAATTCACTTTAAATGTTCCCATCATTATTATGACACAAAACCCTAGCACTTTTGTCACCGTAAAAAGTAGGGCATGAACTATTCTCCAGCGTGTTGGGACTGCACTTTTGCTTGGGTGCACAAGTGAGTTGATTCTTTATTTGCTCGCATAACGACACATTTGCTATCTCACGTTGCATTTGGAAGGTTATTTGTCATTTTAGTTACAGGCTTAGCGAAAGTATGGAGATTAGGTGATCTCAATTAGCTTATTCATTTTTTTTGTTTTCAGAGTTCAATTCAATCGGATCTAGATTTAAATCTCTTGGTTGTGAATGCTGAATTTGATGATCTAGAATGGAGCATAGCTACAGGAAAAGCCCACTTTTCTGTGACCCTCATGATACAATGCCCATTTTCGCTATTGCAGCCAAGGCTAATCTTACTAGACACGGTAGATCCTCTGCTACCTAGCTCAAAATGCAAGATCAAAAGCCCTGCTATTCAACTTCTATAACAGTGGTTGTTCAACTAATGCAGAAGTTAATGTCACCATAAGGTCCAAGGAGGCAGAGCATCCTTAAGCAGGAAAGATAGCGCAAACAGAATAATACTAATAAAATTTACAATAAAGAGTCAACTTTCATAAAATAAATCTCGTCGATTTCAAAGATCAAGTTAGAGCTACAACAGCTATGCCGAAATAACTTCAGTCTCACACTCCTGTCTGTTAAGAAAACAGCTCTCACTGAATGTGCACACTCCAACTTATGTCTCAGCTTCTCAACAGATTTGATTTAAAAGGTACAAAAGAAGAATTAACTCCTTAATTAAGAGAGATTCTAAACTTAGATAACAAGTGAAAGCAGTTCTAGAAAAAAATAGAAATCAAGACTTAGAATCTCTGCTGCAGTAATGCTTTATTATCTGGGAAACATAAACTGCTATTTGAACTCCCAGTTGTATGCTGAACAACAAACAACCTATCAAAGTCAACAGAAAGCTTACTCTGAATTTTTTAATTCGTGGCCTGCGGTGTATGAAACTGTCACAACCCTCTACTTTCTCTACATATATTTCAAAAGAAATTACACGTGGACTTTTTCTTTAGAAGTAAAATAAAATAAAATTTAAAGAACTTAGTAGTTATTGAGTGGAGGTCATGTGACGGTTTAAGAAAAAACAGTTACTTAACTAAAACAAAATGATTCACATATTCTTCTGCCAGGGAATTCTGGTCATTATCACCGGCACCATCACCTGAGTCATGGTCGGCACTACATTCCCCACGATGTTCCATACAACCAGGTGTCGTTAATGCATCTTGTATTATGCTATGAGAAGGAATATTTGATAAGATAGCAAAAAAAAAAATCCGGCACCATAGGTCCCTCGTTTAGCATATATATATATATATATATCCTCCAGCTTCACTGCCAGTGGGGAGGAGTTGGGGGGGGAGCTCAAATTTGTTCGAGAGCACCTCACAAAAACAAGTGTGCCACTGCTGTAGGAGAGGCGCTTTTCAGCCGGAATCCATCACACACCAAATTTATTCTTTTCACCCATAGCAATTGGTTACCACAACTCTGTGATATCTTGACAGTTGGATGGAATCCGTAGCTCTCTCTCCATGGCAACATTGCATGTTCCAGAAGCAAGAGAATTCCTGAAGCCGCCATCAGCACAAGACAACACAAAGTTAAGAGAGTGAGCGGCTGGGGAGAAAGGAAGGTTCCGAGGAAAACAATCTGAAGGAGATCGGGTAACGATGCATTTTTCCAGGTTCATCTTTGTTTATTTCTAAGCTAATCCATGATTGTTGAGCTTCGTCAACCTTGTTGCATAGGTTTTGTGCACATAATGTTCTTGTATGGTTTAAAAATGCATTGGTGCATAGAAACTTCATTAGAGAATACCTCTGCGATAACTTGCTCTTAGTTACATTGGCCATAGTGGAATGGTTTCATTACTATTTAGTTTGTTTTTTTTTATATGGCATGAGACCATTGTATTAAATTGGATATTGTGAGACGTGTTTCCATACAAACACCTGAACTAGGCTGCACTAAAACTCTGTGTCAATTCATACAAATTTCATGAGGGGCTTGAGTACGATGTAAAGGCTCCTTGTCACAGTACCAGATCATAGTAAGAGGTTGTAGAAGAACAACCTTTGCGCCCAAGAAACCATTTTATTTCTAAACATAATCCGGTACCAGTATGGAGAAATCCATCACTCATTCTTTCTATGACTTATAATTTTCTTGATAATCTAGAAACCCTGTTCCAACCTTGATGTGATGTGCTTGTACAAGTTATGCATGTAAATGTAAGTCACCTTATTTTTCTTTGTTAGGCGTTCCACTTTGTATCACTAGTTAAGATGTTTCTCAACTCCTTTCATTTAAAACTTAAGCTTGGTTAACATTAAATTATCTTCAAGATATTAAACCCGGTACCAGACCTAAAGGCGTGGATTTGAATGTATGCATTGAGCTATGCAATAATTGTCTACTCTCTAGCTTTATGAAATTATTAAAGCCTAGTAAAATTAGAAAGTAATATCTTATCAACACATTGTTGAACTTTGATCGTACTCTTGGGTGATTTTGGCTAAGTATGTAAGCTTTTGTTTTCTTGGGTGGGCTGCTAAATATAGCTTGGGCACCTACGAGCCCCTTGGAAAAATAATAATTACATGGCCATCTTTTTATATATGACCTGGGGATTAGTTCTATTCACCATTTATTTTACCATGACTTTATTAACTATGTTAAGGAACTGGTAACTCATGAAAGGTTGTTAACTTAAAAATCATTATATTACATTGATGTGGTCATATCATGATAAATGGAAAATAATGGGTCATTCTTGTTACTTAATGTACATCTTGTATATTTATGTTTATGAGAGAAATTCCAAATAGGATAACATGCTAGGCATATTAATTGATGGAAAAAGAGTTTCATTGGTAGCTATGTGATTGGTTTAACATATGTGTATTTATAACATGTGTCAATAGGGAATTGATGGTAGTACTTTTATGCCATTTTGGAAGTTGGTTTAATTTTCTTGCTAGAGATGAGCTAAGATGATGTTATTAATTGACCCATGATTAATGGTCCTTATGATTTTATCCTTGTATGTTGATGAGTATATGAAACTCAAGGTTGGATAAAACATGTTATGTTTTATTTTTTTTTATAAATGATGTAGACAGGACTATGAAACTGAGGTGATAACTAAGAAAATGTTGTTTTATTGACCGATTAATGTTCTGACATTATTTGTGTAGCACAATTTCATTATTCTTCTAAGTTTTACTTATTTAGACTATCTCGTTGCCGGGCTGGGTATCTTTCATGTCAGAAAAGATTCCGGGGAAGCTTAACAGCTTCGTGGTAGGGTGGAAAAGCACTCCTACAATATTCTCGCCTTGTGTTCTTAGACAAGTTCTGGAGCTCTTTTCAACTTGGTCGTCATGGTTTACCACCTGGTATCTGGTATCTGGTATTAGTAATCTAGTAACGAATTTACAATTTCTTTTAAATTTGAGCATATATGTATATGTATCATTTTGTTTAAAGTTAATGATAGTTAATCGACTAATGTTGACTAGTCAATATTCAAAAGACTTTGACTCTCGTTGATTTTTCCACATATTACGAGGATTGCTAATGTGGCATTTGTTTTGCAGGGGCAGTCATTACATATGGTATCAGAGCTCTTGGTTCCACACTTGGGCCTTGAGTTCACTATGCTAGACATAGAACTGTAAGTCAACTTGTTTACTTTATATAGTATGAGTTGATGATATGGGTTACATAATGTGTCCCTTAGCTATGATTACATTAGACATAGAAGGATTTGATGTTCCTTATGCATGTCATGATTGTGAGTTAAAAATTTTCATTTCTTAAAAGATTGTCAAAATAGAAAGTTTATGGAATGACTGGTAAATTGCATACCTCATATCTTTATGATTATATGTATTTTAAACCATGTGATGATATAATGAGTGTATTGGAATTGAACTATTGAGATAGTCAAAGGATGGTTGACTTTTGCACTAGGCTATGAGAGCCTACCAAACGAAGATTCAGCTTGTGATAGCAATGCAAAATATCTTTTATTGTGGAGGATTGATAGGATGTACAAGGGAGTAGATTGTGAAGAACATGCCATTCTTCCTTTTTCATTTATCTTATGCTCTTTTTTCTTTTTTTTTTGGAAAGCTTACCTTCCACTATGGGTGTCGAATGTGAACAAACAAGGAAGGTTAGATGTTTTATACTTTCCTCCATGGAAGGGTGTAATGTAGCAAATATGGGATAGATAGGTGGATATCTTCATGTTTAGTTTCCCTATCTGCCAGTTCTGTAGAATGGATACATGTATGTTCTTGTTTCTTCTACAGGTAATTCTGGATTTTGAAAGTGCTTGGCCAAGCCATTTTAATTTTTCCAAATATTGTATATGTGACACATGGTTATACCTATTTGGAATTCTTTTTCTTTTACTGCATATGTGTAGATATGTAGTTATTTATTTCCTAGCTACATTCCGTGTTTAGACTACTAGGCACATGGTTGCAATGTAAAAATGTTACACGGTCGCACCAGATCCATCTGATCCATCTTGTTCCGAGAAGCTAGGCTTCTCGTGTTAGGGTCGGGGTATTCTTTGAGTTAGGAAGAATCCCGAGGAAAGTATCCACTCTGTAGTTGGAAAGGTTAAAGTGCCTAGGCCATACTTTCATCTCAGGAAGCAAGTGGGAGACGTCCTATAGCTTTGGAGACTAAAGACCACAATGGAAATGTCATCTCAGTTTGATTGTCTTGTGCGCCATTTGAGATGTACTTAATTACATCATTATGTGACGATTTAATGGCGTAAAGGTCATACATCACAACATGTGCTTATATGTTGGTTAAGCACACTATGGTGACAAAATGGGCATGAGGGCCTATGGTCACTCACTTGATAAAAATTGGATTACTAATCCTTGTAGGTGATTGGCAAGTATACCTAGATGATATACTTAATGGTGTTGAACATATGATAGATGACATTGCACCTTCATGATGTGCTTATTGTTCCATGTTTGACGTGTAGGTCGACATTTTCTATGATGCCCATTGAGGTATGATGCTTTACATTATACTTCGTATATTTAGTAAATCATGCTTTTGGTGGATGGATTCTTTGGATAATGCCATGTGTTATATTTGTAAATGGATAATCATTGTTAATCCTTGATTATGGTAGTGAAACAAATGTTAACTCATCAAGCTATAGTTTACTTATTTATGTGAACCTTGCAAATGATAATGTGTACTTAACAAGACATGGTCAACTTCTTCTAATATTTTCAATTATGGCATAGTCATGTGATGATATGTTGTGTTCGACGATTTGGTTGATAATTGGTTATGAAACATAACTTTATTTGCACCTATCATTTTGACATGTAACTTGGAAAGTAGAATGAAGATACAAACTTAATTTGAAGATATTGTATCTACTTAGATGACTTTTGACTAACTTGATTTGACTTTTTGGCCTATGTGGAAAGTGTATGAAAATATGGTCTTCCTATGAGGATGTAGCCGGGTATGTATAGATCCATCTTTTATCTATTTTGATAATATTTTTGCATTGGTATATGTGATGATCCACCATGCATGTGACTTTACTTTATAGAAAGTTGTTAACACCTTTTATTTAGTCCATTTGGTCAATTAATAAAGATCAATGATGTAGTCATCTTGAGTTATCTGTTTGACTCCTAGTCGATATGGTGTTCAACATAGACTTAGACCCTTTGGTTGACTTGTGTTTGGGATTTGGTTGAATTATCTATTGCTATAAAACTTGGGTTAATGTTACTTGACACATTTAATTGTGCAACTTTCTATCCTTGATCTATCTATGATAACGGTTAAATACATGTTGTTAATTTGGAGCTATATGCAAATTAAGATGCATAGTGATGATTAAATGTTAATGATTACATTAATGATGTTATATGTCCATGTCATTATATTTCATGATGATCTAATGAGGATGACTTAGATGCAATGAGATTGCATTACTTGATTATGTTTCGTGGACACTGGTCTATTGATATGGACAATTACTCACTTAGCGAGCACGTGTTAGATGGTATGTATGGTACATATGGCTTGTGATTATAAGATGAGTTAAGAAGTCATAAAGTTGAACAAAATTTTTGACTACTAATTTTTGAGTTGCTCTTGAGATACTAATTAGTATGGCAAGATGTGGATAAGAAGTACCTACTAGCAAGGAAAAATAAATCCACAAGTGATGCCAGGGTAAGGTAAGTGCACAGGTATGTGTGTGATATCATGTGATTTTAAGTCAATATGTTAGAAATTTTGAGACTTCTTGAGATAAGGAAGTATATGATTTTATATTTCATTGGAAAGTCAATTTGATTTATAATATATGATGGACTAACATTGGGTGTTGTTCCTGTAATGTAATAGAGGGAATGACACATTATAAGAAAGGAGGAATATTGTTGGAGAGAGGTACTTCTAACCTTGTAAAACTATAGAATGGTAATGAAATTCACACACTCACATGTAGAAAATGATCTTGCAATGATTGCTAATACATGTGCTTCTACCTATGTGAGTTATTTTCTCTTTAGTTATTACTTCAACTATGTGTTTATATTGTCTTTGAAGAGATAGATCCATGAAAGTTAATGTGTTAATGAAATGTAGATTTCATATTTAAAAAAAAAAAAAAGTTTATTTTAATTATAGTAGCTGAAAAATTATATTTTCTATAGAACTGAATGTAGATGCATGTGTTATTGTGTAAATGGAAGTTAGATATTGATCTTGTAGATTTATTTTCCTTGTATATATAATTGGTATGATTTTGAATTCTTATATCTATCTGTATCGGGACGATACATCCTTTAAGAGGGGAAGGATGTCACAACCGTCTACTTTCTCCACATATATTTCAAAAGAAATTACACGTGGACTTTTTCTTTAGAAGTAAAATAAAATAAAATTTAAAGAACTTAGTAGTTATTGAGTGGAGGTCAGGTGACAGTTTAAGAAAAATAGTTACAGAACTAAAACAAAATGATTCATATATTCTTTTGCGAGGAAATTCTGGTCATTATCACCGGCACCATCACCTGAGTCATGGTTGGCACTACATTCCCCACGATGTTTCATACAACCAAGTGTCGTGAATGCATTATGTATTATGCTATGAGAAGGAATATTTGATAAGATAGCAAAAAAAAAAAATACAGCACCATAGGTCCCTCGTTTAGCATATATATATCCTCCAACTTCACTGCCAGTGGGGAGGAGTTGGGGAGGGGAGCTCAAATTTTTTTGAGAGCACCTCACAGAAACAAGTGTGCCACGGCTATAGGAGAGGCATTTTTTAGCCGGAATCCATCACACACCAAATTTATTCTTTTCACCCATAGCAATTGGTTACCACAACTCTATGATATCTTGACGGTTGGATGGAATCCGTAGCTCTCTCTCCATGGCAACATTGCATGTTCCAGAAGAAAGAGAATTCCTGAAGCCACCATCAGCACACGACAACACAAAGTTAAGAGAGTGAGCGGCTGGGGAGAAAGGAAGGTTCCGAGGAAAACAATCTAAAAGAGATCGGGTAACGACGCATTTTTCCAGGTTCATCTTTGTTTATTTCTAAGCTAATCCATGATTGTTGAGCTTCGTCAACCTTGTTGCATAGGTTTTGTGCACATAATGTTCTTGTATGGTTTTAAAATGCATAGGTGCATAGAAACTTCATTAGAGAATACCTCTGCGATAACTTGCTCTTAGTTACATTGGCCATAGTGGAATGGTTTCATTACTATTTAGTTTGTTTGTTTTTATATGGCATGAGACCATTGTATTAAACTGGATATTGTGAGACGTGTTTCCATACAAACACCTGAACCAGGCTGCACTAAAACTCTGTGTCAATTCATACAAATTTCATGAGGGGCTTGAGTACGATGTAAAGGCTCCTTGTCATAGTACCAAATCACAGTAAGAGGTTGTAGAAGAACAACCTTTGCACCCAAGAAACCATTTTATTTCTAAACATAATCCGGTAGCAGTATGGAGAAATCCATCACTCATTCTTTCTATGACTTATAATTTTCTTGATAATCTAGAAACCCTATTCCAACCTTGATGTGATGTGCTTGTACAAGTTATGCATGTAAATGTAAGTCACCTTATTTTTCTTTGTTAGGCGTTCCACTTTGTATCACTAGTTAAGATGTTTCTCAACTCCTTTCATTTAAAACTTAAGCTTGGTTAACATTAAATTATCTTCAAGATATTAAACCCGGTACCAAACCTAAAGGCGTGGATTTGAATGTATGCATTGAGCTATGCAATAATTGTCTACTCTCTAGCTTTATGAAATTATTAAAGCCTAGTAAAATTAGAAAGTAATATCTTATCAACACATTGTTGAACTTTGATCGTACTCTTGGGTGATTTTGGCTAAGTATGTAAGCTTTTGTTTTCTTGGGTGGGCTGCTAAATATAGCTTAGGCACCTACGAGCCCCATGGAAAAATAATAATTACATGGCCATCTTTTTATATATGACCTGGGGATTAGTTCTATTCACCATTTATTTTACCATGACTTTATTAACTATGTTAAGGAACTGGTAACTCATGAAAGGTTGTTAACTTAAAAATCATTATATTACATTGATGTGGTCATATCATGATAAATGGAAAATAATGGGTCATTCTTGTTACTTAATGTACATCTTGTATATTTATGTTTATGAGAGAAATTCCAAATAGGATAACATGCTAGGCATATTAATTGATGGAAAAAGAGTTTCATTGGTAGCTATGTGATTGGCTTAACATATGTGTATTTATAACATGTGTCAATAGGGAATTGATGGTAGTACTTTTATGCCATTTTGGAAGTTGGTTTAATTTTCTTGCTAGAGATGAGCTAAGATGATGTTATTAATTGACCCATGATTAATGGTCCTTATGATTTTATCCTTGTATGTTGATGAGTATATGAAACTCAAGGTTGGATAAAACATGTTATGTTTTATTTTTTTTTATAAATGATGTAGACGGGACTATGAAACTGAGGTGATAACTAAGAAAATGTTGTTTTATTGACCGATTAATGTTCTGACATTATTTGTGTAGCACAATTTCATTATTCTTCTAAATTTTACTTATTTAGACTATCTCGTTGCCGGGCTGGGTATCTTTCATGTCAGGAAAGATTCTGGGGAAGCTTAACAGCTTCGTGGTAGGGTGGAAAAGCACTCCTACAATATTCTCGCCTTGTGTTCTTAGACAGGTTCTGGAGCTCTTTTCAACTTGGTCGTCATGGTTTACCACCTAGTATCTGGCATCTGGTATTAGTAATCTGGTAACGAATTTACAATTTTTTTAAAATTTGAGCATATATGTATATGTATCATTTTGTTTAAAGTTAATGATAGTTAATCGACTAATGTTGACTAGTCAATATTCAAAAGACTTTGACTCTCGTTGATTTTTCCACATATTACGGAGATTGCTGATGTGGCATTTGTTTTGCAGGGGCTTTGAAGTGCTTTCTTCCATTCCTCAATCTTGTTAAGATACCTTCCTTTCTTCTGATATTGAAGGAATGCATCAGCGTATGCTCCACTTTCTATATAGCGGAGATCAGAGGGCTTCACTTTATAAAACACGGGGACTATTTTGCTCTGACTTTGTAACATGAGAACAAGCTCAGCCAGACACCAAGGCGACTCTGCATACCTTTTCGAAAAGATAGCAATATGCACTCTAGCAGATCTGATTGCAGCTTCAATGATTGACGGAAATGAGGCTCCAAGCTCCTTCTCTTCCGAATCAAGAAATGCCTTTATATCTAGATCCTTAAGGGAATTGTATAGCTCAGTAGCGACAGTTTGCTTGACATCGGGGCGTCTGTGGTTGATGAAAACATCATACAGTTTCGAAGGTCCTTCTATTTCTCCCCTGGTGTTGGGAGGTTTAATTCCTGCAAAAGCATCACATTGATGATATGAGGATGTAGAAGACATTAATGCACAGTGGGACTGACAGGCAAAATGCTAAGCAAATCATGCAAACAATGGATATGTCTCAAGCAAGAATGGGGTGAATCGAAATAGACGAAGGCATGCATATAAATATATACAAGTGCATCTGCATCCTTTCGTTCGAGGAAAGTATGGGTAAATGAGGGAAACCGTTCCCTCTTTGATTTCTGCTGAAAACGCAGAGGAAAATGTGGAAACAAAGAAGAAGATGTTTTGTCCAAGAATTCAGTACAAGACGTTACCTTCAGGGCTTCTTCCTAAAATTTTAAAAATAAGGAAAAACAAGATTTTTTAAATAAAACTGGGTGGCTGTATGAAAGCGTGGACAAAATTCCTCGTTCACAACTACAGTCTGCTTCATACCTAACAACTCGCTCCCATCAACATGACGATAATGCAAACTGATTGGGAAAATGACACGTTCAGTTTTGGAACAATTGGTTTGGATAAATAAATTATAAGTTAATTATTTAATAATATGATTTTCATATGAACTTTTGGAATAGGTATGCTTTTAATATAAGCGTGGCACATGAATCACTTACATTTGTTCAATAAGTAATGAGAACAATGAATCATTCAACTTAAAATTTATATATTTTATATATTTATCTTTTTAGCATTTCTAATTGATTTGAAATATATATACTAATCTTTCTAATATTTTTAATTGATTTGAACAACTCATAATGACTTGACTTTTATCCTACTTAGAATTCAAGTCTTCTAGAAAGTTTAGTTTATTTTAAAATGTCTTTGAAAAAAGTAAGTAATTTATGATCACGTTGAATCTTTTTATTGCAAATATAAATGTGCGTCATAAAAGACATAATTTATAGATAGTAATACCATTAAGAGATTCTAATATCTGACACTATCTTTAGAAAACAATGACAACAAAACAAATTTAGTAAAATTTTCTTACAATCAACTTATTATGAAGTCTAATTCTAAGATACGAAATGATGACTTAGTATTTAAACTAAATAAGAAAATTATAACTCCTATAAAGACATCCATTACTGCGACTTACTATTATTCAACTTAGAAATAACATATTTAAGAAAATTTTAATAAATATGAAAAAGAATTTAATAAAATTATAAAAATGAATAGATTAAAATTCTACAATATGACATTCAAAATTTTGATAATTATATTAATATTTTGTTTTTTGTAAGCTTACTTGCACTTTCTAAGAATTTATCTATTGGGGAAGTGAATAGACAAAGAATAAAATAGGAGTTCCATATTATTTATGACTATGATCATATAGACAAGTTATTTGCACTTTTTGAGGCTATCATTGAAAAAATTTCTTAGCCTTTTACTATCCATGGTCACATAGAATTTGCAACGTGTCTCCCTATTTTGTGTATAGTCGATTTAAAATAAATTTGAGTCAAATTTTAATCAAATCATTATCGCCCAAGTTTTATTAAAATAAATAATTAAAGTTATTTGAAATTATTTTAGTTGTGTAATTATTCTCCATGTCCTTACCTTCGAAACAAGCCCACCCATGTCAAGAATGAACTTAAATTGCCCAAGTTGTGCCTTGTTGCTCGAAATGTCACCGTTCCTAACTCAAAAGGTTTCAAAATACTCAAAACATGAAAATTTATAAGTAAAATACTAGGGATGCTCAAAGGTGGAGTATTCTCAACCAAACAGTGTTTAAAATGCTAAAAATTTAGCATACATAACCAAAAAGGGTTAAAGATACTCAAAACTTGAATAATCAAAACCAAATTGGTTTGAGTGCTCAAAAAATGAGCACTCACAACTCAAAATTAGTTATTAGTTTCTAATGCTCAAATGGTGAGCATTCATAACTTGAGTTGGATTCCAAAGCTCAAGTTGTGAGCAACCATAACTTGAATATGGGTTGTAAATATTTAAAAACTAATCATTTATGCTTTGAAAAGTCAAAATCATAACTAGCTTTAAGTTTGAGATGCTCCAAAAGAAACAACTCATAACTTAGAAGTTTTGAATGCTCATGAAAGAAGCAATGATAACCATTTGTTGCAAATGGCTCAAAAAAGTCAAACTTAGAAGCTATATTCTCTAAATGGTCAAATTCATAATCAATTTACCATTTGCAATGCACTTGGTTCCCAATGCTCAAATCCAAACATTTCCAACTCATTTCAAGAATGTTGTAATTGCATGTATTGGAAGATGTGAGTGTAGTGGATCAAAGAAGCATGTGAAGATCATGGCATGCAAGGATGAAACTATTTGAAGTAGAGAATGAACCATATATAATGATTGTAAATGTACTTGTCTTGTTAGTTCCTACCATAGGAAGGAATGCTAATGGATATGTTAGATGCCAAAATTAATTAACTTCAACCAATAGAATTTTATAATTAATTCATCCCTAAAGTCTTTTATATAGTTTCTTATTTTTATAAAAAAAAAATTCATTTGAACTTATATTGGCTCCCACCAAAAAATAAAATGAGAAAAATTAATGTTTGAACTCAAAATTAGAAAAGTATTGACATAGGGAGATATATAGGGAATGAAGAACAACATGTGGAATAAAATCAACTTAAAGCATTCAACAATCCCCAAAATAGATGCACATGGAAGCTACACATAAATTAATGAAACCACAAGGAACACAAGGCCAGATACAATAGATTTGTAGCTTTAATTATTTCACTTCACATATATATAAACCACAACATCCCCTATAGTCAGACCTTTTGGGTTGCGGCCTTATACAAATAAGAATTATCCAATCTCAAAGTCTTAGCTCGCATCTTCTATCTTCTATCCTCCAAGAATCATACTCCCTACATCTAATCAAGCTTCTTTTATACCTCACTAAGCCACAAGTCAGCTAGTCCAAAATTTAACTACAATATAGGTCCATACTTGGAAGAGTAAACCAAGATCCACACAAACAACAATATGAAATGATGCATACTTGAAGATAGGTCCGCTCATGTGTATTTTAGGATTCAACTCCTAACTGCACAAGATGCTACATAATTAATGAAAACCACCCTAATCAAGAACAACACACTACATGAGATGAAAACAACATGAAAATAGGACCGCAAAGAACAACACAAAACTTGAGAAATATAGAACATAAGAATTTGCACGCTTAATACAAGGATCTAGGATAGGTCCTTGATATGATGAAAATTGTGCATAACATGAAAAGAAAGCAACAATAACTACTTCATGAATAATAAACTAGTACATAAAACAAGAAATAGTTTTTGTTGATGCAAGATTGCTCAAAGACCCAATATGCTCCTACAATAGACACTTGGGGTTAATAAAGAACTGATGTCTACATATGGCATGATTGATATTCTGACCTAAATCATAAAGATCCAATTCATCTTGTGTAATCTATGAACTATCTTCAACTAATTTGTCTTTTCACTAGACTAGGTATTCCATGTAGTCTTTTTCTCTAGTGCTTTTACTTATTTGGCTACTCAAAATATTCTCAATGCTATATGTTTTCTTCTTTTATATTATCTAACTCAACCTCTTTTTCTTCTTCCTCTGTAGTTGGTGCTGACAATCCAAAAAAGCTCTTCCATACCAGCTTTCTTTCCTGAACTACATCCTCAACATTATTTCTCAATTTTTTGTATGCCCTTGTCTTTGGTATAAATCTCTTTACATGAACACTCTGATGCTTGGTCATGAGGAATCGTCATGCTCTCCCTTGGCTTCTGAATGCTCAATATTTATTAGGTAACTTAGCATGAACTAACTCTATCTTTCTCGACACAAACTGATTTTTGTCTTACTCAACATGTATAGGAGCACTCAGTGACCATAGAATTGCCTAGGAATAACAATTACTTGACCTTAGTAAAATGACTCAGTCGTAGTGATGACCAAAAAACTCTATTATATAAATGACTACGTGTTTGACACTAATAGAAAAAAAAATATAGGGATCAACAACATCATGGATGTTTCTTCATATTCTTTATGCTTAGGAACACAATTACTATAAGAAGAATTAGAATTCCTAGAAAAAATTGGGGTACATAAAACTCCCTATTTCCAAATACCTATCTAAGTGGGAGCATATATATGAACACACCTATAATGATATTAGAAGCTAATAACATAAAGATAAATTAAAATGTGACTTGCTTTTGAGGTCATTCCCTCTTAGTATTATATCCCATAGTCCTAGAGGGAGTTGAATCCTTGGGTATTTATTTTGTTCAAAATATAAAAGATTTCCAAAACATGAATTGCATCTCATCTTTATAATGTAG
Source organism: Cupressus sempervirens (assembly GCA_028749045.1). Classification (NCBI taxonomy): domain Eukaryota; kingdom Viridiplantae; phylum Streptophyta; class Pinopsida; order Cupressales; family Cupressaceae; genus Cupressus; species Cupressus sempervirens. The sequence continues at coordinate 30,774,678 of CM053789.1, read as the reverse complement.
TTGCTAACTTTTATTACATGTTTTCCTTCACATAATTGTTTTAATGAGAACTATAGGAGTTGTGTGAAGTTAGGTGAAGTATCTTGTAGGATGCCATATATCACACCCACAATCGCTCACCAATGAATATGCATGACAAAAAATTCAAAGAAAAATTATAAGATGGGAAATTATAAATTTAGAAAGGTACTAAGGATATATATATTATTTGTTAACACTTTGAAAATTGAATAAAATTTGTTTGAATTATTAAAATTCAAAAATAAAAGGCAAAGATCTAGCAATTACAATGTGCAAAAATGTGATTGTAGATAAACTCTTGAGTATGATCTATAACATGGTTACCAAATTGGAAGCAATCCAATAATTAGAATTTAACTTTAAACCCAATTGCATGTCTATAATTTGTGCCTAGTTGTTAATTAGATTAGTATTTCTGTCAATGACTTGGTCAATCAAAGATAGAACCATGTTATGTGGCTTGATTTGAATTTTTGATATGTCAATTTTTAAATTTTTAATTCTCATAAGTGAACATTGATATTTTTTATGATTTATGCATTCTACTTCATGTAAATGATGCAATTTATCCTATGTAATTTGTTTCAACTTTGCAAAAATTTGGATAGTGAGCTAGTAGTGGATGAGCATCACTATAATGACTTTAGCTCCTATGTATTTAATAAGAGTAAAATTCATCCAATGGTGTGGCCATTTTATCAATTGGAACTTGTACAATGGTGGCCTAAAACTAGTTGCAAGTTTGAAATTCTTTTCAATATTATACCTAATTTACATCTACTATCCCATTATGGAATACTTTATAGAATTTTTTGAGAAGTTATATTTGTACCTTTCTCATTTGTCTTTATGGTTATAACTAATTATGGTGTATTCTATAGAGACATAAAAGATTTATTTAAATGATTTTAATGAAACATGACACTAAGCATTGGAGAAATCACTACATTTGGTATTATGGATGGGTATGTGCAAGATCATGGTGTGCCAAAAAGTGGCAATGTGAAAAAAATAGAGTTTGAAGATGTCTACAAGCATTTCAAAATTTGCTCTAACTTTTTTTCACCTATCCAAGTACCAAACTTGGAAGGTAAGGCCGAGCCTTCTCATATATCTGATTTGACATTGGATATCCAATTTGATATCGAATATCCGATAATTAGCATAATAATATTATAAAAATATAATTATTATACTATAATATAATAATAATATTATTATATTATAATAATATAAAAATATTATATATAAAAGTATAATATATTATTTAATATTTAATATTATAATATATAGTAATGTAATATAATATAATGTAATATAATATATATAAAATATAATATAATAATAAAAAAAGTAATATATTATAATATAATATATAATAAAAAAGTATAATATATTATAAATAATAATATTATTATTATTATATCTTATAATAATAATATTATATTATAATAATATAATAATATAATATAATATAATATAAAATATAATATTATAATAAAAATTTAAGATATTATATGTTATAATTAATATATAATATTGCAGGCATATCAGATATCTAATACCTGTGCATAACATAAAATAAAAACACAAACCCGTGGGCCCTCTTATTACGTTAATTTGGGGCCAGTATTGCAAAAGCGATTAGATATCATATATTAAGGCATTTTTTTTTCCAACTCATTTTAAACCTAAATTCAATAGATTTTAGGATGATTTTTTTTTGTTTTAGTTGAATCTAGGGTTTTTTAAAAAAAAAAGGTTAAAATTAAGGTTTTTTTAAATATATATTACGTTTTGCAATTCAATAGGAATGACTAGTTAGAATGATGACACTAAGGCAGGGAATAATATTCCTCGTAACCCCCCACCAAACAATCCAGTACCCTCACAAAACCGTCCACCAAACGATCCTCTACCCCCTCAAAACCCTCCTCGAATCGAAGATTTGATAAATGAAAATCTCACCAAGTTGAGAGGTTTGCATAGAACATATAATAATGTACTTGCATTAGCTCCTATGTTATCCACGTTAAACACCATAGTGGGTAACATTGAAACCCTTACAAACCAACAAAATGGTACTCTTCATTGGCTTGATGAAATGCATGAGATGTTTGATGATGGTTTGGATTATGATGAGGTTGCGGCCCTCAACATAACCAAAGACAATTTGGCTAGCCTTTTTGCAAACCCAAAAATAGGTTTACCAATCGACCCAAAAAAATCTAAACTATCCATTAAATGGTGCACAAATGACGCCATATGTGCAAACTTTTGGGATCATTGGTGGATGGTCTTTGATATCCCTCCACATGGCAATTTAGAAATACCATTTTATTTTCTTAGAAAATTATATGCAGAATTTGTGTTGAAACTTAAAGTGAACTATTGGAGCATGAAGTCCAACATGGGTGTAGGACTAGGAGCTCCTCAGGATAGACCCTCTTCCCAATGGAAGAAAGTTGGCACTTTTTTCCCCCCCACTGATATCTCCCCCCCTCCTCGAGTGTAGCACCCAAATATTATGACAAAGGCTAGATCTTAGACCATCAGATCCATTCATAGGCTGAGTAGCCTAATGATATCTCAGGCTAGGTCAGTCCTGCCTCATGTTGATGATGCTAGTGCCAGTTCATCATCGGCTAGCTCATGACACATTTGTGTGCCTCACACTTGCATTACGTGCAAGAATATTTGTCTAGGTCCCATAGGTGATCTTCTTGAGTATCATTTTGTATTAGACGAGGATACACCAAACACATGCACAGAGGCTAAAGACCTTGATGCGAGAAAGGAGGGGAATGCAGAGGCATGGACTCCTTTGGTGTCGGTATGTGTATATATATTTTTGTTATGACATATGCGATTTAAAGTTAATTTTTATAATAGAATAATTTTAATTTTTAAGCCATATTGACTTTTTATATGTATGTGATCTTCATTCATGTTTAGTTGATGATCAAGGAGGAGCTCAGATAGATTGATGATGCCACACTCTTGGCCATTTTATTTGGCCTTGAGACATCTACGGTACATTATGTTGTGTTCGCATTTTTTTTTCTCTATTTGATATTATAGCATATATGGTTGCTAATATTTCTTTTATCTTGCAGGTACCACCTATCCTAGGGGGACAAAGTGTGGGGGGTGAGCCAGCACGCATTGACAAAGGAAAGGTAATTAGGTGCTTCCTATTTGATTAAATATCGATGCATTCTTGTAAAATGTTTGTGGTAATCCTATTTAATTACATTCTTTATTATATATAGGGTGTGGCTATTGGTGATGAGCTTGTACAGATTTCACATCGTAGACCATCAGGGATTTCCATTCACACTTAGAGCCCCATTCTATTTATAAGTATCATTTATTTTTTATTATCCTTATCTTCATAAATAAATTTAAAACTAATTTTCGTGATATTAACAACTACTATTTTGTATCTCATAGGAGACTCCTAGTGCACATGAGGTCCGATGAGAGAGTTATGTAGATTTGATGATGCAGTCACTCTCTCTTGAGGAGAGCCTACAATAGTAAGTTGTAGTTTGAATTCATGATTAAATATGTTATAAATTTAGCATGCTATGAATTATAATGTTATAGTTTAAATTGTAGATTCATCTGACAAACATATTTGAACATATACAGCCCATGCAATCAGAGAGGAGTCCTGACTGGAACAGAAGGTCGATGAGAGGGGTATTTATTATGAAATTTTGATAGTATAAATCTTCATTACAAAAAGGATCATTATGCATTTGAGTAATTCAATGTTAGATACAAAGAATCATATAAATTTAGTAGTCTAACTTTGGGTTTTCTTTTTTTGTTTATGTAGGAGCCATCTGATCCACGAATTGCAGTGAAGAGGCTGCATTTTGATCATCCACTAGCACCTTAGGATAGTATATTTATCGTAGGATGCATCATGAGATATTTTGAGATGGCATATGCCACATTGTATATAGAAACATTGATATTATAAACATTTTGATAGCATGATCAACCACATTTTGTATATGGATCTATGTATTTTGATATATATTTGAGTACTTTGTCTATGGATACATGATCTTTGATATATATTTATGTAAAATTTTGTCTATGGATACATGTATTTTGATATATATTTTTGTCATTTATGTGCACAATGATATACATATTAATTTAGTATCTAGTATTGTTCAATTTATTGTGGATCATGTGTATTGTTCATGTTTATGGAATATCATTAATTTTGATTATGTTTTTTATATTTGATTTAAATGCAATAATTTTTGAATAAAATTTTAACAACCTTTATTATAAAATTTGGATCCAATGTATAATTTGAAGTGCTATTATGAAATAAACACACTTGTTAACCTCCTACACAAGGTTCAAATAACCCCAAATCTGATTTTAGACTCCACCTTCAACCTTGAAACTAACTCTTGGCTTCAAATCTAATCTCAACACAATTAAGGACTCCACTCCTCAACCATGGATTCTATTCCCAACCACCAAGTCATTCATGGATTCATAATCTTTGATAACTAGCACTTCACTTTGTTACTATCCTCATACTACAACTTTTCAATTTCAACATAACTTCAAAATATCTCAACTTAAGAGACTTTATTGGGTAGTTCATTGATATCCCTCATGAGCTTTGAGTTATTTTAGGCCTTAGCATCACCGTCCTGTAGCATTCAACTGTTCATTGATAGCCCTTACAAGCTTCGAGTTATGACCCTCGAAATATCAAAATTAAAATGCACTTAAAGCACCTTGGAGACTCCTCAGTACGGGGTGGCCGCGGGTAATGGATGGTCTCCATGGCTAGAACAAGGGTGTCACTAAGGTTCGCCCGCCCACCTAGAGCTAATGGCACCGATGATTTGATGTCAAGATTTGTGGTTTCAAAGTTATGCTTTGGTGCACCTATGAACTGAGGCACATTGTGAGTTTTGGCATCGAACGAGATCACTATGCCAAATCCAAACAGAATATGATCTCTTAAAAATGAGATAGGTTATTTAAGGTCTTAGCATCACCATCTTGTAGCATTCAACAATTCATCGGTAGCCCTCACGAGATTCGACTTAGGACCCTCAATAGATCGACCTCGAAATGGACTTAGAGCACCTTGGAGACTGGATGGTATGGGGTGGTAGTGAACGATTGATAGTCTCTGTGGCTAAAATAAGGGTATGACTAGGGTTCACTTGCCCACCTAGAGCTAATGGCACTGATGATTTGATGCCAAGATCAGCAGTTTCAAAGTTACATTGTGTTGCACTTATGAATTGAGGCACACTACGAGTTTTGGCATTGAGCAAGATCATTGTTCTGAATCCAAATAGAATGTGATCTCTCAAAAATGAGATACGTTATTTTAGACCTTAACATCACCATCCTGTAGCATTCAAGAATTCATTGATAGCCCTCACAAGCTTTGAGTTATGACCCTCAAAAGATCGACCTTGAAATACACTTAGAGCACCTTGGAGACTCCTGGGTACAGGGTGGCCATGGATGATGGATGGTCTTCGTGGCTGGAACAAGGGTGTCACTAGGGTTCACCAGCCCACTCAGAGCTAATGGCACTAACAATTTGATGCCAAGATTAGCAGTTTCAAAGTTATGTTGTGGTGCACCTATAAACTGAGGCACACTGTGAGTTTTGGCATCAAGCAAGATTGTTGTGCCAAATCCAAACAGAATGTGATCTCTCGAAAATGAGATAGGTTATTTTAGGTCTCAGCATCACCATCCTATAGCATTTGATAGTTCATCGATAGCCCTCATGAGCTCCGAGTTATGACCCTTGAAAGATCAACCTCAAAATGCACTTAGAGCACCTTGGAGACTCCTCGGTACGGGGTGGCCACGAACGATGGATGGTCTTTGTGGCTAGAACAAGGGTGTGACTAGGGTTCACCTACCCACTTGGAGCTAATGACGCTAACAATTTGATGCCAAGATCAGTGGTTTCAAAGTTATGCTATGGTGCACCTATGAACTGAGGCACACTGTGAGTTTTGGCATTGAGTGAGATCGTTGTGCCGAATCCAAATGGAATGTGATCTCTTAAAAATGAGATAGCTTATTTTAGGTCTTAGCATCACCATCCTATAGCATTTGATAGTTCATTGATAGCCCTCACGAGCTTCGAGTTATGACCCTCGAAAGATCGACATCGCAATGCACTTAGAGCACCTTGGAGACTCTTTGGTATGGGGTGGTCGCGGAGGATGGATGGTCTCCGTGGCTGGAACAAGGGTGTCACTAGGGTTCACCCACCCACCCGGAGCTAATGGCGATAACAATTCAATGCCAAGATTAACGATTTCAAAGTTATGTTGTGGTGCACCTATGAACTGAGGCACATTGCGAGTTTTGGCATTGAGCGAGATCATTATGCCAAATCCAAACAAAATGTGATCTCTCAAAAATGATATAGGTTATTTTAGGCCTCAGCATCACCATCTTGAAGCATTCAACAGTTCATCGATAGCCCTTACGAGCTTCGTGTTACGACCCTCAAAAGATTGACTTTGAAATGCACTTAGAGCACCTTGGAGACTCCTTGGTACGGGGTGGCCGTGGATGATGGATGGTCTCCATGGCCAGAACAAGGGTGTGACTAAGGTTCACCCACCCACTTGGAGCTAATGGCATTGACAATTTGATGCCAAGATCAGTGGTTTCAAGTTACGTTGTAGTGCACCTATGAATTGAGGCACACTATGAGTTTTGGCATCAAGCGAGATCACTATGCTGAATCCAAATAGAATGTGATCTCTCAAAAATGAGGTAGCTTATTTTAGGTCTCAGCATCACCGTCCTATAGCATTTGATAGTTCATCGATAGACCTCACAAGCTCCAAGTTATGACCCTCAAAAGATTGACCTCGAAATGCACTTAGAGCACCTTAGAGACTCCTTGGTATGTGGTGGCCATGGACAATGGATGGTCTTTGTGGCTAGAAAAAGGGTGTGATTAGGGTTCACCCGCCCACCTAGAGCTAATGGCACTGACGATTCGATGCCAAGATCAGTGGTTTCAAAGTTACGCTGTGGTGTACCTATGAACTGAGGCACACTATGAGTTTTGGCATCAAGCGAGATTGCTGTGTTGAATCCAAACGAAATGTGATCTCTTAAAAATGAGATAGGTTATTTTAGGCCTTAGTATTTCCATCCTATAGCATTTGACAGTTCATCAATAGCCTTCACGAGCTATGAGTTATGACCCTCAAAATATTGACCTCGAAATGCACTTAGAGCACCTTGGAGACTTCTAGGTATGGGGTGGCTGTAGATGATGGATGGTCTCCATGGCTAGAACAAGGATGTCACTAGGGTTCACCCACCCACTCAGAGCTAATGGTGCTAATGATTTAAATAGTTCTAGCTATTAGGAGTTAGATTTTGAAAAGTTGTCAAGAAAATTGGAAAAGTTTGCAATTTTTACAATTTTTGCACTAAGACAAGTTTTATTGCAAATTTGTTTGCAAATGGACTCTAAAAACTCCTAGGGACCCTAATAATTTTCTAAAGATCTAGAATTACCTTAAAAAGATGGAATTTACCAAAAATCCACTTTATTGGACCAATTGATGGCCAAGGCTTATAGTTGCACCATGGGGTCTTGTGTCCATTACAAATGTGGATGGTCATAGGGAGATCATTAGATCTATCCCTAGACCTTATTACATCAAGAAAAGAAAAATGATTAGGTGCTTTGCACTAGTTTTCCATATATTGATGTGATAAAAAAGTGCATAGAATGGTTAGTGATTGTGCATACCTCATGTATGTGTTACTTGATTTATTTATTTTTGATGAGATGTGGTTGGTATGTGATCGATTAACAAGATTTCTTAGCATGAGAATTGTTGGATAGCCAATTCATTTTCCTGCTAATTCAAATGGGTGTGCCTAAGGGCTCAACATGTTTGGGTGATATTGAATCCACATGGAAATCACTTGCAATTCTAGAGATGCTAAAGGGTGTATGCAAAGGGACTAGCATCCTTTAATATTATAGAATTTCATTTTTGTGCATTTTTATGGATATGCATTTGGAAACATGTCATGCATTCTTGAAAATTATTTTTATTAGATGTAGTAGGTATGTGGATGATCAACAATCCTATATTTCATTAATGTTATTGGACTAAGAACCAGATTTCCTCTTAGTTGGAAGAGTGGGCCTAAGGGTTCAACACTAATGGGTGATGTTGAACCACCTTGGTAATAACTAGTTCATTTGGGGAGGCTTGAGATTGCACGCAAAGGGATTCTTGTCGATTTTACACAATATTAGCATCATAAAATCACTTTTTGTTTCAATGCCTCATTGCGAATGAGTATTCAAACTTATTGACACCTTCCTCAAATTGTTTTTTAAGAAATCACGTATTCTAATTGCTCGTCCGTACTTTCTAGATTTTTCTTATTTGATTAGTTTGATCAAAATAGTTTTAATAATCATAATGTCAACTTTATTTCAAATAAGAAAAAAACCAAACTTTTCATAAGATATCTGCAAGCAATTATCTTTCATATAGTTATAAATGCTCTTAAAATTGTCCTTATAGACTTGTATCACATGCAAATATGATTTGCAAGAACTTGTTCAATATCTTCCTCTTATAATTCCTTACAAAGAACCTACAAAAATACAAATTAGAATGTGCAACTAATTTAACCTATCTTTTTCATTATTACAAAAACTATATACAATAAAAGTTCACATTTTACATCATAATATATCATAAATTTTAGGAATTCTCCCCAACATCCCCCTTCCCCCCCCCAACTCTTCATGATGTGCCTACATTTCAATATCATAAAAAAATTAGTAACTTATTGTATTAAACAAGATAATCATCAGTTCATTGAATCATTATGAAGAAAATAACATAAGAAGTAAATATACCTAGTTGAGTGTTTCAGTAGGGTCCTCTCTCTATTTTAGGGTCTCCAATAGGGCTTCATCATCAAAATTAGCAATAGTAAAAAGTTATTTTACTTTTGGTCTTCTTTGATGCTTCAACAATTTTACATTTGTTACTATAATAAGATGCAAATTTATATGAGAATTATTTTGTGCTTCTGATATTCTTTGAATGCAAGAATTTCATTCCTTTTAAGCATGTATGTCTGCAGCCATGTTCTACCGACAACCACTAAACCAGTACGATATGTGAATCCATCATCATTTGTGATCAGTTGTACAATTTTTTTGTGTTTACCTCTTACACAATGTGCTAACCAATAATTGGATTTCTCATCATTTCCCTATGGTGCAACCAATGCAAAGACATGTCTTGGCTAAAGTAGATCTAATAGATGGTTATGCTCAAGTGAACTTTCCATGTCATCATTTTGATAGAGGGTATGATAGACAATGGAGTAAGATAATGTGGAGCCCATGTGTCCACCCACTCACCTAACTCATAGTGATCCCAATCACACTGAAAACAACTAGGACAAAAGCAAGCTAGCTGTCGTGTCCAAATGGTCCATGTACTAGAACCAGAGCTCTAGAATGAATGCATTTTTGATGACTCTCTCACTGTAGGACAATCTGATCTATTAGCTATGGACCCTTCCTCAACCAACCAAAACAACTTGCGTACCACTAAATCAAGAGTCCCCCCCCTATGATAATGCTAAACTACACCAATCAACAAAGCTATGAGCATCAAGAAGCTCTACTTCTGAAATATTTGGTTGCTCCTTAACTAGAGCTCTCTTCACACATGCCCTTGCTCCATCATGTTCCCCTTTTCCATGGCCGGACTCAAAAAAACTCCAAATATGAGGCACCCCTCCCTCTATGTACATCCTACACAACCAATAAAACATGGGAGAATTCTTGAATTGACCTATACAGTTATCTAACCAAGTGATATGTCTATCCATAGCAATTACATGCTCATGTAAGAAATCAAAATAATTCTTGAAATAATGTTGCACAAACTCGTGAGAGTGAGATCTATCATCACTCATATAAAAATGATACTCTCTAATAATCTTATGATTATCTTCCACACTATTAGGGGCATGTCTATATGTTATGTGAATGAAAATAACAATTTGAATGGAGTTGTAATACTAAGATTATGTCTCATTTTGAGGTTGCAATGTGTAGTTCTTAGCAAAATCAAAAATTGATATAATAGTGTCAATGGAAAAGTATCCTTACACATTCTAAATTTTTAATCCAACCATCGAGACCTATGACTATGTCTTGCATACTTGTAAAAAAGATTTGCCTTGAAATCTGAAATAAAACTAGCCACACTGATATCTTTTCCAACCAGTTCACATTTAGAGCTCTCACCCCCACTCTTCAATGTGTATTTCAACGTTTCATATACCTTTTTTTTTCACTATTTTCTTTCCAAGATCTTGTTCGCACACCTCATGGAAACATGTGTCAAACTTGGATAAGCCACCACATTCTGAACACTTCTCATTTAAGCAAGCATTTCTATAAAAGAAACAACCATCAACTCTACAATATAAAAGTTGATCTAGCAAGTCTCTTGATGATTTTGGAAGCCCACTAGCATCATAATCCTCCGAGATTTCTTTACTATGCAAAGTAGAATGGATGGAGTGTAATAGTTCATGGTGCATAGAAAACTCAACATGATATTTGCAACAACATGTATTTCAAATTTTGAGTGGCACACAATAAAATGGCTTCAAAGATTCAAAAGCCCTTTGTGATATATGAAGACTTGGAGGACTCCCTCTAAATTGTTTGAACAACATAGTTTGACTTACCTCCAAATAGTGTTTAGGATGTGGTGTGTGGTCTCTAATGCCAATTCTCGACTTTAACACATCTTTAGCATTGGGTGATACTCGTGAGCTAGAGTGCCAAAATTGTGTAATTTCTTCCTTCACATCATTTGATAGCTTCTTATCAAAGCATGGAAGTCTCCCACCAAATGCCCATGTTTCATTTTGAAAAGGATCATCAATTTTCTCTCGTCAACTAAGTGCTCTTCTCAAAGTAGTACAATTTAGATTCAAATCAATACAAGTTTGTCTCATATATCTACCCTTTCTCAAATGATGATTTACCAAAGAGGTTGTAATAACCCTTCGAGTAGCTTTGTTATCCTTCTCCCTACTATTTTTCCCAATGCTATTGAGAGCAGTGAAAAGATTCTTCACAATAATGACATTTCTTTCCAACTTTTCATTGACACGAATCTTCAATTTCAAAAGCATAGGTCTCATCTTTTGCATTTTTAATAAGTGCATGAAAAGATGACATTGCTCTACCACTGTCTTGTTGCCAAAAAACATCTTATATAGTCTTGAAGCCCATAACCGAATGGTTCTTTCTGATTTTTTCCCTTCCAAATTGGTAATAATCATTTCATCAATTTCAATTATCCATTTTGATTTTTTAAAGCTTCATGTCAATTATAATTAGGAGATATGTAAGGTTCTTATGCATTGTCATATTTGACATGGTCAATTATGCAATTTGCATTATGAATTGGTACCATTTCATCCTCAAAATTTTCATTATTTAAATTTTCAATTCTAGCATTATCATTTTCAATAGGTAAATTTTCATTTCCCAACTGTACATATTATTTGACTCTATGATTTCACCTTCGACTAATTTATCGTCAACTTGACTAATATTTAACATACTTTGTCTTTTTCTTCGGTGTTTTATTTTGTCCTTTTCTCTATATGCCACAATGTCTTCATTGGATACCTTCCTTTTGCGTTTAGCCTTTCAACGACTGCTGCTCCCCATTCATATGACAATATTGGACACCTAGGGTTATATTTTCAAAGTTTTTTCGATTGGTTGGGCCCCAAAATGTGACTTTTTGTAAAAATCGTGAAAAAAAAATCAAAAAGTGATGTTGTCGGGTCTGCAGGGATAGGCAATATGTTGGAAAATGATGCCAGTAATATTGGATATCTAATATGCTCAAAAAAATATTGTGAAGGGAAACCTGAATATGTGAGTTATAGTTTGTGACTTTTCAATTATTTGAGTGTTATATATATATATATATATATATATATATATATATATATATATATATATATATATATATATATATATATATATATATATATATATATATATATATATATATATATATATATATATATATATATATATATATATATATATATATATATATATATAAACATATAATTTATTAATATATAATAATATATTATATTCTTCTTATTATAATCTATAAATATAATATATATTATTATTATTATTATCTATAATATAATATTATTATTATGACTTATGTTATTAATATATTATAACATATTATGTTATTAGTATTATAATCTATAAATATAATATATATATGTCAAAGGGGGTCATGGGGTGACCTATGAAACCCTTCGACCCATTACATGATGACATATGTCCCTAGGGGTCCTAGGACCCCTAGGTACATATTAGAATGCTTTTTATGAGTCGAAGGGGGTCATAGGGTGACCTATAACCCCCTTCCACCCATTACATGACAACATATGTCCCTAGGGGTCCTAGCACCCCTAGGGATATATTAGAATGCTTCATATGGGTCAAAGGGGGTCATAGGTCTTCAACACATTAAATCATGACATATGTCCCTAGGGGTCTTAGGACCCCTAGGGACATATTAAAATCCTTTGTATGGGTCGAAAGGGGTCATAGGTCCCCTTCGACCCATTAAATAATGACATATGTCCCTAGGGGTCCTAGGACACCTAGGGACATGTTAGAATCCTTTGTATGGGTCGAAGGGGGTCATGGGGTGACCTATGACCCCATTCGATCAATTACATGACGACATATGTTAGAATCCTTCGTATGGGTTAAAGGGGGTCATACGGTCACCTATGATCCTCTTCGACTCAATAGATGATAACATATGTCCCTAAGGATCCTAGGACCCCTAGGGACATATAAGAATCCTTTGTATGAGTCAGAGCGGGTTATAGGTTGATCTATGACACCCTTCGACCCATTAAATGATGACATATATCCCTACAGGTCCTAGGACACCTATAGACATGTCATAATCCTTCGTATGGGTTAAAGGGGGTCATGGGGTGACCTATAACCCCCTTCGACACATTACATGATGACATATGTTCCTAGGGGTCCTAGAACCCCTAGGGACATGTTATAATCCTTCCTATGGGTTGAAGGAGGTCATAGGTTGACCTCTGACCCCCTTTGACCCATTACATGACGACATATGTCCCTAGGGGTCCTAGGACCCCTAGGGACATATTAGAATCCTTCTTGTGGGTTGAAGGGAGTCATAGGTCTTCAACCCATTACATGATGACATATGTCCCTAGGGGTTCTAGGACCCCTAGGGACATATTAGAATGCTTCCTATGGGTTGAAGGGGGTCACAGGTTGACCTATGACCTCCTTCAACCCATTACATGATGACATAAGTCCCTACGGGTCCTAGGAGCCTTAGGGATATATTAGAATGCTTACAATGGGTCAAATTAGGTCATAGGTTGACCTATGACCCCTTTCAACCCATTACATTATGACATATGTCCCTAGGGTTCCTAGGTCCCTTTGGAAAACATTAGAATACTTCTTATGGTCGAAGGGGGTCATAGGGTGACCTATGACCCCCTTTGACCGATTACATGATGACATATGTCCCTAGGGGTCCTAGGACCCCTAGAGACATATTAGAATGCTTCATATGGGTCGAAGGGGGTTATAGGTTGACCTATGACCCCCTTGACCCATTATATGACGACATATGTCCCGAGGGCTCCTAGGACCCCTAGGAATATATTAGAATCTTACGTATGGGTCGAAGGGGGTCATATGGTGACTTATTACCTCCTTCGACCCATTACATGAGGACCAATGTCTCTAGGGGTCCTAGGATGCCTAGAGACATATTAGAATCCTTCCTATCAGTTGAAAGGGGTCATAGGTTGACCTATGATCCACTGCGACCCATTAAATGATGACATATGTCCCTAGGTGTCCTTTTTCAATTTCAAAACAAAACCCTTACCAAATTAAGTCTTAATTTCTTAATCTAGAAAACAAGGGTTTTCTAATAACTCTTCCAGTCTCCATGGATATAGAAATTATTGAAGAGCAATTAATAAATTCGCAATATTGAAAAGTTAAAACTTTTATCATAGAGAATTCAGATCTACAAACCCCAGACACGAAGAAGACAGGAAAGGATATTAATAAATGTAATATGGTCCTTTATGTATTATTAATTAATCTTTATTTAAAGTTTGATTTAAATTAAGATTTAATTAAATCAAAAATTTGTTTAAGCAAGTTTAATATTATAATACTATTTTTAATGAAAGTGTAGATCATTATAATCAAAGATCAACAAGTATTATTATTAATTTAAATATTACCCTTAGATTGTTTTAGGACTTTGACTTAAATCAACTAGGGGTAATTAAGTGTTTCATTTGGAGTTAAGAACGGGATAATTTCAATTTCAAAACAAAACCAATATATTATATATATATATATATATATATATATATATATATATATATATATATATATATATATATATATATATTTTTCATCATTATTTTTAAAAACAAATTAAGTTTTTTTTTTAATTAGTTTTGTTTAATTATATAATGATTGAGCATTCCGAATTAATTTGCCAAGAGGCATTCAGAACAAATGTATAATATGGGCATGGGACTTCTGATTATTCTTTCATATTTATGTGATATTTGTTAGACTTAGAATTAATTAAATTTAAACGTGACTCAACGTCTTGGGATCTTTAAGAAGTATGAATCTATTATTTCTTTATGATCATGAGACATTGTACTTGGAACTTAAACTAATTAATTGATATTTGTTAGACTTAGAATTAATTAAATTTAAACGTGACTCAACGTCTTGGGATCTTTAAGAAGTATGAATATGTTATTTCTTTATGATCATGAGACATTGTACTTGGAACTTAAACTAATTAATTTAAAATTATTAAATGTGACTCAACGTAAAGGAACCTTTGAGGAATTGAAACTATATCTGTAATTGATTATGTGTGTATGTTCATATTGCTTCCGCATTAATGTTATCTTGATGTTATATTAGTGTGTGTAATTGATTATGTGTGTATGATCTTGATCTTTACATATATATATTCTTTTAAGTCTTTCATCTTATAGCTTTTAATCTTATAGCTTTTATCTTCCAATTCAATTCTTTATATTTAATTAATTTCTCAATTAATTAAATATAATTAAATATTGAAAAAGTCATAATAATTCTCCATTAAATTAAATTATTAATTTAATCTATTAATTAGACTTAATTAATAGAAAATACATCAAAGACTCACAAAACAACATACGCATAAAATACTCACGGGTTTAAAAAGGGTAGACAGTTTGTTACGAGTCCTCCTTGCAGGACAAGTATTATAGGCTTATGGCTAGGATTGGACCTGATCATTATCTTCCCATTCTCACCATTTGAGTATTTGTAATAGGACACACTCATCCTGGCAATTCAGGGAAATCGATGTCCGGTACTTGCATCCTGCATAAAAGACGAGCATGTACATGTATATAATATATCTATTATTAAGAATTCTAGTTCGCATGATCTAAGCATGAGTTTAAATATGAGAATTAAATTAAAAGATTAAATTATAGAAATTAATAATGTTATTTTAATTTCTTAAAAGTGCACATAAGATTAAAGTAATAAATTAATTAAGAATAGAAGTCAAGTGGAATATTAAATAAAGTTATTTGATAATTGAACTTAATGTGCATGAAAGTTTAATTAATGATTTAATTTAATAGAGAATTATTATGATATCTTTATATTTAATTAATTAATTAATTAAATAAAAGAATTAAATTTGAAGATTAAAGTTCAAAGATGAATTTAGAACAGAGTAATATTTATTTAATTTAATAATAATATATTTGGAGTTCATTTTTAAATAAATGCTAAATATTATTGTTATTTAAATTAATTAAATATGTTATCAATTAAGTTCTAAAATAAATTAAAATTTGAAAGATATTAAATTATTAAGAATTCTAGTTCGCATGATCTAAACATGAGTTTAAATATGAGAATTAAATTAAAAGATTAAATTATAAAAATTAATAATGTTATTTTAATTTCTTAAAAGTGCACATAAGATTAAAGTAATAAATTAATTAAGAATAGAAGTCAAGTGGAATATTAAATAAAGTTATTTGATAATTCAACTTAATGTGCATGAAAGTTGAATGCAAAAGAATAAGAAAAGATAATAAAGGTTAATTTAGAGTTACAATTGGCATAGAATAGTTTCATATATTTTACTTTACTTTGTATCATGGATTTGAGGATGTTGTATCTTGATCTTTACATATGTATATTCTTTTAAGCCTTTCATACCCTGTGACTGTACAGTGGATGATTGAGCATTCCGAATTAATTTGCCAAGAAGCATTCGAAACAAATGTATAATATGGACATGGGACTTCTAATTATTCTTTCATATTTATGTGATATTTGTTAGACTTAAAATTAATTAAATTTATGTGATATTTGTGGATTTCATTTGAACTTTATAATATAACATTATTTCCCAAATAAAGGCATCCAAATAGAAAGAAATCATTACTTTATTAATGAAAAATAGCTCCAAGCATCAAATAAGTTCCAGCAAGTGATAATCAAACAATAGAGACTGAGCTCTTTCCAACGAGCTATCACACATAGGCAAATCGATCCAAATGGAGCCAAAAAACCCCTTATTAATTCAAAATGGTTGAACACTTAGCCTTATTTAAATTATTAAAATGCTAACTTAGGAGAATATTTAGATATATTAAAATATTTCCCACATAGCCAAGGAACAACCCAAACACCTCCAAAACATGAAACTTAGTTTGTCACCTACCTGTGACTAATACCAGACAACCTAGGCCAACTGGCAATCTCACCCTCAAATAATAACTCTTCCAGTCTCCATGGATATAGAAATTATTGAAGAGCAATTAATAAATTCGCAATATTGAAAAGTTAAAACTTTTATCATAGAGAATTCAGATCTACAAACCCTAGACACGAAGAAGACAGGAAAGGATAATTGCGTAATAAATCGATAATCGAAAACACAAGACCCTACCTGATCCTGATGCTATTATGCAATCTCCAGGAACTGTAAAGGAATTCGCTCCTTTCAATAACCTTCCTTTTGGGAAACTTTCTTGGTATCAGCTTTCTGAAATTCGGTTCCAAAAATTGTCTCCCCAAAAATTCTCGTCCAACTTCGTATCTATCCCAAAAATGAAACCCCAAAGTTGTGATAAGCAATTTCTCCTCAATTTGGGGCACTAATTGTGCGTTTACCCGAGAAGAATCTTTGCACAACTCAGTTAACTCTAAATTAACCTTTATTATCTTTTCTTATTCTTTTGCATTCAACTTTCATGCACATTAAGTTGAATTATCAAATAACTTTATTTAATATTCCACTTGACTTCTATTCTTGATTAATTTATTACTTTAATCTTATGTGCACTTTTAAGAAATTAAAATAACATTATTAATTTCTATAATTTAATCTTTTAATTTAATTCTCATATTTAAACTCATGCTTAGATCATGCGAACTAGAATTCTTAATAATTTAATATCTTTCAACTTTTAATTTATTTTAGAACTTAATTGATAACATATTTAATTAATTTAAATAACAATAATATTTAGCATTTATTTAAAAATGAACTCCAAATATATTATTATTAAATTAAATAAATATTACTCTATTCTAAATTCATCTTTGAACTTTAATCTCCAAATTTAATTCTTTTATTTAATTAATTAATTAATTAAATATAAAGATATCATAATAATTCTCTATTAAATTAAATCATTAATTAATCTTTTTAATTAGACTTAATTAATAGAAAAACAACAAGAACTCATAAAGCAACATACGAAAACCCATCATAGAAAAATACATACCAAATCAACAAAAGGGTTATAATCACGAAATTACATCATTTGATGCATTCAGAGGGTACTTAACTTAGATACTTGTCCTAATTATCAATTAGGACAATTGGCTAAAGGGTTTAGGATTTGGACTTAAGAGTTTATCTCCCCTCTCTTACCATTGAGACAGTGCGATAGGGTACGCTCATCCTGACAATTCAGGGAAGTCGATACCCGGTACCTGCAACCTGCATAAAATCCATGCATGTACAAACACAATATTCTAAGCTAAACAGACAATGGCAGGAAGTGGTGCATCATGTAGATCTCGACTAGCAGGTGACTACGACTCCCTTCCTTAACCACATCAGAAACACCATACATAAATAAAACAAACGCACACCATACACATGCAGTATGGGGTAAGTATCCATAAGAAGCACATGGAATAATAAACCATCTAACTAATCATCATCGATAACTGAAACCATTGAATAATCATCATACAAGCATGAAATATAGAGTACCAAGTAATCTCATCATATAATAAACTGAGTGTAAAACAACATCTGATAATATCTAAAATAATAATACTAATCATCAAACATAAATTGGCCTAAAAGAGTTTGACAATGATATCAGAAATGTAGCTCGAAAATGTAAACTAGGGGCAGGCACTACATCCACCCCCCCTAAACTTAGGCTTACTCATGGAAGCCTATACACAAATAGGGATATAAATCCAGTAATCTAGATGCATTCTCCCATGTACCTGAAGAGTCATCAATAGGGTTTCATTGGACCCTTACCTGTTCTATGGTTCGACCCCTGAGGGTCAACTCCCACTGCTCCAGAATACGTATTAGCTCCAAAGCCAATTGCCTGTCCTCTACCTGCAATGCATTCCAATCAAGAATATGTACAACATCAGGGATATACTGTCTAAGTACTGAAACATGGAAAACATCGTGAATGCGAGCAAGGCTGGGCGGTAAAGCAAGACGATAGGCAACTGGACCAATCCTCTCAAGAATATCGAATGGTCCCACAAAGCGAGGTGCTAGCTTTGAGCCCTTTCCATAACGGATCGGACTCTTCCGCGGACACACTCTCAAGAAAACCTTCTCTCCCACAGCAAACTGCTTATCTGACCTACCATGGTACCTACATGTAAGACTATGGATGTTTCGAACGATGAAAAGGCATCTAAGGATATCCCACTTGAAACCAACAATCCCCTAGCCTCTGAGCATAACCCCAATGACCTAGTTGAATACCTATGAAAGGTCATTACACTTAGTTAAATAAAATATCTCATTTAATTGGATATGCTGATTAATTCCTGATTATTCCCAGTTCATGCTCAACTTGATTAAAAATTGCTCCCAATTCACTGGATTTACAATATTATGATATTATTTCATGTCTTGAATTACAAATATATCGGTTATAATTGTTGCTTAGTTGATTTCATTCATGTGTTGTTAATGATATTTTGATGATCCTAGTTAGTAAATGTGGTTTCTTTTATAAAAATGTTAACATGATGTCTTTAATGATGATTATGTTGTATTGATAGAGATGCATTATTATATGTACGCATTTGATGATACTTACCCCATACTTGCATGTGTATGGTGCGCATTTAGGCCAATTTATGTTTGATGATTAGTATTATTATTTTAGATATTATCAGATGTTGTTTTACACTCAGTTTATTATATGATGAGATTACTTGGTACTCTATATTTCATGCATGTATGATGATTATTCAATGGTTTCAGTTATCGATGATGATTAGTTAGATGATTTATTATTCCATGTGCTTCTTATGGATACTTACCCCATACCGCATGTGTATGGTGTGCGTTTGTTTTATTTATGTATGGTGTTTCTGATGTGGTTAAGGAAGGGAGCCATAGTCACCTGCTAGTCGGGATCTACACGATGCACCACTTCCTGCCATTGTCTGTTTAGCTTAGAATATTGTGTTTGTACATGCATGGATTTTATGCAGGTTGCAGGTACTGGGTATCGACTTCCCTAAATTGTCAGGATGAGCGTACCCTATCACACTGTCTCAATGGTAAGAGAGGGGAGATAAACTCTTAAGTCCAAATCCTAAACCCTTTAGCCAATTGTCCTAATTGATAATTAGGACAAGTATCTGAGTTAAGTACCCTCCGAATGCATCAAATGATGTAATTTAGTGATTATAACCCTTTTGTTGATTTGGTATGTATTTTTCTATGATGGATTTTCGTATATATTGAGACAATGCAATAGGGTACGCTCATCCTGACAATTCAGGGAAGTCGATACCCGGTACCTGCAACCTGATTAAAATCCACGCATGTACAAACACAATATTCTAAGCTAAACAGACTTTATTTATGTATGGTGTTTCTGATGTGGTTAAGGAAGGGAGTCGTAGTCACCTGCTAGTCGGGATCTACACGATGCACCACTTCCTGCCATTGTTTGTTTAGCTTAGAATATTGTGTTTGTACATGCGTGGATTTTATGCAGGTTGCAGGTACCGGGTATCGACTTCTCTAAATTTTCAGGATGAGCGTACCCTATCGCACTGTCTCAATGGTAAGAGAGGGGAGATAAACTCTTAAGTCCAAATCCTAAACCCTTTAGCCAATTGTCCTAATTGATAATTTGGACAAGTATCTGAGTTAAGTACCCTCCGAATGCATCAAATGATGTAATTTCATGATTATAACCCTTTTGTTGATTTGGTATGTATTTTCATACTGCATGTGTATGGTGTGCATTTGTTTTATTTATGTATGGTGTTTTTGATGTGGTTAAGGAAGGGAGTCGTAGTCACCTGCTAGTCAGACTCCGATTTTATCGCATAATTCATTCAATCTACACTTCACTTCTTTTCAAAGAAAATATTTTCAAAGTATTTCCTTCAGAAAGAGTGATGAAATACTTGTCCTAATTATCAATTAGGACAATTGGCTAAAGGGTTTAGGATTTGGACTTAAGAGTTTATCTCCCCTCTCTTACCATTGAGACAGTGCGATAGGGTACGCTCATCCTGACAATTCAAGGAAGTCGATACCCGGTACCTGCAACCTGCATAAAATTCACGCATGTACAAACACAATATTCTAGGCTAAATAGACAATGGCAGGAAGTGGTGCATCGTGTAGATCCCGACTAGCACAGTAATGTCAAAGCGAGGTTTGCCATTACCAATCTAGAGTTATTTGGAGCCACCTGGTGGACTATTGAGGAGAAGAAGTTGGGCATAACGCCCTGCCAAGGGATCCAAAAGAATTAACCTAAAGTTTCACTAAGTTTGCTAAACATTTTTTTTTTTTTTTTTAAGTAAGAAAGTATAACATACACATCAAACACATAGTAGCGGAAGCAATAACATGTAATCATCGACAAACATACATTGCAAGTTACATTTCTTAAAGATCCCAAGACGTTGAGTCACGTTTAAATTTAATTAATTCTAAGTCTAACAAATATCACATAAATATGAAAGAATAATCAGAAGTCCCATGTCCATATTATACATTTGTTTTGAATGCCTCTTGGCAAATTAATTCGGAATGCTCAATCATCCACTATACAAGTCACAGGGTATGAAAGGCTTAAAAGAATATACATATGTAAAGATCAAGATACAACATCCTCAAATCCATGATACAAAGTAAAGTAAAATATATGAAACTATTCACCATACATGATACATCCATAATGATAAAACATCTATCATAAAATCTAACCATCCATCATAATAATCCAAGAACATAGTGAAGGTAAATGCCAATCACGAAATCTCCAGCTCCTCAACGCGGTGGGAGTGGACCATTTAGGTTCCACATGGTCGGGTGGTAGTGCTTTTACTCTTACCATTGAGATTCGTTCTGTGGTCACTATGGCTGGAGATTTCATGATTGGCATTTACCTTCACTATGTTCTTGGATTATTATGATGGATGGTTAGATTTTATAATAGATGTTTTATCATTATGGATGTATCATGTATGGTGAATAGTTTCATATATTTTACTTTACTTTGTATCATGGATTTGAGGATGTTGTATCTTGATCTTTACATATGTATATTCTTTTAAGCCTTTCATACCCTGTGACTTGTACAGTGGATGATTGAGCATTCCAAATTAATTTTTCAAGAGGCATTCGGAACAAATGTATAATATGGACATGGGACTTTTGATTATTCTTTCATATTTATGTGATATTTGTTAGACTTAGAATTAATTAAATTTAAACATGAATCAACGTATTGGGATCTTTAAGAAGTGTAACTTGCAATGTATGTTTGTCGATGATTACATGTTGTTGCTTCCGCTACTATGTGTTTGATGTGTATGTTATACTTTCTTACTTTAAAATAAAATAAAAATGTTTAGCAAACTTAGTGAAACTTTAGGTTAATTCTTTTGGATCCCTTGGTGGGGCTTGTATATTAGGTTTCCTACGTGTCTTGTGGTACCTCTGGGATTTAGATGTCGATCTTTTTAGGAACCTTTGAGTTAGCATACTTATAGGATTTCCTGGACTTAGAGAGTATTTATGATTATAGGTTTTGTTATCCTATTTGGGACTTGAGACTATCTCCTTAGCGCGGTGGGAGTGGACCATTTAGGTTCCATGTGGTCGGGTGGTAGTGCTTTTACTCTTACCATTGAGATCCGTTCCGTGGTCACCGTGGCTGGAGATTTCGTGATTGGCATTTACCTTCACTATGTTCTTGGATTATTATGATGGATGGTTAGATTTTATGATAGATGTTTTATCATTATGGATGTATCATGTATGGTGAATAGTTTCATATATTTTACTTTACTTTGTATCATGGATTTGAGGATGTTGTATCTTGATCTTTACATATGTATATTCTTTTAAGCCTTTCATACCCTGTGACTTGTACAGTGGATGATTGAACATTCCGAATTAATTTGCCAAGAGGCATTCAGAACAAATGTATAATATGGACATGGGACTTCTGATTATTCTTTCATATTTATGTGATATTTGTTAGAATTAGAATTAATTAAATTTAAACGTGACTCAACGTCTTGGGATCTTTAAGAAATGTAAACACACAGGTTTGGAGAGCAATTCAGAGGGTTTGGAAAAGAAGGAATTTTTCGTAGCTTGAAGGATATTGCTTGCAGTAGAAATTTTCATCCAGTTGTTAGAGTTTTAGCATCAGTACGAGTTAGGGTTTTGAAATCTCGTGAATGCAATTTTAATTGGAAATATCTGTTTGTTTCATGATTGTTGGGTGATTGAAATTATGTTTATCATCTCGATTGTTTCAAGATCTGATTGGTTAAAATTAGTTTCTCATTGTTTATATAGAAGAATCATAGAGGAAATTAATTAAATCACGTAGGGTTTGAAGGAAAAGAAAGATTTAAAATTAGAAATTTGAATGGTCAAACTTAGATTTTTTTTCCTATCAGACTAATAATGTAAAGATTATTATTATATATATATATATATTTAAAATAATTTTTATTGTAGAATTTGTTTGAAATGAAAATCATAAATTTTAATGAAATAAAAATTTATCAAATAATAAAACAATTCTTAAATTTTTTTTAAAAAAATATTTATTTAAAAAGACGTGGGTGTTTTAAATATTATAAAAAATAAATAAATAAATATGGGGAGGGGCGGGTTTTACCCACCCCCTATCCCCTTGTCCTCATCTCATAGCGGTCAGCCGCTGTCGCAGCAGCCTGCTACGACAGAGCTGCTGCACTAAGGGCTGCGGCCAGTAGTGTTAGCTGGCGGGCTATAAACGTTTCTTGATATATGCATTAAATTTTTTTAATTATAATTTAGTTTTTATTATATTTTAATTATATTAAAATTTTAAATTCTTAAACTTAAATATATTAAGTTTTAATTATATTGAATTTGTATTATCATTTATTAATAATTTTGTAATTAAATAAATTATTTGTAAATATAATATAGATTCTTATGAAAAATAATAATAATTGGTTTAATTAAAATTTGATTTAATTGAGTAAAGGAAGTGGATTAAATTAAAGATAATTAAATTATTATAATACCAAATTTTAATGAAAAACGTAGATTATTATATTGATGGATCAATAAGTATTATTAATAATTTAATTATCACTCTTGGGGACTTAACTTGAAATCATTTGGATATAGGGACAAGATATTTTTGCAAGGGTAAACTATGGGAATTATCTGATTAAAACATACGTTCAACTGGAAATGGGAACTAATCATTAACTCAACAATATATTGTCAATCAAGTTCATACTTTGAAACGAGAATTGAAACTTTACTTTTGACTTTATTGTGTATTATCAAATCAAACCAAACTATGAAACTGTGGTGTTGCTTGTGTTATTTATGCCTTTGGATTTTGGAGTCGAGTAGGTGTTGACCAATCTAAGATGTACACCAAAGGTTTTGTGAGATTTCTTGATGGGACTAGATATTTTGATGTGTTTTGTGATTCATATTGAGATTATGTTTATGAGGTTTACTCTATGGAACATTTATGTGTACTTGGGTTTGGAGAACCAATTTGCTTTCGGGTTGCCTGTTAAGGAACCAAGTTTGATCTTTATGGGTGTTGTGTTATGGGACACAACTGTGTTTTTATGTGCTTAGGAGAGGTTGTCTAAGTACGTGACTTGGGAGTGGCTTGCATAGGGGTCCGAGACCCAAAGTGGTCAGTGCCAGGGTAACCTAATGCAAGTTATGTAATAAGTGATAATCTAGTAATTAAAATTTATGGGGGGAAACACACTAAAAAGATAAGTTAGAGATTTTTGATCTACCCATGCCTTTAGTGTTTGTATAGACTAAGGATGGGAATGAGATGAGTGCCTCGTCTTCTTGAGAGGGCTTTCTAGTTTTCATATATGTGATGTTGAGGGTCCGGGGTTCAGAGTAACCAGTCCAGGGTAACTCAACGCTTGAGGGTCCGGGGTCTATTAAGAGATCAGTCTAGGGTAACTCAAGCAGCCATGTGATGACACTCCCTAGTGTGTAGTCTGAGTCTCCTCTATAGTTTTTGTGTATCTCTGGTGGTGTATCTATTTTCAGATGTGTTTATTATGGTTATTTACTTTCATTGATGATGATTGGTGATTCATGGATGATGTACTTTTGACATGTGGCTTTTGACTTGAGATGATTATCTTTCGTTGACTTTATCTTATGATCTTGTTATTTAGTTTATACTTGGTTCATGTATGATGTTTGATTATGTGGTGTCGGTATTGGATTGAGTGTTCTTACTTTTGGATCATTTTATCTTCTTGAGTAGCATGTGTTACCTTTGAGGTAGTTTTGGCTATTAGGGGTACCTTGCCTAGGAATGTTTTATGTTTGATAGCCGTATGTGGATCGTTCATTATCTTCCCTGCACGGTGGGAGTGGAAGCCTGACTAGGTAACCACGTGGTCGGGAGGTAGTGCCTTCTTACCATTTGGGTCCCCCTTCACATTGCTAACTATTGGATGTTCATTGCAGAAGATGTACCTTTATCATTCTTATTTCTTATCTTAGAGACTTCTTTTCAAATGATGTATATATGTAATCATGTATTCTGATGTATTGAATATATTCTCACATACCCTGCGACATGTGCAGTGGATGTTATTAATTGGATGTACTTTCATTGTATTGTTTATACTTATGCATTTGCTTATGCGAATGTGTATCTATTATTCCTTTATGATCTTGAGACATTGTACTTGGAACTTAAACTAATTAATTTAAAATTATTAAATGTGACTCAACGTAAAGGAATCCTTGAGGAATTGAAACTGTATCTGTAATTGCAAATGTGTATTTGATATGTATGTTCTTATTGCTTCCGCATTAATGTTATTTGATGTTGTTTAAACTTTTTTAAAAAAAATAGTTCAGTAAACATTGTAACATCTTAGCTTTAATTCTCTTGGGTTTTCGAGCGAGGCGTTACATGCCACTTCCTAACTCTACACATAGATAACCTACCCTAGTATCATGAAATCATAAATCAAAGAATCATAATAAAGCCACCTCAGTCCTATACAAGCAACTGAAAAACATCATAAAAGATAATCCACAAAATTACATCAGTTCTTCATGAGCAACAGATAATATCAAATAGTAATCATATGATCACGACAGTTCTCTATCATCAACTGAAGGAATCAATGATAAGTCACAAAAACCAATGGTTCTCCAATGAGCAACCAGAAAGTATCTCAATAGTAAATTATAATACTGATCGAAGACTCCAAATGGTCAAGTCAACACATGACATCATCAAGAATATAACAAACATATCAGTCTAAGCAACCAGAAGGTAATACAAGTATAACTGATCGAGACTCAGAAATGGTTATCAAATATAACTAATCGAGACTCAAAAATGGTTAAGTTAGGTATCTCAAATACATACACCTCAGCTTCACACAAGGAAACTGGAAAGCAATAACAAACAGTAAATACATCCATCATAGAGCATACTATCACATTACCTTGGTTGGTTTGAAAAGATCGAGAACAAATCATCCTAGCCTCACATTCACAAACCCCGAGCCTCTGGTAACATCCTAAACTGGTCAAAGCTAAACCAACCCCATAACACTAAAAGCATAGACAATATATAGAAAACATCATAGTCTCACAATTGGTGTTGATTTGAAAAGATACAGATGAGTTAAACAATAAGGTTTCAGTTTTCAGTGTTTATATTCAAGTAGAAAGTTTTATAGTTCAATTTGATTGATAATATACTATTGAGTTAATGTGAGATTTCCATTTCCAGTTGAACGTATGTTTTAAACAGATAGAATCCATAGTTCACTTTTACAAATTATCCCGTTCTTAACTCCAAATGAAACACTTAATTACCCCTAGTTGATTTAAGTCAAAGTCCTAAAACAATCTAAGGGTAATATTTAAATTAATAATAATACTTGTTGATCTTTGATTATAATGATCTACACTTTCATTAAAAATAGTATTATAATATTAAACTTGCTTAAACAAATTTTTGATTTAATTAAATCTTAATTTAAATCAAACTTTAAATAAAGATTAATTAATAATACATAAAGGACCATATTACATTTATTAATAATTTATTTATTTATAAAATTAGTAATAAATATTAATAAAATTTCAATATAATTTAAAATAAACTTTAAAGTTTAAATTAAATAATAATTATATTAATTAATACAATTTTAAAACATTTTTAAAAAAAATGATTAATAAAAATTAAATCATTTTTATTTTCTTTTAAATAAAATTTTGGCGTGTTTAAAAGCCCGCCGGCCTGCCATACCCTACGGCCACAGGTGTTACTGCTGCCGCAGGCAGCAATACCACCTGTCGCGGCAGCGTGGGTGTGGGGTGTGGGAAGTGGTGGCCCCGCCCCACTCCAATATATATATATATATATATATATATATTTCATCATTATTTTTAAAAACAAATTAAGTTTTATTTTTAATTAGTTTTGTTTAATTATATTAAAACAATTTCCTCCAAAGGAAATATATATATATATATTTTTTAATCTAGAATTTTCAATTTCAAAACAAAACCCTTACCAAATTAAGTCTTAATTTTTTAATCTAGAAAACAAGGGTTTTCTAATAACTCTTCTAGTCTCCATGGATATAGAAATTATTGAAGAGCAATTAATAAATGTTGGATGATGCGACGCGCTCCCCTGCCCATAGGTGGTTAATTATGTGGTGTTCCATGTTCACTAATAGTCATGGCTTTTGGTGCAACAGTAAGTGGGCCCCACAATTGGTATCAGAGCCTTGTTTTGGCCTGGTCATGGGTTCAAATCTCCCCGGTGCCATCCCGACCTGCGTAAGCACCTGGTATGCGCGTCGAGGGGGAGATTGTTGGGTGATGCGATGCGCTCCCCTGCCCACAAGTGGTTAATTATGTGGTGTTCCATGTTCACTAACAGTCATGGCTTTTGGTGCAACGGTAAATGGGCCCTACAATAAATTCGCAATATTGAAAAGTTAAAACTTTTATAATAGAGAATTCAGATCTACAAACCCCAGAAACAAAGAAGACAGGAAAGGATAATTGCGTAATAAATCGATAATCGAAAACACAAGACCCTACCTGATCCTGATGCTATTATGCAATCTCCAAGAACTATAAAGGAATTCGCTCCTGTCAATAACCTTCCTTTTGGAAAACTTTCTTGGTATCAGCTTTCTGAAATTCGGTTCCAAAAATTGTCTCTCCAAAAATTCCCGTCCAACTTCGTATATCCCAAAAATGAACCCCCAAAGTTGTGATAAGCAATTTCTCCTCAATTCGGGGCACTAATTGTGCGTTTACCCAAGAAGACTCTTTGCACAACTCAGTTAACTCTAAATTAACCTTTATTATCTTTTCTTATTCTTTTGCATTCAACTTTCATGCACATTAAGTTGAATTATCAAATAACTTTATTTAATATTCCACTTGACTTCTATTCTTAATTAGTTTATTACTTTAATCTTATGTGCACTTTTAAGAAATTAAAATAACATTATTAATTTCTATAATTTAATCTTTTAATTTAATTCTCATATTTAAACTCATGCTTAGATCATGTGAACTAGAATTCTTAATAATTTAATATCTTTCAACTTTTAATTTATTTTAGAACTTAATTGATAACATATTTAATTAATTTAAATAACAATAATATTTAGCATTTATTTAAAAATGAACTGACAATAAAACTTAAATGGTGAGAATGAGAAGATAATGATCAGGTCCAATCCTAGCCATAAGCCTATAATACTTGTCCTACAAGGAGGACTCGTAACAGACTATCTACCCTTTTTAAACTCGTGAGTATTTTATGCGTATGTTGTTTTGTGAGTCTTTGATGTATTTTCTATTAATTAAGCCTAATTAATAGATTAAATTAATAATTTACTTTAATAGAGAATTATTATGATATTATGAATATTTAATTATATTTAATTAATTGAGAAATTAATTAAATATAAAGAATTGGATTAGAAGATAAAAGTTTTAAGATTAAATTTAGAACATGATAATATTTATTTAATTTAATAATAATATATATTTAGAGTTCATTTTTTTAAATCTCTTCCTTCATACCTTTGAGTCATTGTTTGATCCATACAATGTTTGTACAATAAACAATAGCAACAACATATTCAACTTGAGCAATAGATTGTGAAGTGTAGTTTTCTTTCTTGCTAGTCCATGCAACCAACATCTTACCTATGAAAAATGCTCCTCCACTAGTGCTCTTTTTGTCATCAATGTTTCTAGCCTAATCAGCACCAATATAGGCTCTTAATTCAAATTTCTCATTTTTCTTATAATAGAGACCATATTCCTATGCTCCTTTCAAATATCTCATTATTCTTTTTATAGCCATCAAATGATTCTCTCTGGGCCTGGTACCCTGCTGCACGCAGCAGCAGAGGTATTGGCTGCCGCGGCTTATTAAAGCCGGCAGCAGGTACGGGGGGGGGGGTTAATATCCCCACCCTGCATTATATTATTATTCTTTTTAAAATTTTTTTTAAAAAAAAACAAAACAAAACCCAACAATATATTTTGCCCATTATTAATTTATATTATTATTATTATTATTTTTTAAACAATTTCAATTTATTTATATTAACTCCATAGTTAATAAAAATAATCAACAAAAACTTTTATAATATATATATATATATATATTTAACAATAAATAATTTTGTTTTACATTTTTTTTTAAT
Organism: Cupressus sempervirens; assembly: GCA_028749045.1. Lineage (NCBI taxonomy): Eukaryota > Viridiplantae > Streptophyta > Pinopsida > Cupressales > Cupressaceae > Cupressus > Cupressus sempervirens. The sequence continues at coordinate 30,744,899 of CM053789.1, read as the reverse complement.
TTATTATATATATGAGACAGTGCGATAGGGTACGCTCATCCTGACAATTCAGGGAAGTTGATACCCGGTACCTGCAACCTGCATAAAATCCACGCATGTACAAACACAATATTCTAAGCTAAACAGACAATGGCAGCAAGTGGTGCATCGTGTAGATCCCGATAATTAATTTCTCAATTAATTAAATATAATTAAATATTAAAATGTCATAATAATCTTCTATTAAATTAAATCATTAATTAACTTTTTAATTAAACTTAATTGATAGAAAATACACCAAGGACTCATAAAACAACATACGAAAACCCATCATAGAAAAACACATACTAAATCAAACAAAAGGGTTATAATCATGAATTAACGTCATTTGACACATTCGGAGGGTACTTGACTCAGATAATTGTCCTAATTATCAACTAGGACAAATGGCTTAAAGGTATAGGATTTGGACTTAAGAATTTATCTCCCCTCTCTTACCATTGAGATAATGCGATAGGGTATGCTCATCCTGACAATTCAGGGAAGTCAATACCCGGTACCTACAACCTGCATAAAATCCATGCATGTACAGGCACAATATATACTAAGCTAAACAGGCAATGGTAGGAAATGGTGCATCGTTTCTGATGTGGTTAAGGAAGGGAGTCGTAGTCACCTGCTAGTCGGGATCTACACGATGCACCACTTCCTGCCATTGTCTGTTTAGCTTAGAATATTGTGTTTGTACATGCATGGATTTTATGCAGGTTGTAGGTACTGGGTATCGACTTCCCTGAATTGTCAAGATGAGCGTACCCTATCGCACTGTCTCAATGGTAAGAGAGGGGAGATAAACTCTTAAGTCCAAATTTGATGGTATCCTGACTTAAGATCAATCTTAGAGAACACTGTAGCCCCCTTGATCTGATCAAATAAATCATCAATCCTTGGTAAAGGATACCTGTTCTTTATTGTCACCTTATTCAGCTATCTGTAATCCATGCAAAGGCGCAAAGAACCATCCTTCTTCTTCACAAAGAGCACTGGAGCTCCCCATGGTGATACACTAGGTCGAATACTACCCTTGGCCAAAAGTTCCTCTAACTGCAAACGCAACTCACTTAGCTCTTGAGTGGTCATATGGTAAGGAGCTCTAGAGATAGGTTCCACTCCTGGAGTGAGCTCAATGCTAAAATCAATATCTCTCTTCGGAGGCATGCCTGGAATCTCACTCAGAAAGACATCAGCATACTCCTGTAAAATAGGGTGATCTAGGGTCTTCCTCGTAGAGTCTTCCTCATCTAGCTCATTTACCGTAACGGAAAATACCTGACATCCCTTACGAAAGCTTCGCTTTAGTTGCATAGCAGAGATCATCCGTAGGGATATAGGCCTCAGTATCTCCACAATCTCAACATCCTTCCCTTGGTCATCCTGACACACAATGGTCTTCTTTTTGTAGTCTATACTAGCCCTATGAGAGCCAAGCCAATCCATACCTAAGACCACATTGTAGGAGCCAAGAGGAATAACTCGAAAATCAACTGAAGTCTCAAACCCTCCTATGCTAAGTCCACACTTATGAACTACAGAATCTGTGGAAACTTTAGCGCCTGAGGCTAGTTCCACTTGCCAACCATGATCTTGCTTAACTGACTCTAGCTTACACTTATCAACTAGAGATGGAGAAATGAAAGAATCTGTAGCACCTGAATCAAATAATACAGAGAGAGGTGTACCTCAGATAGCTCCTGTAGTCTCAACTACTGTCCCCTGATGGTTTGTCTGACGGTGATCCACAGCTGCAAATACTCTATGAGATCCACCTGCATTTCCAACTGTAGGCTCAGATGCTACTGGCCTAGGTCCTGAATACTGAGATGCTCGCTGTGGGCAGTATGCTACAATATGACCAATCTGTCCACACGAATAACATCCCGTGCCTCTACCAGATCCTCTCCCTATAGGTGGTGCATTCAACCGCTGGTGGCTACCCCTACTAGCAAAAGACTGGCTGCTCTGTGCAGGCCGAGATTTTTGATTCTGTCTATTATGTTGAGCATTGCGATTGATCCTAGAGTTGGATCCACCGCCACCACTCTGTGCCTGAGGGTAAAATCCCTTATGCTGCTGAGAATGCTACTGAGAATACTGATTCCTCCTAGGGAAGGGAGGCTTCTTGATTCCACTGAAATTGTGGTTGCCCTTAGATCCTGCTATAGTAGGCGCTCCCACAAAACCCCCTTGCCCAAAGTTGACACTCTGCTCTACCAGGATAGCTCGATGTGCCGCATCCTTGAGGGTCTTAGGCTCAAATACCTTAACACCCCCAATAAAACGATTGTTCAAGCCTCGAATGAAATTTTGTGCCAACTATGCTGGGTTGTCACTGAATCCCGAAAAAGGCATGAGCTCATAAAATTTGTGCTCATACTCTACAACGGTCATAGTGAACTGTCTCAGGTTATGGAGCTCATCTGCTCTATGCTGCTTCCATTCCTCTGGTAGGAATCGCTCATGAAAACTCTCCAAGAAAATCTCCCAAGTGACACTACCCATGCTAATGCCCAACTTCTTCTCCTCAATAGTCCACCAGGTGGCTCCAAATAACTCTAGATTGGTAATGGAAAACCTCGCTTTGACATTATTGTCAAAGTCTTGCATAGCAAAAATCCTGTCAAGGGCAATAAGCCACTGCTAAGCTACATACCCAGAACCTTGCCCATTAAAGGGCTTGATCTTGGACCTCTGAAGATCCTTCATCTGAGAAGATACTATGGATCTATGTCGATCCCTCTGAGGACTCCTAGATCTGTGTCTATGCTCATGTCCAACCTGGTGTGCTCTGTCCTGCTCAAGAACAGGAGGTAAGCGATCAATAAGGGTTCACATCATTTGCCTCAGATCAACCTCCTCAGATTCGGCATGTCCCTCTTCGTGGTTCTCTTCCTGATGTTCACTGACATGCTCTTCCCTATTCTCTTCCTGAATGGGGCTCTCGTGGATAGACTCATGAACACTAACATCTCTGCCTCGTCCACGGCCTCTGCCACGGCCAAGGCTATGGCCCCTAACGGAAGATCTCGTCCCAGATACCATCCTACAATAATATCCAAGACACAAGATGCTAAAATAACCATGAAACATACTACTGAAACACATAGATAAAAGACACATGTTTTGCAAACAAGATATTTTCAATTTTCAGAGTTTACCTATAATTTTAGTTTTGAAAACTTAAGTGTTGAAGTCCGAGTAAGGTGCACGATGGGCCTCTGATAGGATCAATATGCGAAGCTCATCCAGTAGCGGCAGATAGATCCTTCCTGAATGTCTCAAAAGGCCATCTGACTCTAGGACATAGCCTGAAAAATTACCCTCCAAGGGTCTCCCTGAATTGATCTCACTGCACACCTCCAGATACCATGAATCAGTAGGGAGTGCCTGAAGTATCTGACACCTCAAATCGACACTAAGAGTCATAGATGATATCACATGTTTCCTGCGACTCAAAGCATCAGCTACAACATTCTCCTTCCCCTGGATATACTTTACCTCAAAGTCATACTCGCACAAAAACTCCATCCAACGCCTTTGCCTAGCATTCAGATTAGGTTGTGTGAATATGTACTGAAGACTACGATGATCGCTATGTAGTTCAAATCTGTGTCCCAACAAGAAATGTCTCCATCTCACTAAGGCATGAACTACTGCGGCTAACTCAAGGTCATGTGTAGGATAATTCAACTCATGATCCTTGAGTTTGCGTGATTCATATGCAATCACTCGACCATTCTGCATTAGAACTGCTCCAATACCCTCAAGGGAAGCATCCGTACACACCATGAAATCACCTTCTGGATCAGGTACTGCTAAGATCGGTGCACTGGTCAGAAGCTCTTTGAGTTTCTGAAATGCTTCTACACACTTTTCTGTCCAAAGAAACTTCTTTCCTTTCCTCTGAAGGGAGGTAATAGGGTGTGCTATTCTGGAGAAGTTTTGAACAAATCTGCGATAATACCCAGCTAGACCCATCACAATTGGTGTTGATTTGAAAACATACAGATGAGTTAAACAATAAGGTTTCAGTTTTCAGTGTTTATATTCAAGTAGAAAGTTTTATAGTTCAATTTGATTGATAATATACTATTGAGTTAATGTGAGATTTCCATTTCCAGTTGAACGTATGTTTTAAACAGATAGAATCCATAGTTCACTTTTACAAATTATCCCGTTCCTAACTCCAAATGAAACACTTAATTACCCCTAGTTGATTTAAGTCAAAGTCCTAAAACAATCTAAGGGTAATATTTAAATTAATAATAATACTTGTTGATCTTTGATTATAATGATCTACACTTTCATTAAAAATAGTATTATAATATTAAACTTGCTTAAACAAATTTTTGATTTAATTAAATCTTAATTTAAATCAAACTTTAAATAAAGATTAATTAATAATACATAAAGGACCATATTAAATTTATTAATAATTTATTTATTTATAAAATTATTAATAAATATTAATAAAATTTTAATATAATTTAAATAATATTAATTTATTTATTTAATATATTGTCTGAGAGGTCTTGGGTTGGAGTCTACTTGAGCTTAACCTTAGAGACATATTAGAACGCTTCCTATGGGTCGAAGGGGGTCATAGGTCGACTCATTAAATGATGACATAATTCCCTAAGTGTCGTAGGACCCATAGGGACATATTAGAATGCTTCCTATGGGTCGAAAAGAGTCATAGGTTGACCTATGACCCCCTTCGACCCATTACATGATAACATATGTCCCTAGGACCCCTAGGGACATATTAGAATGCTTCATATGCTTCGACCCATTACATGACGACATATTAGAATACTTCGTATTGGTCAAAGGGGGTCATAGGTTGACCTATGACCCTCTTTGATTGATTACATGACGACATATGTCCCTAGGGGTCCTAGGGACATATTAGAATCCTTCCTATAGGTCGAATGGGGTCACTAATAACCCCATTTGACCCATTACATGACTACATATGTCCCTAGTGGTCCTAGGTACACTAGGGACATGTTAGAGTCCTTCCTATGGATTGAAGGGGGTCATAGGTTGACCTATGAATCTTTTTGACCCATTATATGATGACATATGTCCGTAGGGGTCCTAGGACCCCTAGGGACATATTAGAATCTTTCCTATAGGTTGAATGGGGTCATAGGTTGACGTATGACCACCTTTGACCCATTACATGATGACATATGTCCCTAGGGGTCCTAGGACCCCTTGGGACATATTATAATTCTTTCTATGGGTCTAAGGGGGTCATGGTTGACCTATGACCCCCTTTGATCAATTACATGATGACATATGTCCCTAGGGGTCTTAGAACCCCTAAGGACATATTAGAATGCTTCTTACGGGTCGAAGGCTATCATAGGGTGACCTATGACCCCCTTTGATCAATTACATGATGACATATGTCCCTAGGACCCATAGGGACATATTAGAATGCTTCATATGGGTCGAAGGGGGTCATAGGTTGACCTATGACCTCCTTTGACCCATTACATGATGACATATGTCCCTAGGGGTCCTAGGACCACTAGGGACATTTTAGAATCTTTCGTATGGGTTGAAGGGGGTCATAGGGTGACCTATGACCCCCTCTGACCCATTACACGAGGACATATGTCCCTAGGGGTCCTAGCCCTAGGGACATATTAGAATCCTTCTTATGGGTTGAAGGGGGTCATAGGATGACCTATCACCCACTTCAACCCATTAAATGATAACATATGTCTCTAGGGGTCTTAGGACCCCTAGGAACATATTAGAATGCTTCTTATGGATCAAAGGGGGTCATAGGGTGACCTATGACTTGCTTTGAGCTATTAAGTGATGACATATTTTTCTAGGGGTCCTAGGACCATTAGGGACATATTAGAATGCTTCGTATGGGTCAAACGAGTTCATAGGTTGACCTATGACCCCCTTCGACCCATTACATGATGACATATGTCCCTAGGGGTCCTAGGACCCTTAGGGATATATTAGAATGCTTCGTATGGGTCGAAGGGTGTCATAGTTTTACCTATGACCCCTTTCGACCCATTACATGACAACATATGTCTCTAGGGGTCCTAGGACCCCTAGGGACATATTAGAATACTTCATATGGGTCGAAAGGGGTCATAGTTTGATCTATGAAACACTTAAGCTATGACCCACTTTGACCCATTACATGATGACATATGACCCTAGGGGTCCTAGGGACATATTAGAATTCTTTGTATTGGTCGAAGGGGGTAATAGGTTGACCTATGACCCTCTTTGACCCATTACATGCTGACATATGACCCTAGGGGTCCTAGAAACTTTAGGGACATATTAGAATCTTTCATATGGGTCGAAGGGGGCCATGGGTTGACCTATGGCCCGCTTCGACCCATTAAATGATGACATATGTCTTTAGGGATCTTAAGACCCCTACAGACATGTTAGAATCCTTTGCATGGATCGAAGGGGGTCATGCGGTGATTGATGACCCCCTTTGACCCATTAAATGATGACATATGTCCCTAGGGGTCCTAAGACACCTAGGGACATGTTAAAATCTTTTGTATGGGTCGAAAGTGGTCATGAGGTGACCGATGATCCCTTTTGACCCATTACATGATGACATATGTCCTTAGAGGTGCTAGGTCCCCTACGGACATTTTAGAATCCTTCCTATGGATTGAAGGGGGGTCATAGGTTGACCTATGACACCCTTAGACCCATTACATGATGAACATATGTCCCTAGGGGTCCTGGACCCCTAGGGACATATTAGAAACCTTTCTATCGATCGAAGGGGGTCATAGGTCCCTTCCACCCATTACATGATCATATATTTAGCTAGGGGTCCTAGGACCCCTAGGAACATATTAGAATGCTTCCTATGAGTTGAAGGGGGTCATAGGTTGACCTATGACCGCCTTTGACTCATTAAATGATGACATATATCCTTAGGGCTCCTAAGACCCTTAGGGACATATTAGTATGCTTCTTATGGGTCGAAGGGGGTCATAGGTCCCTTCAACCCATTACATGATGACATATGTCCCTAGGGGTCCTAGGACCCGTAGGGACATATTAGAATGCTTCATATGAGTCAAACCTATGACCCGCTTCGACCCATTACATGATGACATATGTCCCTAGGGGTCCTAAGACCCCTAAGAACATATTAGAATGCTTGTTATGGGTCGAAGGGGGTCATAGGCTGACCTATGACTGCCTTTGACCCATTACATAATGACATATATCCCTAGGGGTCCTAGGACACCTGGGCACATATTAGAATGCTTCATATGGGTCGAAGGGGGTCATAGGTTGACCTATGACCCTCTTCAATCCATTACATGATGACATATGTCCCTAGGGGTCCTAGGACCCCTAGGGACATATTATAATGCTTCATATGGGTCGAAGGGGGTTTTAGGTTGACCTATGACCCCCTTCGACCCATTACATGATGACATATGTCCCTAGGGGTCCTATTAGAATCCTTTGTATGGGTTGAAGGGGGTCATACAGTGACCTATGAGCCCATTCGACCCAATACGTGAGGACATATGTCCCTAGGGGTTCTAGGACCCCTAGGGACATATTAGAATTTTTCCAATGGGTTGAAGGGGGTCATAGGTTGACCTATGACCCACTTCGACCCATTAAATGACAACATATGTCCCTAGGGGTCCTAGGATCCCTAGGGACATATTAGAATGCTTCTTATGGGTCGAAGGGGGTGATAGGTTGACCTATGACCCCTTCGTCTCATTACATGACGACATATGTCTTTAGACATATTAGAATGCTTTGGGTCCTATGACCCCTAGGGACATATTAGAATGCTTTGTATATGTCAAAGGGGGTCATAGGTTGACCTATGACCCACTTCAACCCATTATATGATGACATATTTTCTTAGGGTTCGTAAGATGCCTAGGGACATATTAGAATCCTTCCTATGAGTCAAATGAGGTCATAGGTTGACCTATGACCCACTTTGACCCATTAAATGATGACATATGTCCCTAGGGGTCCTAAGACCCCTAGGGACATGTTATATTCCTTCATATGGGTCGAAGGGGGTCATGGGTTGACCGATGACCCCCTTCGACCCATTACATAATGACATATGTCCCTAGGGTCCTAGGACCCTTAAGGACATATTAGAATCCGTCTTATGGGCCAAAGGGGGTCACCTATGACCCCCTTCGACCCATTACATGATGACATATGTCCCTAGGGGTCATGGCACCCCTAGGGACATATTAGAAGGTTTCCTATGGGTCGAAAGGGGTAAGGGTGTCATAGGCTTACCTATGACCCCCTTCGACCCATTACATGACAACATATGTTACTTCTTATGGATTGTTTTCAACCCATTACATGCCGACATATGTCTCTAGGGGTCCTAGGACCCCTATGGACATATTAGAATCTTCATATGGGTTGAAGGGGGTCATAGGTTGACCTATGGCCCCCTTCAACCTATTACATGATGACATATGTCCCTACGGGTCCTAGGACCCCTAAGGACATATCAAAATGCTTCCTATGGGTCGAAGGGGTTCATAGGTTGACCTATGACCCCCTTGAACCCATTACATGATGACATATGTTAGAATCCTTTGTATGGGTCAAGGGGGTCATAGGTTGACCTATAACCTAGTTTGATCCATTAAATGATGACATATGTCCCTAGGGGTCCTAAGACCCCTAGGGACATGTTAGAATCCTTCATATGGGTCAAATGGGATCATGGGGTGACCGATGACCCCCTTCGACCTATTCCATGATGACATATGTCCCTAGGGGTCTTAAAACCCCTATGGACATATTAGAATCCTTCATATGGGTCGAAGGTAGTCATGGGGTGATCGATGACCCCATTTGACCCATTACATGATGACATATGTCCCTAGGGGTCTTGGGTCCTAAGACCCCTAAGAATATATTAGAATCCTTCATTTGGGTTGAAGGGGGTCATACGGTGATGTATGACCTACTTCAACCCATTAAATAATGACATATGTTGCTAGAGGTCCTAGGACCCCTAGGGACATGATAGAATCCTTCATATGGGTCAAAGGGGGTCATTGGGTGACGTATGATCCCCTTCGACCCATTACATGATGACATATGTCCCTAGGTGTCCTAGGACCCCTAAGGACATATTAGAATGCTTCATATGGGTCGAAGGGGGTCATAGGTTGTCCTATGACCCATTTCAATCTATTACATGACGATATATGTCCCTGGGGTTGACATATTAGAATCCTTCGTATGGGGTGAAGGGACAATATTATATTTAATAATTATAATATATTGTATATTTAATATAATAATAATAATATATTATTATATTATATAATAATAATAATCATATATGTTACTATATTATAGATTTAATAATAATAATAATAACAATATATATTATTATAAAGAATAATTTTGTCATATAATACTACTATATATATTTAATAATAATAATATATATCATATATATCACTATATTATATTTAGAACTATATTATATTTAATAATAATAATTATATATATTACTATAATGTAATAATAATTATAATATTAATGTTCACACATTCACAAAATATATTTTCTTCTAAAATTGTCTAAAGTTTATTTCCCTTTAAATTTGTCTCCCTTCAAATTTAAAATTAAAAAAAACTTCCCTTTTGAAATTTCCCTCCAAAAATAGGTAAGAACTTACCAGGCCATATTGGATATCTGATTTGAAATTGGATATCCGATTAGGCTTGGTATTTACCAAGCCTACTCGGTCAACCCAGAAGACGTGTTTGAGGAGGGTTTTAGTGACACTTAGACTTCGAGTAGCCATCTAACAATGTTATTTTGATCAAAATTGAATGAAACGAAATGGAGTTTTTAATATCACTCTCAAGATTTCATCGATATAATTGCTATCAAATTCTAAGTTCAATAAGTATTTATTAGTTAATTTTCATTGAAGATTATTGTAAAGTGTTGATTGACATAGTGGTTGAAAAATAGCTATAACTTTCAAATGGTATAAAATTTTTTAAATTTAAAAATTGCGTCACTTTCTATGCTTCGTCTAGTATAAGAAAAATAGAAAAAAAAAAAAAAATTTCTATTAGTTAAGGTGATCAGACACAGGAGTTTTTTCTGAAAAAGTTTTGGTAGAAAATTCATATTTAATTATTTATTTGAAATAAAAATACCAAAAAATATGCGTCACATCTGGGCTTGAGTCTACTTTTTATATCTATAATTATATTAAAAAAATATTATCATTTGATTTTGACTAAGGTGGTCAGACATACACCTACTTTTTATTTTCGCCCTAATTTTTTTGTAGTACTGCATTAAAATCCAAACTTTTGACCAATCAATTGTTTTTTTTTTCCTGATAAGGCCTAGTAGTTTAGAAACTACATTCAATTTTCTACATATAATTTCTTACAACTTTTTGATATAAAGTCCATAACCACTTTAAAATTGTGTGTCAAGTTGACATAACCCTGATTTGCTAATTTTTTATTGCCGCTTAAGGCCATAGTTTGGTACACCATGATCTTGCACATACTCAGATACTGGAAATAACCTACTCATAGTTAAATCAAACACTAATTTTTAGAAATTCTCAAAGGCTTGATATTAGAAAACCAAGTTTTACTTTCTAAATTTTTACATGTTATTCAAAAGACTGTCTATTCATTTTTAGTTAATTATAGCATTGAGATTCTCTTTTATAAAGCATGCAATGAAATACAATTTAAAAAATGAATCACACACCTTACTAAAAACAATAGATCAAAAATAGTGAATAACTAAAAAAATTTCAATGCTTAAATAAAGACTCAACCATATCCTTGTTTCCTTACCTAGTAACTAGTTACTTCCAATCATCTACTCTTATTGGCTAGACATATATATGTATTTGTAGCTACATTATATTTAAGTGGTAAAGTCAAGCAAATTTATATTTTTTTCATTTCCAACTAGTTGAAAAGTTTAGTTCAATTTGTTCTACCACAAGATCAAATGGTACAATTTATTTTAGTACATTATCTATTAGTCAAATTCTCATTTCAACCATCACAGAAAGTATATTGCAAAATACCAATATACATGAACTTATTACATCTTACCTGTAAAAATATTAAACATTAGACTTTAGGCCAGAACTTTGACCCTTACCGTTCTTATTTTTTCCATCGCTATGATTCATTTTCAAAACAAATTGAAAATATCTAGATCAATAGGTAGCGATTGATTCACCTCTAATTTCATTCAAAATGGTTGACCGCAACAAATGGAAGAATAGCTATGAAAATCTTAGCGGCTATCCTTCCTACAAACTTGATCAATTTTCAAAAATTGAAAACATAATGATTTTTCTGAAAATTTCAGCATTTGATCTTCATGACCTGCATAGTTTGTAGTCGAAAACAACAAAAAATTTAGAAAAAAATCACTATATTTTCATGAATGTGATGTTTAGTATATTTTATTTGGAGATTAGCCCTCTCTCACTCTACTTTGATTGAACATGTATTACTGAGCAGCTTATGGTGAGCGTTCTGTTGTCGACGCGTTTTGCTTTCACATATTGCAATTGACATGTTGACAGATTCTTCTATGGTTTAATATGATGATGACCAGCTCTTTTATAAGCTAAATAAAAAATGTTCGGAAGACTATGGAGACATGAGCACAATCGTCGTCACTGAGACAATATTTTCAACGTAAACACGATCACCAATCCAAAGACTTTCTCCCCTCCGGCCTTCCCCAGTTAAACAATTGTAATATAATTTTATATTCTCATGTCTCTGCTAATTTGAACTGAGATTTGAGGAATCAGACAAATTATTTTGCGAATCTCTGTGTAAATGAGGAATCCCGAGTAAACAGTTTCATGCGGAAGCTCCTTTTAATTTTTTAAATAATAATTTAATATATTTTCCATCTTTTTAAATTTCAACGGTTTCCTTCATTTCGACATACTTTCCTGGAAGTCGTGGAAGCACTGGAATCTATTTCTGCGCAGCCTCTAATCTACTCCGATTCAGCCCATTCAATTGGTCTTAAAACATATCCATTGCTAGATTTGCCTAGCTCTTTGTTTCAGCCCCTATCCTTGCATTAATGGCTTCTTCATCCTCACCTCGCCAAAAAAATGCTTTCTTTGGAATTGAAGCTCCCAACACAAGGAGAGAATCAGGAGAATTTCCCAGAGTGTTCGACGTGTTCATCAACCACAGAGGACTCGATGTCAATAAAACTGTGGCAGCTGAGCTTTCCAACTCCTTCGAGGAGAAAAACATCCTCGTATTTCGTAATCCGGAAGAGGAGGAGCTTGGAGACTCATTTCCTTTATCCATTAGGAATGCGATTAGATCTGCTTCAGTGCACGTTGCTATTTTCTCAAAAAGATATGCAGAGTTAGATCGGTGTCTGTTTGAGCTTGTTCTTATGTTACAAAGCAATGCCAAGATTATTCCAGTGTTTTACCAAGTTCAGCCCTGGGAGCTCCGTCACATCGAAAAGGGAGTATATGCCGAAGCATTCACTGAACACCAAAGAAGGCATGGCTACAAGTCTTCCAAGGAGTGGAAGGAAGCCCTTCAACAAATTTCATTCACCGCTGGCCACGAATTGCGAGATTCAGAGTAAGCATTTAACTTATTTTTCATTTACTCGGTCTTTCTGTTCATATATTTTCTCCTATCGAAAAAGATTATGTGGAATGAGCGAAATTCCGTTCTCATCAAATTCTTGACCTTGCAGTTCTGGTGACTGCAAAGCCATAGTGACCGCTGTGCAAACAGAAATACAAAGGAAAAGACGTTTACATGTTGCCAAATATACAGTCGGACTTCCTGAGGTCGTGAAAGATCTTAAAAATTGGTGCCTAAAAGAGATTTTTCAAGATTTTGAAATCCAGAGGGGAATGAAGCAGGCAGTGAAAGAGAAAGCTAATGTCGTTGGCATTTTCGGTTTGGGTGGGGTTGGGAAGACAACTCTCTCCAAAGAGTTATTCAACCAAAAGAGGTTAAAATACAAAAGGAGAAGTTTCCTTTGTGACGTGCGGGAAGAACATGCCAGCGATAGATTACCTTCACTGCAAAGCCAACTCCTCGATGACATCTTTTGTGAAAGAAATCACAGTTTTCAAAGTAGTAAGGAAGGGGCAGACTATCTGAGGGATTGCTGGGAAAGGAACAACTCTTTCAGTTTCTTGATTGTTTTAGATGACGTTGATCATGTGGATCAGATTGAGGCTCTGTTACCCATCGATGTATTAAATAAGCATGGCAATAAGAACCATTTGATAATTATTACAACCCGAGATGTAGGGGTTCTTGTAAGTGCAGGAATTGACGTTGCTTATCGATTGAAAGGATTGAATAGAGAAGATGGGAAAGAGCTATTTTGCATGCATGCTTTCAACCAGCCGTATATTCCATCCTGCAGCAGTTTCATGACGCTTGTGGACTGCTTTGTAGATGTGTGCGGAGGCCTGCCCCTATCTCTTATAGTTCTGGGCCGGCATGTTTCGGGCAGATCAGTGGTGGAGTGGGAGGAAGAATTAGAAAAAGTCAGAAAAGTGCTCCCCGGAGATGTGAAGAGGAGCCTGAGAGTAAGCTTTGATGCGCTAGATAATGAAGAAAAACAAATTTTCATGGATATAGCATGTTTTTTTGTTGGAAAATCTATCAACAAAGCGATGTCCATATGGAAAGGATCTGGATTGAGAGCTAAGCGTGCTTTAGGAACGCTTAAAAATAAATGTCTTGTGGAGGAAGAAGTGAAGTATCCAGATTCTGTAGATGGGCTTGTTTACGGAATGCATGATCACGTTCGGGACTTCGGGAGAGAAATGGCAGATGAACTGAAGCATCCTCCTCGTGTGTGGCATCCTCAAGTTCTTAAGTCTTTGGTATGCTTTTCCCTTCCATTATATTTGAATTCCTTATTGATATTTACATTCTGAAATTTCTACTACTTCACAAATGTAAGCTGTTTTTCTGTGGCTGTAGGAAACAAAGCGATTCCAGACCATCCTGGCACAAAGCAAAGGCAGGTGTTTTCATTCCATTGTGGATAAATGTATCCCTTCTACAATTACATACTTTTTAAAGGAACCGGATGATGCTTCTGAAGCTGCTTCTCTACTATGGCTTCAACTTGATTACAAAACTTTCCAGCAAAATCACCTGAATTCCGATATAAATTCAAGCTTGTTTTTGTCAATTCCTCTTCAAAACTTGCAGTGTTTAATAATCAGGAATGTCTGTTTCGGAAAACTGTGGCAGAGCGATGTTGAGGTATCTTGTTCTTGTCCTTCAAAAATTACTTCTTTATTAACGGTATACTAGATACGTATTAGTTTATTGATCATTGTTTATGACCCCCAATTTGAAGCAAGGATATTATGAATAAGTACAGGTGCCTTCCAATTTGAAAGAGCTGCAGATTACCGGCTGTAGAAACTTTAGAAGATTGTCGGCAACACCTGATCATTGCCAACTCGTACTATTAGAGATTCGTGAATGTCAACAGCTCGAGGAGTTAAGCCTTGCATTCATGACATGCTTGCAAAAAGTTACCATTGAAAACTGTGATAGTCTGAAATGTGTATCGCAAATATCCAATCTTGCAAGGCTTGTAGTATTCGAAATATCTGGGTGTGGTATGCTAGAGGGAGTCGCGATTGTGTCCTGCGAGAAGCTGCGGATCATTACGCTGCCAATAATATTCCAACGAGTACTAGGAGCCTCTAATCATACAAATCTCACATGGTTGGTCGTCAAACACTGCCCTGCACTTGAGGATCTAACTCTTGACAGATGGAGCTGCTTGAGGGAAATGGTGATCGATTCTTGTGAGAAGCTTCAGGACATTAGTCTACCAACAACAGTCAACAATTTGTATGTACTAAATTGCAGAGATTTGAGAAGAGTTGCAGGAGCCAGCAATCTCACAAAGCTTACACAGCTGTTTATTAAAGAGTGCCCTGCGCTTGAGGAGATTCCATGTTTTGCCAGAGAGACATGCTCAGAGAGGATTGTGATTGACTCATGTGAAAAGCTACAGAAGATTGTAACACTGCCAACATCACTCACTGAGTTGAGTATAAAACGTTGCAGAGGTTTGGAAAGAGTAGGAGCATCAGGTGAACTTAAAGACCTTAGAAGGCTGACTCTTAAACAGTGCCCTGCGCTTGAAGAGATGCCAAGTTTTGCCAGTGAGACATGCTCAGAAAGAATTGTGATTGACTCTTGTGAAAAGCTACAGAAGATAATATTGCCAACATCACTCACTGAGTTGGCTATAAAACGTTGCAGAGGTTTGAAAAGAGTCAGAGTATCAGGTGAACTTACAGACCTTAGAAGGCTGACTCTTAAACAATGCCCTGCGCTACAGGAGTTTCCAAATTTCGCCTGCTCAGAGAGGATTGTCATTGACTCTTGTGAAGAGCTACATAAGATAATTCTGCCAACATCACTCGTTGAGTTGAGTATAAAACGTTGCAGATATTTACAAAGAGTAGCAGTATCAGGTGAACTTAAAGATCTTAGATGGCTGACTCTTAAACAGTGTCCTGAGCTTATGGAGTTTCCAAATCTTGCTAGACTGGAGTGCTTGGAGCCAATCGACATCCACTCTTGTGATAAGCTGCTCCCAAAAATAGCACCACAAAATTTTGGATACGTGTATTGCATCAATGTAGCAATAAAGAAATGCATTGATAAGTTGAAGGGAATGCTCCTTCGTTAGAGGCAGTCATAAATATCTTTTTATTTAGTATTCACCCTTGTTCTCACAAGATAGTCTTTTCATTCAAGTGATCTGTTCATGACAGAAATCTGTAATGGATGAATAAACAGTCTCTCAGGTTCTAATCTCCATATAATCTCCAATTGCTATCTGTTCAGTAAACATTAATTTATTAAAATATTTTATTCATGTTGTTTGTTCAGATTTATTTCAAAGGGGTGATTTTTTTTTTTTATATTATTATTGAACTTTGATTTATGATTAGGTAGGTAGAGATTGGACTTTTTTTTATTAGGTAGGCATTTTATCTTTTTTTTAAAATATTATTATTGAACTTTTCTTTTTGATTAGGTAGTCAGGGATTGGACTTTTCCTTTTGATTAGGTAGGAGGCAGGGATTAAAAGGGCTCTAATCCCTTTTATAGGAGTGAAATATCAAATCAAATCACTGTGGATAGTGAAACAAATTAAAAGTTATACAACACTATCATAATAGAGAAAGAGTTTCCTAGGTCTCCCACAATTTTAAGGGGTTTCTATAAGGATCCGAAAACCTTCTTTTCCAGAGACTTATCTGTTAAGATTGTATAAAGGATGCAAAAAGAAACAGGAGAAACTCCAACACTATTAAGACCTAACCAAAAAACAAACAAGACCCTTGAAAACATCTACTTAGAAGATAACCAGTAAAATCACCAACACTTGATCAATAAGAGCCCCAATACCTAACCAAAAGAAATAGAAAAAAGAAACTACAATGAGAGAGCTTAACAAGAACATGCAATCTCCACCCAACAAAACAAGACAAAAACATTACAAAAAATACATAAACAAACTCACTGGCTTCCTAACAACTATTCCAAAATAGATAGCAAGAACGGTCGTAACAACTATTCCAAAATAGATAGCAAGAACGGTCGTAAGAAGGTAAGTACAGCAGAACCCTCTCCATGTGCCTTCAATGGTCATGAGCTACTTATCCATACAACAAGTTCCGAAAAATCAAAGAGTTTTATCAAATTTTTATCTAGCATCCTAAACTCATAGTTCATGCAAATAGTAGCAGACATCCATAACCCAATATGAACTTTTAGAACTTCAACCGACATCCACAGCTCAAACAAGATCGTTTGTGAATCCCAAAAACCACTTATACCATTCATGGTCCTTTCCCTCATCCACAATCCACAAAGCATAGCCTTAAGATTCCTCAAAACATAGCAATGTATCATGCTTGCTTCCAAAAGCTCTAAAATAAAGACAAAAATCAGAAACTTGCACCTATTCGATATACCCAACTTAGTTAAGTATCACCATAGCCTGTATAATATCACCGGGGAGAATAAAAGGAAACCAAGTAACCACTCATTTTTCCTTCCAAACCCATATCTGATATGTATGTTACAAACACTGGCAGCAAAAAACTGCTGAAAACACCCAAACCATTTATCATCAATACAGACAGAAGAAAAATCCCCCGTAGCAGAACCAAAAGAAATATACAAACACAAGGTCCCTATCGGCACAGGGATACTTTGAACATGTACTATTGAGTGGCTTATAGCAAGCGTTCCGTTGTCTACGTGTTTTGATTTCACGTGTTCCAATTTACATTTTCATAGATTCTTCTATGGTTTAGTAAAATGAAGACTGGTTCTTTTTCTATTTAAAAAAAAGAGTTGGGAAAACTGAGGAGGGGGATCACGTGAACAGAATAGTCATCATTGATAGATGTCGAATTCATGTACAATATCTTTTAACGCAAGCCAAAGACTTTCTCCCCTCTGGCCTCTTCCATTTGAACAACTAACAAAATTCTTAAACAATTGTAATTTTATTTTATTTTCTCATGTCTCTACTTTGGATCCAGTTGTAATGAAGGAATCTGTGTGTGAATGAGGAATCCCGAATTAAACAGTTTCATACAGCAGCTCGATTTAATTAAATAATAATTTACGCTTTTCTCCCATTTTTAAAATCTCACTAAGAAACAAATACAGAACGGTTTATTTCATTTCCCCATCCTTTCCTGAAGCACTGGAATTTATTTATGTGCAGCCTCTAATCTACTCCGATTCAAACCACTCTTGCTTAAAACATATCCATCATTTGGATATATTTTCTTAGCTTTGAGTTTAATCCCCTATCCTTAGCATTTATGGCTTCGACCTCTTCATCTCACCAGCAAAATGCTTTGTCTCGAATTGGAGCTCCCAACACAATTTGGAGAGAATCAGAAGGATCTTCCAAAGTGTTTGACGTGTTTATCAACCACAGAGGACCCGATGTCAAGAAAACTCTGGCGACTGAGCTTTACAACTCCCTTAAGGAGCGAAAAATCCGGGTATTTCTTGATTCGGAAGAGAAGGAGCTTGGGAACTCTTTTATTTCAACCATCGAGACTGCGATTAGATCTGCTTCAGTGCATATAGCTATTTTTTCAAAAGGATATGCAGAGTCAGATTGGTGTTTGCGTGAGCTTGTTCTCATGTTACAGAGTAATGCCAAGATTATTCCTGTGTTTTACCAAGTGGAGCCGTGGGAACTCCGCCATATCAAAACGGGGGTATATGCCGAAGCATTCACTAAACACGAAATAAGGTATGGCTATAAGTCGTCGGAGGAGTGGAAGGAAGCCCTTCAACAAATTTCATTCACTGCTGGCTACGAATTGCAAAATTCAGAGTAAGCTGTTTACTTATTTTTCATTTACTCGGTCTATCTGTTAATATATTCTCTCCAAGCAAAACAAATTAAGGTCAATGAGCAAAATTCTGTTCTTATCAAATTCCCTTTTTCGACTTGCAGTTCTAGTGTCTGCAAAGCCATAGTAAGGGCTGTGCAAATAGAAATACAGAGGAGAAAAAGTTTACATGTTGCCAAATATCTAGTCGGACTTGATAAGCTCGTGGAGGATCTTGAAAGGCGATGCCTCAATGAGTTTGTTCAAGATTTTGAAAGCCAGTGCGGAACGAAGCAGCCGGGGAAAGAGAAAGCTAATGTAGTTGGCATTTTCGGTGTGGGCGGGGTCGGGAAGACAACCCTGTCAAAAGAGTTGTTCAACCAAAAGAGGTTGAATTACAAAACAAGAAGTTTTCTTTACGATGTGGGGAAAGCACATGCCCACGGTAAACTAACTTCACTGCAAAGCCAAATCCTGGATAAGATCTTTTGTAAAAGCAATCACAGTTTTCAAAGTACTAAGGAAGGGGCAGACTATCTGAGGGATTGCTTGGAAAGGAACAGCTCTTTGAGTTTCTTAATTGTTTTAGATGACGTTGATCATGTGGAACAGTTATATGCTCTGTTACCCATGGAAACGTTAAACAAACATGGTGATAATAATCATCTGGTAATTATTACAACCAGAGATGTAGGGGTTCTTGTGAGTGCGGGGATTGATAATTGTTATCATGTAAAAGGATTGAACAGAAAAGATGGGAAAGAGCTATTTTGCTGGCACGCCTTCAACCAGCCGTGTATTCCATCTAGCGATTACAAGATGCTTGTTAACTCCTCCGTAGATGCTTGTCGAGGTTTACCCCAATCTCTTGTACATCTGGCCCGTCGTGTTTATGGCAGATCGGTGGAGGAGTGGAAGGAAGAATTAGAAAAGGTAGGTGGAGATGTGAAGAAGAGCCCGCGAATAAGCTTTGATGCTGTAGATAATGAAGAAAAACAAAATGAGATCGATTCTTATGACAGGCAGCCGAGCATAACAGACGCTGAAGGATGTGTGGAACTTTGTGATAGCCGCGAGCTGCTGAGGGTAGCAGGCACTGAAAAGACATCAGAAAAGGTGGAACTCTGTTGTTGCTTCAATGCGGTAATACAGCCATGGATCCAGAAGTTGAAGGTAATGATAATGATCTTCCGCGATTGACAATCATAAATATCATGTTATTTTATTGTTGGCTTTTTTCATCATAAGATAATCTATTTTTAATCATCAATGTGACATTGGGTAGGTTTGGATTCTAGAGATGGTGGCATTTACTCATGCATTTTCTTTTTTCTTTAGGGCAGCACTCCCTCGTTCCCCCACAGAGGCTTTGGGAATAGAGGTAGGCAGCACTCGCAACGTGCTAATTGTGAGGGGTATTAGACTCTTTTCGAGATTAGAGTTCTTAAAATCAACACTGATGGTTCTTCTTGAGGAAATCCGAGACTGGCTGGTATTTGGGGAGTTGGGCGTGACAGCTCTGGTGATATTCAATTTCTATTTCCTATATACAAGGGTTATCATACAAATAACCTCATGGAAGCCCTTGCTATCTTGGTTGCAATGGAACAGTTCTGTCAACATGGCTGGAGAAGAATTATCTGTGAGATTGACTCGCAAGTGGTTGTAAATTTATTGAATAGATGGAACCTTGTGGATGTGGATTGACATCTAGCTCTGGTTATTAGTTATGCAATTCTCTGGATTTTGTGACTTTATGCGTATCCCTCATGAATGGAACAGTGTGGCTAATTGTTTGGCTAAATAGGCCTCTGAGCATGTGTTGGATTGGAACATTATTGATCATAGAATGCTTTCCCTTGATTTATCTCAAATGTTGGATCAACTTGTGGACTAGGATAAAGTTCTATAGTAGTCTTTGTTTCTTTTGTTGTTCTGTTCTATTTGGTATTCAATAAAATTTTTACCCTCTTTTAGTTAATCATCCAATTGTTATTTTTGAACAAAATGAAAAAACCTATTAACATATGTTATAGATCAATGGCCATTTAGTTGAAGTTGTTTCAATTGAAAAATTCATGTTGTAGGTACATAAATGGTGTTGAAATCGAATTTTCTATGATTCTATTAAAAAAATACTTATTTGGAGAAGTCGCCATACTCGTTCGTACTCAAAGGGCATAGTTGTTGAGACACTTGTGCATATGTATTTGTCAAAACACTTCCAAGAGAAATATGTATTGGATCAATAGTGCAATTTTTAATGCTTATAACACACAATTATTGAAGCACATCTACGAATAAGCATTGAACAAAAATTGTAAAAAACCATGGTTTCCCAACTTTGTGGTCCTAATGAACAACTGGCATATTCATTCCAACTCCTCAAAAGTTGAAATAGTAGCTTTAAATTCTTAAGCTAGACATGAAAAAATGAAAGCAACTTGTCAATATATAATGCTTCAATTAGAAGATTAAAATGCATGAGCATAAGGTGATGAGATACTACATCTATTCACCTTATATTTTTATCAATGGAATGATTAAGATCGGTATTCAAAAATTTTATATGATGAGATATTTGCATCTTATTTTTGCAACTACAATATTGGCTAATATTACATATTTTGAAATTTGACATTTTTCAACTCATTTTAGATTATTAAATCTTTTTCTAAATAAAAATATCACTTTTAAAATAAATAATATTTTTTTACACTCCAATTTTATACAATGATTAAAATTTAGGAAAAACAAAATCGTGGAATCCAATGAAATGAACTTAGACCTTTAACAAGCAAAGCCAAAGTTATGAATGATCCAACAGATCAACTTAATCAAAATGAGTTGCTGTCATAGAGGAAGACTAATTTATTTCAGGTTCAGTGCTTTCTCTTAGTTTCGAAGAAGAGGGCTCAAAAGTAGCTCAGTTATTGGAAAATCACTGACATCATGTACAATGTCGGCAGCTTGAATCCTACCGTATATAAAATGCTTGAATTAGTTCAAAGAATGACCGAAAAATTATAATTAAGAGGGATATTCAATGTATTATATTAATTTAATAAATTTAAATATATCTGTATTAAAGACTCACATAGGTTCAGATTTACAATATACAAGAATACAAATAAAAATGTGTATCACCTTCCATTATTATCTCAAGATTAATATTTTATTAACAAGATTTAGACTTATGCGAGAACCATCCATTCTCAAGCACTTACAACCTCAAATTTAGCAATTGTTACTGTGAAAGGAATCTAACCAGTTCATTTTCTAGTTAGGTCTCCGCTACTTTCTTCCCTCTCTCTCTTAAGTTCATTTTTATAGAGATCTTTTCATTATTCCATATCGGTTCTTTATACAATCATTTGGTTTCTAGATCATATATATTGACACCTCTCTCAAATGCGTATGTCATTTCTATTGGATGCTTTGCAAATTTTGATTGGAATATGGTTTATTTTTATTTTTATAATATATTTTAGATTTTTATTGCTTTTAAATCATATTTGATTTTTCAATGTGTTTTATTTTGATGATTTATATTATTAGATAACTTTTGATTCAAAATATATATGATATCATTATAAATTAATAATATTTGGTGTAATGAGAAATATTGAGGTCATATTTGTTATAAATGAAGAATTAAATGATTTTATATAGTAATTGACTATTAATTGAATAATAGAGGTTTATTAGATTTGTGGGAGATAAATAGATAAGATTATGAGATAATTTAAAATGTATGTCAGAAATGGAAAGAATAAAAAAAAGATGGAAAGAATGTGGAAGAGGCAAAATAGTTAAGTTTGTAAATTAAGTTAATGAAAATGACATTAATTGGAACTTATTATGCTTGTTAATATATACCCTAGTTTGATCAAACAATAATAATGATAGAATATGCCTTCTTGAGAGATTGTGCAAGATATGGGATGATACGTATTGTCCCAAAGATGGGAAAAATATACAAACCTAATATGCCTTTATAAAGTCCACCTAAAACACTAAAATCATCTTTATTTTATAAATTTATAAAATCTACCTCTTTCATTTTCTACTAATCACCTTCGATCACATGGTTTAGCTCCTAAATTTTATCCTTACACCATTTTTTGCTTGTCTCTCCATTTGATAGTTTCATCTTCTCTTGGATGTCTAGGTTTAATGCACCTGGAAAACTCAAAATTCCTCTAGCTAACTTTGAATCTCAGCCACTCATTTTCTTTTGCCTCCTAATCCTTTCCACCCCTTATAAAACCTATCTAACTAACCTTGTGTCTAATGTAAGCTCCTAAAACCTCTTAATCTCAACCAACAATTTTCATAAAGACTCTATTAAAGACATTTTCTCATCATTTTGAAAAAACTATCACTCCATATATTATTCTATCATGTTATCACATCTCTAGTCATCTTATGTAATTTGTAATCTTGGTACTATCTTGTATTCATATCCTTGTCATTGTTGTATCTTACTAATATTATCCTTAATCCATGATGAATCAACCATCTCCATTCACCATAGTCTCTTGTACTTTGTGCTACGAAACTTAGAGCACCCACATTTCAAATACAAAATATTAGAAGACAAGAAAATATATTTAATCAAGTGTTTCATGAAGGCATTATTGTGATTTTCTATTTATCTAACATGTGTGTTGTAATTTTGTGAATTTTGATTCATTTGGATGATGATTGCATGCTTTATGAAATCCTTTACTCATGGTTGGGATTGGCTAGGGTCCATAGTTTTGTATTGTCATTTTCTGTAGTGCCTACCCTCATTCACATCTTTCTGGACACATTGTTGTTATCATTATCAGACTATGTTAGACTAGTTTTATGTTTGACACCTCTCTCAAATGGGTATGTCATTTCTATTGGATGCTTTGCAAATTTTGATTGGAATATGGTTTATTTTTATTTTTATAATATATTTTAGATTGTTATTGCTTTTAAATCATATTTGATTTTTCAATGTGTTTTATTTTGATGATTTATATTATTAGATAACTTTTGATTCAAAATATATATGATATCATTATAAATTAATAATATTTGGTGTAATGAGAAATATTGAGGTCATATTTGTTATAAATGAAGAATTAAATGATTTTATAAAGTAATTGACTATTAATTGAATAATAGAAGTTTACTAGATTTGTGGGAGATAAATAGATAAGATTATGAGATAATTTAAAATGTATGTAAGAAATGGAAAGAATAAAAAAAGATGGAAAGAATGTGGAAGAGGCAAAATAGTTAAGTTGGCAAATTAAGTTATTGAAAATGACAGTAATTGGAACTTATTATGCTTGTTAATATATATCCTAGTTTGATCAAACAATAATAATGATAGAATATGCCTTCTTGAGAGATTGTGCAAGATATGGGATGATATGTATTGTCCTAAAGATGGGAAAAATATACAAACCTAATATGCCTTTATAAAGTCCACCTGAAACACTAAAATCATCTTTATTTTATAAATTTATAAAATCTACTTCTTTCATTTTCTACTAATCACCTTTGATCACATGGGTTAGCTCTTAAATTTTATCCTTACACCATTTTTTTTCTTGTCTCTTCAATTGATAGTTTCATCTTCTCTTGGATGTCTAGGTTTAATGCACTTGGAAAACTCAAAATTCCTCTAGCTAACTTTGAATTTCAGCCACTCATTTTCTTTTGCCTCCTAATCCTTTCCACCCCTTATAAAACTTATCTAACTAACCTTGTGTCTAATGTAAGCTCCTAAAACCTCTTAATCTCAACCAACAATTTTCATAAAGACTCTATTAAAGACATTTTCTCCCCATTTTGAAAAAACTATCACTCCATATATTATTCTATGATGTTATCACATCTCTAGTCATCTTATGTAATTTGTAATCTTGGTACTATCGTGTATCCATATCCTTGTCATTGTTGTATCTTACTAATATTATCCTTAATCCATGATGAATCAACCATCTCCATTCACCACAGTCTCTTGTACTTTGTGCTACAAAACTTAGAGCACCCACATTTCAAATACAAAATATTAGAAGATAAGAAAATATACTAATCAAGTGTTTCATGAAGACATTATTGTGATTTTCTATTTATCTAACATGTGTGTTGTAATTTTGTGAATTTTGATTCATTTGGATGATGATTGCATGCTTTATGAAATCCTTTACTTATGGTTGGGATTGGCTAGGGTCCATAGTTTTGTATTGCCATTTTCAATCATTGTCACAACATATATTCTTAATACTCTTTCATGGTTCTTAAAATACTCAATGCAAAACTTCAAATATAGTGTGTAACTATATTTGAAGTAGGTACAATTTGGGTGGACCCACAATAATGAGTTACACTTTTTTGCCCAAACTAACACTGAATTGTGAATTTTTAAGAAAACTTTCACTTTTAAATGTAAATTGTCGTTTAACAATTATTTGAAGATGAAGTAAATTAGAGTCTTTTAGGATTTTTTTTAATCTAGATTCTAAATTTATTTAATTTAATTTTTTTGAATTTTGTTTCTCCCACAAAAATTGGTATGTGATCAAAAACCTTGTTTTGAAAGAGTGGCACTACTATGGAGACAAATAATTTTTTTTCTAAAATAGATATCAATGTGATTCTTTTGAATTTAGTTTTCTAACATCCATACTAAAATCGTCCTGGTGGTCTTGTTGGAAATAGAGATGGAATAACTGAGAGGGGAGGGGTGAATCAGTCACCACAAAAATAAATCCACAGATCCTTAGATGTCTTAAAATATAGTTGTTGCTAACACTCGGTAACCACACAAATAAATGCTAAAACTTGATAGATGTTCTATTAACTTATTAAGCATTTAAAATGATTAACATGCATGCATAAAGGAAATAACATGAACACAAGAGACACCAGATTTAACGTGGAAACCCAATATGGGAAAAACCACCAAGTAACTAGTCACCAATTTTCACTCTTTTGAAGTGAGCCTTGTTAGGAGCCAACCCTGTTAAAGGTTACAAAACACACTGTGAGGTGTGACCCTGTTAGAGAATTTAATCACCTTGTAAGGAGTGGCCTGGTTGGAGGTCTTAAGAACAATTCAGCTAAATTGTCACCTTGTTAGAGGATTTACAAAATGTCTGTTAAACCAACTCTGTTAAAAGATTTTGAATCATTATTACAATGATTAGAAAACAACAATGAAGTGATCTGAAATATATGCAACTTATCTTTGCTGAATATAGATCTCTGTTCTACTTCACTAGATCCTCACTGATCGAATACAACTTTGCAGCTCCATAAGGATATCTAATCCTTCCACATCATTTTCTCATAAATTCAATATTTTCTCA
Source organism: Cupressus sempervirens (assembly GCA_028749045.1). Lineage (NCBI taxonomy): Eukaryota > Viridiplantae > Streptophyta > Pinopsida > Cupressales > Cupressaceae > Cupressus > Cupressus sempervirens. The sequence goes on along the minus strand of CM053789.1, from coordinate 30,719,051 downwards.
TTCCATTTACATCCATACATTCACACTCTTATGCATCCACACTCTTACATATTCATGAATTCACAACTTGACCTTTCATATATACCTTACAGATTGTCAAGTCGGCTCAATTACAAGTTACAACAATTGAAAAACATTAAATCAGTCAGCTGCAAACATTGCACAAAACAATTAAACTTAATTCTTTAGAACAATAAAATTCTTCGCTACCCGACCTAGCTCAGTGACCACTGCTCCAGAATGGTTTCCCTAGTGTTAACCAAGTGAAGCTCGGTAAACACTGCAAACCTTGCAACTTCCTTTGGAGACCGAGTTAACTCAGTAAACACTGACCTTCCTTCACTTACCGAGTGAGCTCGGTAAAAGCTAACTTTCTCTTCGATGACCAAGTGAACTTGGTAGACATTGACTTTCCCTTTGTTAACCTTGGGAGCTTGGTTAACATTAACTTTTTGCTACAAAATCCTTTGATGCTTGAGTGAGCTCGATAAGAGCTAACTTACTGTGTAATGTTCAAGAATGCTTGGTAGTCACTATAAATTTCTTTGCTAACCATTTGAGCTCGGTAGACTTTGTCTGATGGCTGATATGACATTTGTGTTACATCAAAGACAATACACAATTAACAATTGTATCCAACAATCTCCCTCTTTGGCATTGATGGCAACACAACATGTCATAGCAGAATGAAATTTGAAAACAAGTCTTTTCTCTTATATGGCAACACAACATGTCAACATAAAAATTCTCCCTCTAAGATAGAAAACTCTCCCTCTTAGTGTAATCTCTCTCTGTGAAAGAATTACATAGCAAACTCTTTATCTCAAACAAATTTCAGATAGATATGACAGTAAAACTCTCCCTCTTTGACAACACATGCCAAAGACAACTCAACTCAAATGAATTTCAGTGTACCTTTAGTACTGATTCATCTGCAATATTTCCTGATTATGCTGCATCAACTGATAGATCTTCAACCTGGTATGAGTTGATGCATCACTAAAACTTCATTTTAGTGAACTTCAGATAGGGGAGTGACACCTAACTTACCTCTTAGATACAAGAATGCATCCTTAGGTAATGGTTTTTTGAATATGTCAGCAATTTGTTCCTTTGTATGAACATATTCCAATTTGATCTCCTTATCTTGCACCAATTCTCTGACAAAATGATATTTTATTGCAATGTCCTTGGTTTTGGAATGTATCACTAGATTCTTAGATATGTTGATTGCACTTGTATTATCATAGAACATAACAAATGGTTCTTTGATTTCCACCTTCATGCCTTCCAACAACTATTTAAACCAAACAATATTAGAACAGTTTACTACTGCAGCAACATACTTTGCCTCTGCTATAGATTGGGATGTACAATTCTGCTTTTTGCTTGTCCAAGAAACCAACCTCTTTGTAAGAAAAAATGCACCTCCACTTGTACTTTTTCTGTCATCAAGGTTTCCTGCCCAATTAGCATCAGTAAACACTTTCAAATCCAAATTACCTCCAAATTTGTACCATAAACCATAATCCTCAATTCCTTTCAAATACCTCATTATTCTTTTGATTGCCATTATGTGATTTTCTCTTGGTTTTGCTAAAAACATTGCTACAATACCAACTGCAAGGGCAATATCTGGCCTAGTATGAACTACATACTGCAACTTTCCAATTATAGATCTATAGAATGTTTGATTTACTTCTTTTAATTCATCTTCCTTGGTAAGTTTTAATCCAGTACACATAGGAGTCCCAACTGGTTTACAATCTTCCATTCCAAAAAAATTCAATATCTCCTTGATGTATTTTGATTAAGTGATGTAGATAAAAAATTTATTCTGTTGAATTTGAAGACCAACAAAGAATTTGATTTCACCAAACATAGACATTTCAAACAATGTTTGATTTACTTCTTTTGATTCACAATTTTTGATTTACTTCTTTTGATTCATCTTCCTTGGTAAGTTTTAATCTAGTACACATAGGAGTCCCAACTGGTTTACAATCTTCCATTCCAAAAAAATTCAATATCTCCTTGATGTATTTTGATTAAGTGATGTAGATAAAATTTTTATTCTGTTGAATTTGAAGACCAACAAAGAATTTCATTTCACCAAACATAGACATTTCAAATTCTTTGTTCATTTGTTCTGAGAATTCTTTGCAAAGATCATCATTTCCTGTGAACACTGTGTCATCTACAAATATCTCTGTTAAAACAATCTTATCATTTGATCCTTCCTTTATATACAAGCTACTATTATCATTAGTTCTTTGAAAACCAATCTGAATAAGATAGTTATGCAATCTTTCATACCATGCTCTAGGGGCTTGTTTTAGACCGTACAATACCTTGTGTAATTCGCAGACCATGTTCTTCTTATCTAGATCAACAAAACCTTCAGGTTGTTCAATGTAAACTTCTTCATTCAGTATATCATTGAAGAATGCTGACTTGACATCCATCTGATAAACTTTGAATCCTTTGTGAGCAGCATATGCTAGTAAGGTTTTGACTCCTTCCAATCTTGCAACAAGAGAAAAAGTTTCTCCATACTCTATTCCTTCTTCTTGAGCATATCCTTTGCATACTAGTCTAGCTTTGTTTCTTGATACCTTACCATCTTCATCCAACTTGTTTTTGAATACCCACTTAGTTCCAATCACATTTTTGTCTTTAGGTCTAGGTACAAGAGTCCATGTCTTATTTTTTTCTATTTGTTCTATCTCTTCATTCATAGCTTCAATCCAACTATCATTTCCCAATGCATCTTTGATATTTATAGGTTCAAAATCAGCAAGTAAACAAGTACCTTTCAACTTATTTCTTGTCATGGTTCCTTCAGATTTATCTCCAATGATCTGATCTGCTGAATAATGTCTCCTGACATACTTAGCTAATACAGGTTCCTTGCCTTTTGAATGAATTTCATTATTATCCTCTTGCATTTCAACTTTAGGTTTTGTCTATTATGGCTCAGTAGATATTTTCTTGGTAGATGTTGGCTCGGGTCCTTCAGACTCGATAGACACTTGCTTAGTAGTCACTGAATTAAACTCGATTTGTTGTGGCTCGGTTTGAACTTCTTGTGACTCGGTTATAGATGACTTGGGAGTAGAAGATTCCTGATTCTCTGATGTAACTGGTATTGTATTAGGTTCAATGAAGACAAATCTTTTATAATCTTCTGATTCCCTTTTGCTTTCTTCTTCAGTCCTTTCTGCAAACTCATCAACTTTCACATGTGCACTTTCTATGACTTTGTGAGTAGAAAAATTCAAACATCTATATGCCTAACTTTTGCATGAGTATCCAAAGAATATACCTTCATCACCTTTCACATCAAATTTTCCTTTTCTAGATTCTTTCAAAATGTAACATTTACTTCCAAATACTTTAAGGTAACTTACATTAGGTTTATAGCCATACCATAACTAATAGGGGGTTTTGAATGAGTCTTTCTTCAGCTGTACTGGGTTCAAGGTATGAACTGTAGTGCTGATAGCTTCCTTCCAGTATTTGATAGCAATGCTCTTTTCAATCATTAAAGTTCTTGCTCAATCCATGATGGATCTATTCCTTCTTTCAGCTATTCCATTTTGTTGGGGTGTTCCAAGGGCTGATACCTATCTTTTCATTCCTCTTTCAATGCAAAAGTTATTAAAATCATGTGAAATGAATTCTCCACCTCTATCTGACCTCAAGCATTTTAATCTTTTCCTTGTCTCCTTTTCTACTCTGGCCAAATACCATTTGAATTTTTCAAATGCTTCTAATTTGTTTCTTAGATACATGATTGTCATCATTCTTGAGTAATCATCAACAAAAAGAATGAAGAACTTTTCTCCAGTATAGCTTTCAATTCGAATGGGTCTACATAAATTAGTATGCACAATTTCTAATATATCTTCAGACTAATAGTTTTTACTTTTAAAACTAGTCTTTTCCATTTTACCAATCTGACAATTTTTGCATAGACTGACCTCAGGTTTCTTTATGTTAGGAATGCCTCTTACTTTCTTGAATTTGCTTATCTTTACAAAATTATCAAAATTTACATGACACAACCTTTTATGCCATAACCAACTTTCTTCAACTTGAGCAATGAAACATGAACATTCACCTAGTTCAAGATAGAACAAGTTACCTTTAGTTTGAGTACCTAATCCAATCAGCTTTCCTTTGCCATCTAGCAGTCTTGCTTTACCATGCATGAATTCTACTTTGAATCCATTATTCAGTAGTTGTGCCACATTTAACAAATTATGCTTTAGTCTTTCTACCCAATAGAAATTATCACATATAAGTTCTTTGGTTAGAGAGATTCTCCCTCTTCGTTTTATACAACAAGGTTCATTGTTACCAAATCTTACACTGCCACCATCGTGGTCTTCAAAGTATTCAAACTTATTTTTTTCGCCAATCATGTGATGAGGAAAACCACTATATATGATCTATGTATCATTTTTGCTCATATGAGAAATGAGTGCCATTTCCTCATCATTATCAAACTCATCTTTCACAGCAATGTAGACAATTTCATCTTCTTCTTCATCATTAGAATCATTAGAATCTTTTGCCATAAAACATGTTTTCTTACCTTTATCCTTGAATGATCTGAAGTCTTTCTTGCCATTGAATTTGTATCCTTTCTTCTCATCTTTATTCTGCTTTTTTGGACACCTAGCAGCAATATGACCAACTTCTTCACATGAAAAATAGATTAGAGGTACTTCACCTTTGTATTTTCCCCTGTCTCTAGAATATTTCCTTGCTAGAAGGGCTTCTATTATTTCAAGATCACTGTCTGAACTTTGGTCTGATTCATCTTCACTTTCTGACTAAGATTCTTTTTTCTTTTTTCCTTTCTCCTTGAGTGAAAGCTTGGCTTCAAATGCCGATTCAATGTTCTTGGAAGTTGGAACATAGTTGTCAAAGTTGTCTAGTTCAAATGCAGTTAATCTTCCAACTATGGCCTCTAGGTTTATCTTATGATTTGCTTCACATCTTCTTTATTGAATTGCAAAAACTCTGATTACATAAATGGGAAGTAGAGTTCTAAGAATTGTACTTATAACTATCTCTTCCTTGATATCTCCTCTAGATGCTTTGATTGCACTGACACATGTTTTGACTCTTCCAACATATTTTGCAATGTTTTCATCCTCTCTCATTCTCATTTGATCAAATTGTCCTCTCAAACTTTCTGCTTTGGCTCTTCTAACATTATCATCTCCTCTATAGATCTCTTTCAGCTTTTCCCACATTTCAAAAGCAGATTTGCAGTCCTTGATATCATCAAATTCTTCATAACTCAGAGCAGATGCTATATCTATCATCATAATGTTGTGGGTCTTCTTTTCAGCAATATCATTCACATATAGTGTACCAGCTGATTTTGCATATTTTTCATCAAGGTAATTTAGTCTTGTGTCTCCAATAGAAGCTAGATGAAGTCTCATCAACCCTTGCCATGCTGAGAAGTTTTTCCTATTAAGTCTTGGAATTTCTCTTTTATAAGACATCCTGATCTTTGACTTAGATCCTTGAAATCTTATCCTACAAGCACCGAAAGCTCTGATACCAATTGTTGGAAATAGAGATGGAGTAACTGAGAGGGAAGGGGTGAATTAGTTACCACAAAAATAAATCCACAGATCCTTAGATGTCTTAAAATATAGTTGTTGTTGACGCTCGGTAACCACACAAATAAATGTTGAAACTTGATAGATGTTTTGTTAACTTATTAAGCATTTAAAGTGATTAATATGCATGCATAAAGGAAATAACATGAACACAAGAGACACCAGATTTAACGTGAAAACCCAATATGGAAAAAACCACCAAGTAACTAGTCACCAATTTTCACTCTTCTGAAGTGAGCCCTGTTAGGAGCCAACCTTGTTAAAGGTTACAAAACACACTGTTAGGTGTGACCCTGTTAGAGGATTTAATCACCCTATAAGGAGTGGCCTAGTTGGAGATCTTAAGAACAATTCAACTGAATCACTGTTACAATGATTAGAAAGCAACAATGAAGTGATCTGAAATATATGCAACTTATCTTTGCTGAATACAGATCTCTGTTCTGCTTCACTAGATCCTCACTAATCGAATATAACTTTGCAGCTCCATAAGGATATCTAATCCTTCCACATCATTTGCTCATATATTCAATATTCGCTCATTCCATTTACATCCATACATTCACACTCTTATGCATCCACACTCTTACATATTCATGAATTCACAACTTGACCTTTCATATATACCTTACAGATTTTCAAGTCGGCTCAATTACAAGTTACAACAATTGAAAAACATTAAATCAATCGGCTGCAAACATTGCATAAAATAGTTAAACTTAATTCTTTAGAACAATAAAATTCTTCACTGCCCGACCCAGCTCAGTGACCACTACTCTAGAATGGTTTTCTCAGTGTTAACCAAGTGAAGCTTGGTAAACACTGCAAACCTTGCAACTTCCTTTGGAGACCGAGTTAACTTTGTAAACACTGACCTTCCTTCACTTACTAAGTGAGCTCGGTAAAAGCTAACTTTCTCTTCGATGACCAAGTGAACTTGGTAGACATTGACTTTCCCTTTGTTAACCTTGGGAGTTCGGTTAACATTAACTTTCTACTACAAAATCTTTTGATGCCTGAGTGAGCTTAGAAAGAGATAACTTACCGTGTAATGTTCAGGAATGCTCGGTAATCACTATAAATTGCTTTGCTAACCATCTGAGCTCGGTAGACTCTGTCTGATGGCTGATATGACATTTGTGTAACATCAAAGATAATACACAATTAACAATTGTATCCAACAGGTCTAATGTCTTTATCCTTATTATTTCATATTTTATCAGAGTTTAAAGCTAGGACATAACACTAATTTGGACATACATGGCTTTTGACACATGTAACTTATTATATGTTTACCCAATTTTAAATTTTCTTTTTTCTTTTTTTAAATTGAAAGTGGACTCAAATATGGAGACTATAGCTATTTTAAAAAAATTCTCTTAGTCACTATTTTTCATGAGCGTCCAATATAGAAGATTATTTTTTATAATGAACCTCTATTAAATTCACATAAAAAAATGTATAACTAAAAGCTTCAAAATTTATCAAATTCATAGTCATTAGAAAGATCATTTAGAGTACTTGTATCATGTAAAATGACATGTCTTTAGTGTTCCATCTGAACCTAGTAATTAAGCTTGGAAGCCATGAAAATATTGAAAATTTTCTAACTAATTAGCTTGTTTTGATAGATACTAAGTTTTTATCGAAACATTAAACTTTAGTTTCGATATTAAAAAAATCCTATAGTTTGTAGAAAAATTAAAAATGCAAGTTTTGTGTGCAATTATTTAGCCTTAGATAGTTTCAATCTAAACTACCTAGAAATTTTTGTTAAAATTTACTCTAGTAATCTTTTAGGGCTTTCTTTTTAAAAATAAAATTCTCATATAATTTTTTTTTTTTTTTTTTCCAATTTTAACATTCAAATCAAATTAGATAGTTTGCACTTCAATTGAGAAGGAGGAAATATTTTGCAACTTGTCTATTTTTGAATTTTGGAAGAAGAATTTGTGACATGGGCAATAAAGACAAAAGAACAAGTAAATATGCGTGAAGAAGAATTCAAGAACAAGAAGATGAAAATCATTGAAAAACATCAGCAAGAGATTATAGAAGGCAAGGTACACATGTGACATCTTTTTTCCAATGCAAATTTCATTCATAGTGCACGATTGTATTCTAGACATTTTGTATATAGTTAGGATTGGGGTTTATCCAATTAGGAAT